>JAQHUG010000408.1:438836-498519 GCA_028555095.1 Dicrostonyx torquatus | reverse complement strand
ACACCTTCTTAGGCCAGGATGGAGGGAGGAGGGCGTTGGGCTTCCCACAGGGCAGGGTACCCTGCCCCCTCTTAAGGAAGCAGGGAGAGGGAGGAGGGGTCGTGGGGGAGCGGGAGGGCCTGGGACAAGGGGAGTAAATGTAAATTTCTCTTTTAACAATAAAAAGAAAAGAGAAAAAAAAGAAATATTGGGGCACAATTTTTGAATTGGAGATTTTCTTGTCTCATGTCTGGAAGGTGTGCATATTTTCAACTAAACAGTGCCTGCTTGAGTCCCAGTAGGAGACAGACATCCCAGTCCCACCTAGAAGCTGAAGACAGGGTCAGTCACATTACAACCAAAGGCTGAACACTGCTGTTCCTCTGTCTCCTCAGAAACCCAGTGAGCTACCGGCTGTGAAGCTCTCTACCTTCATGTGTCTTTTCATTCTCCGAACCACAGAAATGTTGGTCCTGATTTTTAACTAGTGCGTTTTCCCCTTTCATTCTTTATTTCTGTGGTTGGGAAGCAGCGGAGCTGCATGGCCAATGAGATGGCAGCCTCCTGCCCCTCACAATCAGATGCAGAGTCCCAATGCGGCCTGTGCTCATTATTGAAATGTGTTTCCCAGTTTCTACCCTCCTAGATCCTCAAGAGTTCGTGCCTCTTCTTTCTCGCGAACATTCCTATAAGAGCCTCCACCATCCTCCATCTCCATCCTGTCTCCTCCTTTCCCTCGATGCAGCACGAGCTCTCTTGGGTTCCCTTCATCTCGCATTTCTTCTTAGGCTTCCTCTTGCTTGGTCAGCGTTTGGGGAATGACCAATTAATGAAGGCTTTATTTGCTCAACTTCTAAAAAGCTCAAGTTTTCAAAGCCGTATTTTTACTCTCCGAGAACCTACTAGTAACATTTAAAAAGAGAGAAGTGAAAACAACTTCCCTCTTAAATTCATCCCGGATCCTAAACCTTTACTCCAATGTCCCCAAAGCATGCAGAGACGTTTTGTAGACCTTCTTCCAGGTCTACAAAACTCAACACAGTTTGTTCTCCTCTCCGTTCTGAAAGATAAATAGGATTTGTAGAGGAATTATGCAAACGTTCCCTGGAAAATCGAAAGACTTTTTTTCAAAACCCACAGGCAAACCTCAGGAAAGCCAAAATCAACCAGTTTCATTTTACATGCAGAACTTTCTACACCTCACTATAAAATAATGTGAATGATTAAAACTTACCAAAATGTGTACATATATAAAAGAAATATGCCTCACTAAGGAATATTGGATATGCACATATACATGCAAATGTAGAGTGTGCATTTATGTAAAATAATAGCAACTTTGTGTAAACTAAAGAATAAAAGCGGGAGTGGCAGATCAGAGCCAATATTTTCTTTTTTGCAACTAACACTTCTTTTTCAAAGGTAAAGGCTACTTAGACTTTATTCCAAACACATATTGGTCCTCAGACAACTTGAGTTTAACTTCACTTTGGAATGCCATCCCCATCATCATGGATAGAATCAAGCCTGGAGTGAACTCATCTTCCCCTGGGAAGTCATGAGCTGCTCCTGATATACCCCACTGCTTGCCGTTGCCATGCCTCCTACAGAAAGAGTCATCCAAAATATTTTGGCTAATTTGTTTCCTCCAACAAACTGTGGGCTATCCGAGGATCATGCATATTCAAAGGTCAAATGTGTCCAACTTTGAATCTCAGCCCACTCCTCTGCCCTGTTAAGATTAAAAAAAAATAAATAAATTTTGAGAGAATAAATAAAAGAGGTAAGCAAAAGCATTCTGAATGTATTTCCTGTTGCTGGATAAGGCAACAAATGGCTTCTAATTCATCGACATAGTCCCCTGGAAGCACAACTGGACCACTGGGCATGTAGCATCAACTTTCAGTATGAAGAGCTTGATCCTCCTGAAACTGCAATAGAGAAGCTCCTCCCTTAAAAAAATCACCCCGTTATACCAGCAAATAAACACTCACATGACATGTTTTTCTATTAAAAACTCATGGGCCTTAAATTTCTTTTTAATCACAGGCTTTAGTATTATTACACGTGCTCCGTTAACAGGCATATCCAATGAATTCCCTTTCATAAACACTAGTGAGTTCAGTGCAAACCGGCCAGGTGATTAATTTATAATTCTTGACACACTGGGGGGAGTTCTGGAGGGAGAAGCAACACGTAGTTCCTAGGATGGGGCCTTTCAAGCCAACGCCACGGACACACACAGAGAAGGGCACACACACCACCCATGAACACCCACTGTGCTGAGCTGGCATTGGTTCCCTATCTGAAAAACCAACGCCTGAAGGCAAATAACAAAGACTAAACTGTTGCAGGTTCCTTTTCCCATAAAAATAATAATAATGAGTAAAAGTAGTTGGAGCTCGGCCAGAGCGTAATGCAACACGATTTCTAAAATCAGCATCCTCCTTCCTCCACACACACTCCCCCCAACTGTTCCGTCAGTTCTCTCCTGCCTTCCTAAGCAAGTTACTTAGCTACCTCAAACAAGAAGTCGTCCACCAGCTACTCCAGTCTGCATTAGGTCTTCTCCTAAATTCCAGGGGCATAATGAGTCACGCAAGAGACAACTTCAGGCTACAACTGAGCAACCACTAACCCACTGTCAGTTTGTTTCTCTGTGCTACTTGACTGAGCAAGATCACTTAGTAGGCTGGCTGGAATGATTCCTGATTCTTCTGATTTTTTTAAGTAATGGTTTACACTCAGGCATTGGCCCTGGAGCCAGACCGCACCCAAGTTCAAGCCCTTCCCTGACCGAAAGTGTGAAGCTGGCAGGTCAGCCTCCCTTCCTATGCCTTGACTGATCTCTTTGTCGGGACTGAAGATCGAGGACGGTGGTGATGGTTATGACTATGATGGTGCTGAGAGTGAGCAGTGATGATATTATAGGACAGCAGTCAGCACTCCCTGGGATCACAGTGAAGGCTAAATGGTGGGCTTTAGGGGCTTAGAAGGGAGTCTAACAATGTAAGCCCCACCTACATGTCAGTTACTGAGAAAGAACAGCAGAGTCTTCTGAACTATGTCCTAGTTCTATGTTTCAGAACAAAAGAGCAGCTTTTAAAAAGAGAAAGCTCTAGTCTTTGCTTCTGGCCATCCAAAAGGACATCTTTTGCTTCTATTCACTAAAACCTGTGACTCCAAATCCATGAGGTCTTGGAACATGGTTGGTGCTATGGAGGCTGAGAACATGAACAGAAGAGCAGTCCAAGGTAAAAGATGAAACCATCCTGGAAAACGAATAAAACTGTGCCGGAAAACCGATGATGCTTTTGCTACCCAGGTCCTGGCAAAATCTGAGACATTTCATGTTCACCAGAAGTTACTCATAAAAAGTGCCCAGTGTCTAAATGAGTATGGAAAGTTCAGAGGTTGGAACTCTCGGAGGTGTGTCAGTCCAGGTCACCTTTGAGTCAAGTGGCAGCACCCTGGAGTAGGGAAAATAGATCCAAAACCTTCACAGTAAAATGGAAACGGTTCCACCCTCCTGAGCTGTGAATGCCATAAGCTTCTCAGGATCCACTTGGAAGACAGTTTGGATTACTAGGTCTTTGATAACCTGGTTCAGACACAGATTTCCTCCAAATGAGGCACTGGAAACTGCTCTTTGTCATCAGGCATTCAGCACCCCTGCAGAAGTCTATGACTACATGGCAGAGAACAGGAACTATGACACAAAGTGATGTGGGAGAACAGAGGTCTCCATCTGTTCTTCAACTGGGAACTGGTGACAGTTCAATGTCTTCATCATTCTCCCCCTCATCCAGTAGCTTGCATATCTAGATCTCGGTCCCAGAATATCCACTGAAGAGCTACGTGGCCCAAGGGAACTCACAGGCTCTCTGTACCTGCGCTGTCAGGGTGTTCAACATCAGCTCCTTTTTAGCACGTTCTGTTCCTCAGTCACAAGACCTTGACCAAGTCACTTCTCCATACCAATTGCTAGTCTGTCATCTGTAAAATTGGAATAGCAATATGTGCCTATGTTACAGTCTTAATGTCAAACGCCAGAGAAATGGTATATACAGACATACTCTAACATGCCAATATCCTGCATTATCACTCATGATAACCAATATTTAATGAGGCTCACCATGAACATAAAACTATTCCAAACTCACATATTCTTGGTGTTTAGTCCTATGAGTAAAATATAATTACCATTCACACATAACAGTTAAGAAGCAAAGCTGACTTGGCAAGTGTCTTCCAGAAAAAGTGGAGCCTGAGGCCTAGACTTGCTTACAGACACTTTGTTTAGATAAGTGAACAGAAGGATCCAGTTGAAGAGCAGAAGGAGGGAGAAGATGAGCAAGGAAGTCAGGACTGCGAGGGGTTGGTCCATCCACTGAGACAGTGTGCCTGATCTAATGGGAGCTCACCAAATCCAACTGGACCGGGACTGGACGAGCATGTGATCAAACTGGACTCTCTGAATGTGGTTGAAAATGGGGGCTGACTGAGAAGCCATTGACAATGGCACTGGGACTTTTTTCTACTGCATGTACTGGCTTTTTGGGAACCCAGTCTATTTGGATACACACCTTCCTAGGCCTGGATGGAGCGGTGAGGGCCTTGGACTTCCCACAGGGCAGGGTACCCTGCCCTCTCTTAAGGTTGGAGGGGGAGGGAGGAGGGGGAGTGGGGGAGAGGGAGGAGAATGGGTGAAGGGGAGGAAGTGGAAATTTTTGAATGGAAAAGTTAAAAAAGAATTAAACTGAAGCTAATAGGAAGAAAGAAGATAATAATATAAAGACAAGAGCCTAGGCATATAGAATAAGACCACTAGTAGCCAGGCAGAACTTACTGGAGATCTAGCTGCTCCCCCAAGGATAGCAGAAGGGTATCTTACTCAACAGATGCACACTCTATGGTACAAGGACTTTCCCATGAAATGATTAACACCCTTGGACATCAAGTTCTAGGACTTAATGGCTAGGCATTGTCCAGTATGCTTGTCAGGTATCAGGCAGAGAATAGGCAGCTTAATGAAGAAGCAATTAAAAGGGAGAATCGAGAGGATGCCAAGTTAGTCCAAGAAGTTTCAATTACTGACCTACGTTAAAGCTCCTGCTCACCCACAGAACTATAAGAACATGAAGTCTAACTTAAATTATGGGGCTGATTTACCACCAGTGTTTCCAGAGTGTCTCTGGGTAAGGAGGTACACATCTATAATGGCAGCACTCAGATCCTGAAATAGGAGGATGGTAAGTTTGAGCCCACCCTAGGTGGTACACAAGATACTGTCTCAAAAAAAGAAAATCAAAGTTTTAATATTAAAACTAATTAAGCATAAACATGTACCCTTCCTGACACAAAATGCTCACAATAGCAAAAATGGGGTTTTGGAGGAAGAAATGATACTGACTGTGGAAGAAGCCAAAGCTACAGCTCTCTTCCTTGTTTCACACACTCACCAGATCTTGCCTATGGTATCTGTTGTTTCTCGCCACTCTTGGGATCTGAAACGACATTGTTAGACTTGCATTTCCATTTCCTCCCAGTACCCTGACATCAATCCATGGGGAAGAATAATTTTGTGTCTTTTGTTCACTGATAAATTCCCCAGAACCATCTGAGGCATAGCAGCCTAGGAACACTTCTTGAATGAATGAATGAATGATGACTCCAGTAGCCTAGAACTTCAGCAGACAAGCTTCAAAACAGAGAACTTGGGAGATGAGAAATAATCCTCAGGGGAAAAGGATTTGAAGAGCTTTGAGTCCATTCTCCCATAGAACTAACTAGGGTGTCCATCGTATTCATCAGCTTGAAGATACTCAGAAATTACTGGTTGCCTTAAGCCAACTGAGAAGCCAAAAATAAACACAGGAGTCATGAATTAGCAGAAGTTTGACTAATCTTAGCTGCCTCTCCAAGGGACTGACATCCAAAAACAGTGATTCCAAAAGCAGTGATTTCTGCTTTTCCTAGGATTCCAAGCAACAAGTTGTCCAAGCAAGGACCATGAGACCATCAGCTGGTAATGCTGACAAGGGAGCATTGACGGGACCAGTTGTCACTTGTTGTGGTCTTACTGTACTTTCTAGTCATCGTGGCTGCCGGCGCTCTCCCCGCTGTAGCAGAGATGATGATGAAAGTTCTAGTCACCACTGCATTTTCCTCTGTCACCCAAGAAGGCCACCTTTCACACCAGCATTCTTCCCCGAGTCCAAACAAGAACTGATCCCTGGATCTTAGCTCCTGGGAGTTAGGCAGAGGACTTGCTCCCATCTCCAGGTGTAGTTTCTCTGTGCTAACCACAACAGCCTTTCCCTCATGAGGCTAGAAAGGGAGAAAGAAAGAAAACATAATTGCATCAGTCAGTTACAGACACAGCATAAATTACCTGTCTTTGCTCAGCTGCTCTACAGGAGGTGACACTGAGGCATTGTTTTAGAAACCAGCCATCCTTGTTACTAGAACTGGCATTTGAACTCAGGTAAGTACCCTGGTTGCACTATAAACAAGCATAGATACAGAAGAGGGCCAAGTGCTCTCATTTAGATGCATTCACTGATAGTAGAAAGCCGGAAAAGAGCAGCAGAGAGACTGTGAAGGCAGAAAAAACAGATACTTCACAATGAGGTGCCCAGTTATTCTGTGTCTAACACAAGCCACATACCTTATTGATACAGATGGTGCATGGCATTTTGTGTCCATTAAATTCCTTAATATAACTTTACAGCAACAATGCTTGTCTTGTATTTCATATGGTCCCAAGCAAGCTAGGAAAAGTTATTAAGCCACCGAGCAACACTGCATGAAACTAATTAATTGGCAAGATTCACAATGTTTACAAATATTATAGTGGTAAGTGTTATAGGAAAATAGGTAAAGGAAATGAACATCAAAGAATGTGTGGGGAGATGGAAGCAAACATTGATTCATACTAACTTCTGAGAAGACATCACAGGAGTGCCTATAGTTGTCACTTCTTCCCACGATTCTAGCAGTACAGGAAGGCAGCATCTTTTACTTGTCACAGACAAGTAAACTGTGGGCCAGGAACACAAGTAAATTTCAAGACTTGACAACTCACTTGGTGAAGAGAAGAAACCCTACAGTACTTCCAAGTCACTAGAGAGTCTCAGCTTTTTGGGTGAACCTGTGCCCTTGTCTAGACATGTGGAGGCCAGAGACTGCTGCTGAATAGCTTCCTGCGTTGTTCCCCACCTTATGCTTTGAAGTACGGTCTCTCATTGGACCTGAAGCTCACCATTTCAGAGAGATTATCTGGCCAGTGAATCACTAGGTTCACCATCTTCACTCCCCCAGCACTGAGGTAATAGACACATATCGCCATGCCTGCTCTTTCATGTGTCATGGGTCAGGTCCTCCTGCTTGCATAGCAAGTACTTTATATTCTAAGTCATCTCCCTGGCACCAAAAAGCTTGTTTTGAATGGAAGTAAGTTGTAATAAGAAATACTGATTCTAGGTCAGCAAGATGGTTCAGCAAGCAAAGATGACTACCATACCTGATGACCCATGGTGGATCCTCAGCACCTACATAGTAGAGAGTCAAATCCTGTAAGATGTCATTAGGAGAGAGTCAAATCCTATAAGGTATCACTTAACAAGAAAACAGAATGAATGTGCATATGCACTAAATAAATAAATATTTAAAACTCTTAATAATTGGTGGTAAGTCAACTGTTGTAAAGAAATTTTTAATTTCTTGTTGCATTGGCCAATTTCCTATCATTGTAAGAAATAACCAAAACAAAGGCAGAGATGAAAATCTTACAAACAGAATGGTTTGTTTGAGCTCTAATTTTCAAAGCTCTGATCAGTTGCTTCCATTGCTTTGGGTCTGAGTTGATGTTACCCATCATGGTAGAAATGAATAATGAGGAAAATGAGTTTCAAGACAAACTAGAAAGCAAAAAGACCCAAAACAGGCTGGGTCCCACAGTCTCTCCCAAGCACAAAGCTGCTGATGCATAAGGACCCCTCACCAAGCCCCCACCTCCTGAAAGTGCTACCGTTTCTCAATAGTATCACCCTGGGGACTTGACCTATATCATGTGGGCCTTTGAGGAACATTCAAGATGCTATATGCAGAACCAACCTGAATGCATATTGGAAGTATGAACTAAATGCTTCCGTGATACAAGACTGTAGGGCAAATACTAGATCATCTCAACAGAATGCTTGCTATGGGTTAGGCATATTATAGGTGTGCTGGTTTTGTCACATGACATAGAAACATAGCACATGTTACTATTTGTTAGTTCCACGTTTCCACATACAGAAATGAACAATGGAGATATCTCCCTTACCTTAGCAGACTAAAAGAGCATGTAGCAGAGAGCGCTGTGTGCCCCAAATATGAGTACAACCCAGCTGGGTTTTTTTGGCTCAGAGTCTCTCAGCAGTGTCGCTCCAGGTGTTAGGCAGAGATATGGTCATCCAAGGCTGGACCAGGGGAGGATCTGCTTGTAAAATCAGGAGTAGAGCCTCCAGAAATATCATTTTCTTGTCTTATTGGCCTAATTATAAATCTGTTCACAGTCCACACAGACTGTGCTGATAATCCTACATATATGAGAATGATCATAGCAAGCATGTGTGGCTCCAGTACTCCAGGAAGTAATATAATGTCATAATGTGAAGGTCAACAATGAAGCCACAGATGCCTGTGCCTTTGGGCAGAGCTGTACTGCAAATGACAAATACTTGTCATCATAAGGGCATGATGCTGATGAAAGGGTCTTATTCTGGAAGTAAATGGCAAAGCACACAAGAATTTATCAAGAAACCAAGAAAATGTCAGACTCAAGATAGCCAAAAATGACTGCATAATGCTATCTGTGGTTATAAATCTTGCAGGGGTCAAGGTAAAGCCATTCCTAATCTAGTAGCCAAGAGCCCAAGAACGCTCACAGATATGACTGTGTATGAGTATATAGACTCCTATCTAATATAAACAGAGCAAGAAAGCCAGAATAATGTAATGCTGCCACAGGACTTGAACTATTTATTTTTGCAGATACAAAGATGTGAACGGTAAAATGGCATCTCATTCTAGAGTCTTAGACAATGCTCCAGGGCACCTACATCATGCCAGGAACATGTATCTTGACTGATGCAAAAGTTTTGTATTTTCCACAGAAAACAACTGTGCTCACTCAACCAATGGAGTAAAATACCCTTTATTGAAAGTGTCTAGGCATCCAAGTGAAGCAAGAGAATCTTGAAAAATTCTCTGGAAGTTTGGGAAAGGTGTTGTTAGTCTAAAGGCTAACTACAACATTGCTACTACATGTTCACATGTTACTGTATGAATGGCATTTGAAAGGGAATTGTGAAGACACATAAACACATCTGAAGACTTTAAGATTCTCACTTGCTAAAGAGTTAATGTTAAAAAAAGATGTGGCACACAGTCAAAATTTGATTTCTTCCTACAGATTGCCATTCCTACCAACAAGCAATATGCATTGATGCCCTGAGGTAATATACAAGCTCTTTAAAATGTCAACAAAAGAGAGATTGATGATTCTGTCACGGTAGCAGCTCCATTATGCACAATTGCTTTTTGTTCAACATTGTAGATGTTCTCCAGGTTCCGTATGCATCAGCTCTAAATAGTAAGCTGCATTCTCAACAGAATGCAACCATTCTGGTTTTTTATTATAATACAATATTTAACACATGCATGAGAAATTAAACATTTCACAAAATATACTTAATGACAGGTGATTCTGCCCATCTGTAAATTGATAGAAGGGTGCTGAGAATATTCAAGATAGACTGGGCTAACCTTGATTAAATGAATTTTTTTAAACTTGGGATATATCCAACTTACAATAGGTTTGTCAGGAAAACTCACCATAAGCTGAGGATTGCTTTATAAAAACATCTACTGATTTACTCAGTGTTTCACACATGTCTTTGTCACACCAGGGCAAAGAATTTGAATGTGTTGTGTCTGTGCTCTGAGACCTTGCAGGAGGTTGAGTTTAAAGATGTATGCTAGTTGATTTGATGGGAGAAATTCTAAGTACAACATTCAGGCAGAAACGTTGGCTCCTTTCAGACAAACTTACCGGGATGTGACAATCAAGAGCAAAGAGTGACAGGGTAGACAAATTGGGCAACCAGAAATAAAAGAAAAGCTTAAGGGTGTTTTCAGGAAAGAAACAGTTGTTCAAGACATTAGCACCACTGAAAAAGAAGCCAAGTACTTTGCACAAGACAAAAAGCAAAGATGACTCAAGGACAGCTCATGAATCAGCAAGATCAGAATGGCAAAAGCAATATAATTTAGGTGTAAGCTTGCCATGAAGATTTCTATGTGTGGGAAAACAAAAGAAAAGAAAAACAGCATGGCATGATGCATAAGCCACTTACAGGGTTTTTCCAGCAGCATTCTATTCCGTGTCTGTCACAGTACTCTGGGACCATTTCAGGCTAAATACCACTCATGCTCAGAATCATGAAGATGATGCTGCCTTTGCAGAAATCAAGAGTCATGGAGTCATAATTACTTCCCAGAATTCTAAGGAAAGCCTGGGAGAGTCAGCACATTCAGAGTGAGTCTTTATAAAGGGTTTCTGACAGGTAGATGTCAGAGCTGTGATCATGAAGCCCACGCTGCAGTGAAGAGCCCCAGGGCTCTAGAGATACCAGGATCATGGAATACCCACTGAGGAAAAGAACAGGTAGTAAGGAATAAGAGGGGCTTTTGATGTTCCTAACCAGCAAGGCCAAAAGAACATGGCTGTCCCACACTTTCACCTCTACATTTGATCACAATGTGACCCCAGTGCTATTTGTGGAACTTTAGGGTTAATGGTTTCCCTGTTGAGTTTATGTCTTACTTTGGTCCACTCCTGTTTTTCCACATCTCTAGTTCTCCTTTTTAAAATGGGTCTGGTTACTCTGAGTCACTGCGTATTAGAAGTATGTGACAGCTAATTTTATTTATTTACATAGGGACTCATGGCTTAATTTGGCTTGAATCTGAAAGGAAACTCTGAAATCAAATTCAGGGTTTGTCTGAGCTACAGAGTTATTTCAAGTCCAACCTGGGCTACTTATCAAAACCACATCTCAAAAATTGTAAAGAAAAGGAAGGGCTAGAGGATGTGTTCAGTATTACAGTGTCTGCCTAGCAGCAAACGGGACTAGAAACTAAAAACCAAGGACCACACAAAAAAGAAAAAAATGAATGAATAAATAAGAAAAGGAGGAAAACAAATACTTTACCCTGAGAGCACAGGAAAATGTTTTGAGGGCATCTCAGGAATTAGCCAGATTCCACCGTTCATGGGTTCGAGTATATAGAACCCATGTGACATGCTTTTCCCTGGGAAGACACAGCTTGTGGGTGTTGTCCTCATACAGGACACACCTAGGGAAGTCTTTTCTGAGTCTTAACAGCAAAGACTATTGTAGTCGTGGGATGAACTATCCTGCATGGGTTAACAATGTCTCTCCCACAAGCCAGGTTATTAAATGAGAGTCAGGGTACAAGGCATGAAGTGCCTCCCTAAAAGCTACTGGTCAGGGAGGCCTCAGAGATCTCCAAAACAACATAGGCTATGACCATTTCCTCTGGTTACCCACCATAAGTCCATGCCAAGGCCCATTGCTGAAGACACCATGTACTTTGGCTATGCGGCATAGAGAAATCAGTCTCAGACTGAGCAGGAAGCTTCTCCATGGGGTCTAGCTCTTGTAGTACCATAAGGTGCTGTGTAGGCATTTGGGAGTAAAAACACATCAGTCTTCCCCAGTTCTGGAACCTGAGTACTGCATTATTGCCCTTCTAGGCAAGGTGTACCCAGTGACACACTAGGGACACTGGGATGGAACAAGCTTTCTGATTGGATGTGAGGTCTGCTCCATGGGAAAGACCATCATGACAAATACTGTAATCCTGCTCAAAAAAAAAAAAATGCTGGAAAGGTCATGAGACCTGGGGTAAAATTTGCTACTGCTGTGCTAGATGCCAGCAGTCAAAGACGTCAAATTGCCTTCTAAATTGTTATGTTTAGGCCCATAATCTTGGACTGATTTCAAGTTAAGTCAGACAAGCTTCTTTTTGAGAGGACAGCAGGCAATGGAGAGCTGTATAGTTAGTAAAAGCCCCAAGAATGTGCTTGGACGCTTAGCCCGAAGTGCTGTGAGCCGTGACATGGCTCTTAAAATTATGAACTCACAGTGACTGCGCTTATCTGCCCAAGACCTGTATAAGATCAAAGCAGCGAAAGCCTCATCATAGATGGGCTAGATGATCTCTAGGCCCCTCCCACTATTGAGAAGCTTTTGGCAGTTGATAATTGCTGGGACAGGAAGAAAGTCTTTTTGAGGATATGATTACTAGCAGGTTACTCATACTTGTGTGAATGGCCCCAAGTCCATGCACATACAGACAGCACTAACTAGTGAGTTTCACAAGAAAAAGAAATAGACACGAGTTTGGGAAGATGGTATCCTGGGGCATTATGGGTGGATCATATTTCATTATATACATGTATGAAATTCTCAAAATCATAAGGAAAACTGAAAATATAAGCCTTATGTTCACTGACCAATCACACACACACACACACACACACACACACACACACACACAAAGCTTGATAAACAAGATTCAGATCTGTGGTTTATTTGGAAGAAAGGATGGAAGAGAAAAAAGAACGGAAGGAAAAAAGTTTCCAACTTCAGCAAGCCCAGCTCTGTATCCTGGCCCATTCTCACTCAGACCTGTCCAGTCCAGAGCTCCTAATGCTGGTCCCAAAGATCACATTCTTGCTCCTCTGACAATTCTCTAAGGGAGACCCGATTCTGTATTAGTACTCCCTAGGTTCACCCAATGTTTTTCTGGAGTTCTAGGAGAAAGGCCGTCTTTAGATTCAGGTGGCGCCTCAGTACTGGAAGTTGTGGAGAAGAAAGAACCTTTTGTCATGGGTGTCACTCGGACGCAATCTCCTTTTCAGTCAATCAATTCATATACAGTAAAAAGACCCTAATGTGGCTACTCATTAGCCCGGGGCTATAAAGAAGCTGGGTCTCAGGCTGCCCTAAACCCCAGAACGGCTGGCACCTCTACCTGGCGATTATCAAATTGGCTGGCATTAATCATTTTAATAGTCAAACTCTACTTTTTTTCTCTCTCCCTTAATTTTAAAAATGACTTTTTTAAAAGGTAGGGTGTACTGAAACCTCATAGTGATTATTAGTTTGAAAGAAAGGAAGACAGTTTAGTAAAACCCCAAGGTTTTAAAAAAGTTAAGAGAAAGAAAAAAGTAATTAATAAGCCTGAATCACTTTTGTCAGGCATTTAAGCTGTGACCAGCAAAGCCCACTGTCAAGAGGGGTCCTTTCGCGGAGGCCTGCCTGGGGGTGGGTGGAGGACCATCAATGGCCCCTTTATTTGTGAAAGATGGATTATTTTAAATAAATTACAGAGCACTTTCACTGAATAAACAGCCCTCTGCGGCTGTGGGGCACTGCACATGCTTAATTGAGCCACAGAAAATCTTAAATGGCTCTAGAGCTGGCCTTGGGTTCCCCTGATGGGACCTGAGTCTGAGAGGGTTTCAGACTGAAGGGCAAGCCTTGGAAAGGTAGACAGCAAGTTTAATCCAGAGTATATACTTAGGAGATTTCGGAAACCCGCAGGCGTGGAGGATGCCCAACACTGCACAAGGCTGCCTCACAAGCTAGCCATCTGCATGTCGCTCTTATTTGTGTTTGATATGGTAAATTCTCCCAGCATTTCTGCCATGGAATTCTGCTCACACATTGCAGAGATTCTTTGGGCAAAGTAAGAAGACTTCAGCCTTCTTGGCTTAACTTCACGGCCAACACCCACCTGGATCCCTGGTCCCCCAAATCTTCACAGACATCTCGGAGACTTCCCAACTATCTTTTCCTTGACTGTGAGTTCTAGCGTGAGAATCCTACCAAAATAAAGAAAAAAATTACTTAAAAAAAACTTTAAGAAATCACAGCACAGACTAACCTTGTTTTAGAAATAGGTTAAAAAAAAAAAGATTTGTTATTTGCAGACCCTGAGTGACTGCAGATGGGAGTAAGTGGAGGACTAGGAGCGAGAAAGGACATCTGGATCCTTCCCTGAGTCGCCAGGGTGAGTGCCTGAATGTGAGAGATGAAGAGATATAAGTCTAAGCAAATTAAGTCAAGAAGCCAGGTTTCCTTACTTTGAGGTGAGGTGCTGGAGTATTGATTTTGATGGCCGTTTAAAAGAAGGTAAAATGCTCTCCCCAACACACACCTGCAACAAACAAGCAGCTACTGCCTGCCAGGATGAACAGAAACTAAGAGTTAATAAAAATAAAAAAATAAAAAAGGCAAAAATTTAAAACAATGAATGTGATCAGCCCTCACAAAAACCATAGACTCTGGGCTTCACCTGAGATTTTCAACACATCGGACTTTAATAAGGGACTTATCACCCTCCCCCAAAATGTAGCTGTGAAATTCTTTCCCGAAGGTGACACAATTAATTGCACTTGCAGTTAACACAATTAAACCGTAGCTGAAAGACTGGCTGACACCTCATAAATCTCAGATGGACAGAGGGATAATCAAGTTGATCAATCATTGACTTGAATCACCTGAGAAAGTCCATAAAAGCCCAGGATCGTGGGAAATGATGAGTAACTCCTGAGTTTTCCATTTAGATACCACAATTGTTTCAAATCCTCTTTAATTTTGTACTTAATTTTATTTCCATGAATAAGTAGGATTGGGCGAGAAAATAAGACTTAAAAAGGGAAGCCCACAACACAGGTGCCTACAGGGAATTGCAGATTCTGTAATAGTGGCAGTCTCCAGTAAGTTACTTAGCATCCCTGTTAATTAGATTCCTTGTACTTAAAAGAGAGAGAGACTGCCATAAAATCTAACTGTTGTTTTGAGCGTGGCAGAGAAATACAGGGAGGTGTCCATTGGTCAATGCCCTAGGAATAAAGGCCCAAGGAAAGTATGCTTGCTAATAGAGACACAAACCACATTCAAGAGTTGTAGGGAGGGGTCAAGTCACCAGCCTGCTTTCAGTTCACACTTGAATGTGGGGCTCTTTGTGAACAAAGAGGAGCCATGGACAGACTGGGTGTTGCGGGCAGAGTAAGAGCATCAACATCTATGACAGGAGTTTCATCCATCAGAGATGAGAGAGTGCAGCGAAAGCAGAGATGTGCAGATGTTGTTTGTATCATGGTTGTCTAGCTGTAAAGACTGGGACATGCACAGTGCGCTCTCAGTGTGATTACCTACGAGCCAAAGGACAGGAGGAAGTGAAATCTAAATGGCCATTTAAAGCCTGGGGAGGCTGAGAAGGTGCGTGCATTGGGTCATTTATTCCTCTGTCTGTCCAATGACTGTGTATTGTCCCCCGTGCACTGCGCCAGAGACTCTAATCAAAGTCCTGGCATTCTATACAGCTTAGTGTGAGGACAAACAGCACAGCATGGTGAGTCTCTCGAACTGGTATACCCCAGTGCACAAAACACCCACGAGCATGGCAGTGAAAAACTCGGTAAAATAAAAAAGGTGTTACAACTTGAATGAGAAATGTCTTCTGGAGACTCACATTTTGAGTGTTCAGCTCCCATCTGGTAGCATATCCTAGGAGACTCTGGATCCTTAAAGAGACAGAACCTGATTGGAGGAAGTGTGTAGCTATAGGAGAGGCTGTAAGCCCAAATCTGGTTTAGCTCTCTATGCATCCAATCCACCAAAAGGTGGACATGCTTCTGCCATACAATCCTGCTGCTAAGAGCTCTGCCATATTTCTCCTCCTGTGATAGAATGGACCTCATGCAAACTTGAGCGGAAATAAATCTCTTTTGAAAGATACAAAAAAATAGCCAATATACACTGGCACTAGATATCAAAGTGTCCTTTGAGGAAAAAGAAACAGTATCTAGAAAGAAACAAAAAGACAGCATGAACATGAACCAAAGTTTGTATAGAGGCATGAATTTGAATGTCACATGTGGGAAATGGATAATTTTATAATTCTTTAATTTCAAGTTGTAATATCAGGAAAATGGAGGTAGAGAGGTGATTCAATCATTATTATTATTCAGCATCATAACAAGGAATTACAATTTTATTCTATGGGTCATAGGGAATCCAATAGTCTTTAGTACTCTAAGAATGCCAACCTTATTAACATACTATGTACAGAGATATAAACATATATACACATATGCCAATACCCACAGATACAAGTATAGATTTAGACAGATGAGGGAGGAAGAGATGAATGGAAGAAGGGGAGGAGAGAGAGATTTAATTCATGTGTGCTGAATTGGAAGGGACACCCTCATAGAAATGGCCAACACATAGTTACAGAAATACTTCCAATTTTGAGGAAGTGATCATGTAGAGAAATGAATTTTGAAGTTACTGTGTAATTGTAACTCTCAATACTTCTAATGTCCATGACTTTCTAGAGGAAGTACAAAGAGATTTAAAAAAAAAGTTACTGAGTCAAGTTTCCACACCTCACACTGAAGAAAACAAGTCAGGCCAGGACCACCTCTTTGCAGTGTTATAGTTTTTGTTCCTATTACCATCTCTCTGTAGTGTTGTTAGGGAGGTCTAGTAGGAAGAGTGAGCAGAATTCAGTTAGTCACAGGCAAGCAACAGGGCTGACAGGAACAGCTCCGACAACCTACTGGTACCAGCAGTCAGACCCAGAGGGAAGGGAGCTGCAGGAGGGGATCATATGCACCACAAGAAGACTCATGCCTTCATTGAGACCCCCAGCATTTACCCAGAAACCCAGGGATCATCTTCCCACCAACAAAAATGACCTAATATGAGACACACTTCACTGTGCAACATGAGGCTCAGTTCACAAATACCTTAGACAATCTGCAATGGGCAAGTTTTCACATCAGGGAAATTCTTTGTATGGGTTTGACTTGCCAAGGCCTCAAAGGAGAGGGCAGAGCCAGCTGTGAAAGGCAGGGAACAACAGGCCATTCTACTAGGAGGAAATACCAGAGCTTGACCAAGAAGTAAGAATGTGCATGCTATTTGGATGGTCAACTAGAAGTCTAACCTGTCAGGTATAGAGCCTGAAACTAGGAGTAAGAGGAAACAAGATGAGATAGGCTGGAATGCACTAAAATATGAAATGCCTTTAAAGCCTGGCAGCGAAATGTGTTTGCCAACTCAGCCTTAATTGAGAGGGACAGATTGGAGCCTTCATCCCACGCACACTAAGTTGGCTCTTAGTCATCCCTTCTTTCCTTCGTATATTCATTCATCCACCCAGTGATGAGCAGAACTTGAGATATGAAAAACTTTGAAGTTTAGGAAATCTGAACAACCCCCTTACCCTTTCAGCAGAATTGGAACACCAGTCCAGGCAGGCTCTTTGCTATAGGGAGAACTGCAAAGTCTGGGACAAGTCATAGTCAGTCATGAGAAGAAGTCCCTGTACCTTCACTTCGTCCCAGGATGGTCCCTGGATCTTTCGATTTTCCTAAATCTGCTTTCCTTGAGAACAGTTTCTACCATGATCTACCAAGCCTTGCATAGCTGCAGTGGGAATGGATGTCCTTCCCGTCACTTGTCAATACTCTCACCATTAGAAGTCCAAAGTTACTTAGAGATGTAAACCAAAAGAACACATTGCCTGTGCTGGTTAGTTCCAACCGTCAACATTGCCTGGGATAACCACAGAATGAGGTCTTAATGAGGAATTACTGAGATTAGGTTGTCATGTGGGGGTCGTCTATGAGGGAATCCCTTCATGATTAACTGATCTAGGAGCACTCAGCTCATTGAAGGTGGTGCCATGTCATGGGCTGGGCCCTGGACTGTTTACGAGATGAGAAACCTAGCTGAGCAATGAGAAAACAAGCAAGCAAGCAGAGTCCATGTTCATTCTCACGTTGCTCTTGACTGCGGATGTGGTGTGACCACCTGCTTGAGTTCATGCAAAGGTTGCTTCCTAGTGACGGACTGTAATGTTGAATTATAAGCTGAATAAAACCTCTCCTCTCCTATGTTTCTTTTTGTCAATGCATTTGTCACAACATCAGAAATGAAACTAGGATACCACCCTGGTCCCATGGAACAAATCCCTAACATTTCTTTGTGAAACTGGCTTCCAGCACTCTCTCCTACACAGATTACATGATGATAAATGTCCTCCTGCTCAGCACTGTAGTTCTCTGGACTCTTCTCCTTAGACCTTGGCCATCCTCCAGGCTGGAGATTGACACCCTGTCCTGATTAATTACTGTAGCTACTTCCTTATATCAGCTTCCTCAGCTCCCTGCCCTTCCCTGCCCTTCAATCATCCTACCCAGGAATTTGTGTGCAGGGGTTCTTCTCACTCTCCTTGGTTCCTTCTGTCCAGGTATGGGTTTCCCAGGCTCTAGCAGATGCGCTCAGCCTCTTGTCCCTGCACCATCGGTTGCACTCACCTAGAGAAACCTTGCCTCTACTAAACTCAGTGCAGCTCCTGGACCCACACAGTCAATGAAAGCTAGAGAAAAACACACCATAGAGATGGATGCCACTTAAAATATAAGGCACCCATTCTGACAATGCATTTCTCCCTGTTGTTTGATTTCCTAGTTTCCCATACAGCCTACCGTACCTATCTCTCTCTCACTCTCTAAAATCCCCAAGTCTCTCCCTCATGACTTTCACACAGTATTCTTGCAGTCTCTTTCACTGAGAGAGAGTACCAGAAAGAGAGCATGTAAATGTCAACGTACTCCACAACCTGTTACCCAGTAATAACTTAGTGCGTAACCCACTCTGTGATGTGAGATCTGAGAAAAGAGCTGGGAAAAGAGCATCAGTTAATCAAAATGAATAAATAATCCCAGAAAAGCACATCACCACCCTCTGATGGTGATCACCACATCCAGTCCTCTGCCAGGGCATGAACTAAAATGTTCTGCCTCGACCACAGTCAACAAGATTGGCATGGGGATGCTACAAGCTGGGTAGCTAATCTTGGAACAATCTCGAGGACTGTAGAGGTTGCAAGATATTTGTCCAGGGAGGCAGGGAGGACAGGGGTCCTGTTCAGACAGAGGAAAGACAGATTGAAGAGGAAACTGAAGAGTGTATGCATGGCGTTATTCCACTGCCTGAGACCCATTGGTGACTGCTAACTATTGATATCATTATTTTAGGTCTATCTAGTGATGCTTTTCCTCATACAGTCATAGTTTTCTTAAGTTTTGCCTCTAGAAGTTGTAAGGACAGATGTTATACAAGGAAATTAAGCAGCCGGGCAGTGGTGGCGCACGCCTTTAATCCCAGCACTCAGGAGGCAGAGGCAGGCGGATCTCTGTGAGTTCGAGACCAGCCTGGTCTACAAGAGCTAGTTCCAGGATAAGCTCCAAAGCTACAGAGAAACCCTGTCTCGAAAAAACCAAAAAACAAAAAACAAAAAAAAAAAAGGAAATTAAGCTTGTCACACAGTAGGTTCTTTTCCACCAGCTTCTCCTATCAGAGTTCTCATTTTAGTCAAAATAAGTCAGCTTAGATCACTTTTGTTCTGACATCCCTGAAAAAAAAATTGTCCATCTTTGCTGTTGTTGGGTCCCTGCTGACCCTCTCTGCCTTTCTTCCTTTCCTTTGCTACCTTGTCTGGGCCTCTCTGGGAGGGCTCTTGTCTTCTCTTCAGCTCTGGGCTCTAAGATTACTGTTTTCATTTCCCTGACTGCTGGGTGACCCTCAGGTGAGAAAGCCCCAGAGCAAGAGTGCCCAGCAGGGATGCCATTAAAACACAACATCCTGCAGGCAAGTCTTCCTGACTCTCTCCGGCCTCCCTCTCCAGCCCCCAAATATGATCATAACAGCACAGCACTGTAAAGCTGCCTCTCATAGCACACATTATCTGGCTCCATAGCAGGACTCTGACTGTCTTAAAGAAAAGGACTTTGAAAGGAAGCAGTGGAGGAAGGTGTGGGTAAGAAGGGCAGTGTGGTAGAGTGGAAAGATCTTCACCATAAAGCAGCACCCTAGAATTAATCTACCCTGAGGCAAGGGTCCTCTACTTGGGTTACAGTGTGCTCCTTTGTAAGTATTCTAGGTCTAGATTGCTTGGCTCTCCTTTCCAACGTTTAGAGGCTGAAGACTTCTGCTTGATACCACACAGAAAAGGAGGGGATGAATACCTGCTCACTCTGTGGCCTGCTGTGTGGGACCCATTTGCTCTTAACCAAGAGGGTTTGCTTGCTTTGTCTGTTTTTCTGTTGCTGTTCCGAAGGTGAGACCCAGACACTCTATCCCTAAACTACACTCCAGCCTCCAGCCACAGAATTTGAACCAGGAGCAACTGTGTCACCTCAGTTAGCTTTGGATGTCATTGAATCACTCAGATTGATTGTATGATTTATTCAAAACACAGTCCCTCAAAAATGTCAGTAAACCTATGCTACTACATGGTAGGTCCTTAAACAACTGTCCAGTTAATCAATGTACAACGTAGATCGGGGAATAGACTCTTTTTCATCATCCGATATTCATCCACACACTATCAAGCAACTATTAGGTACAATGGCCTAGAGGTGTATCAGAAAACAAGTCAGATGAGAACTCTGGCTTGATAGAGACTATATTCCGATTAGATATAATGTAATATATTTAAAAACTGTTTTATGGATGGCGGTGAACAGTAGAAAAATAAAAGTAAAGAAAATACAACCAGGCAGGACAGAGAGCTGTTTTGCAAGCACTTGATCAGGAGATGATCCCTTAGTAAGGTGACAGGTGTGAAAGAGATGACAGGTATTTCTTTATAGCTGGCCCCGCAGGAATGGCATGAAGTGCAACGTGAAAGGGAGCGGTCGTGAGGGATGATCCAGTTCAGGATACTTGCTCAGGCTTAGCCCACTCAGGATCATCAACCCACTGGGACCACTCTGCAAGCGCTGATAGTGCCCCTCTCCAGTTAGATCTTAACTTCTTTGCAATCAGGGATGCTAACTCACATTTTCAGGTGACTACTAAACCCTTAGCAAATGTTACTTTCAAAACCCCACCTGGTAAGCTGTTTCATCCAAGTTAGAAATCCAGCTCCTGCGTCACTAGGTCAGTTCATATGGACAGTCTTCCACTTCCTCAACCCAAGCAGTTTCTGATTTTATTTCCTTGACTGAGGGATTTAGGGTGTTGGGATGAATGAGAAAGGGTTAAGGAAGGATTTGTTTTCTTTTTTGATAACAAGAAAGAGACAAAGGTGTTCAAATTATTTAAAAAAAGAAGTGCCACTTTGTAGCAAGGAGATGTTGAGGAAACTGTCACAGGAGGAGCAAGTAAAAGATAAAATAGGTTGTGGAGGGCCAGAGACGGGTAGAAAGCTGTAAAAGGGAGAGGAAGGGCAGGCTAGTGCGGTCGCCATGGTTCCAGGACAAAGTGTAATTCCGTGACAATCACTTTTATATGCAGGAGAGAAGGTAGGGCAGTGGTCTAAGAAGAGAAGAACAATTTAAGTATTTGCTAGTTAACCGATAATACACCTGAATGGGGTCTAAAGAGATGGCTTGGTAGTTAAGGGAGCTTGTTGCTCTTCTAGAGGGCCTGCATTCGGTTCCTATCACTTGTACAGAAAGGCTCACATAACTCCAGATCTGGGGGATCTGAGGTAGTGTTCTGGCTACTGGAGACACCCATAAGCACTTGGTATGCACAGAGAAATGCACATAAACATACACACACAAACAGAGAGAGAGAGAGAGGCATAAGAAATAAATCTTTTAAAAATGTACTAGGGGCTGAAGAGATGGCTCAGTACTGGCTGTTCTTCCAGAGAATCTGGATTTTGTTCCCAGCATCCAAACAGCAGCTCACAATCATCCACAACTACAGTTCCAGAGGATCAGGTGCCCTCTTCTGTCACACACACACACACACACACACACACACACACACACACACACACGTAAACCATATTGAAACTGCAGCTACCCTCTGACTCAGCCAAACCATTCATCCCTGGCTGTGCACTCAAAGACATTTAGGTCGCCACACAGCAGGGAGGTCTGAGTCTACTGCTCCACTACCGCATTAGCCAAGCTATGAAGCCAGATTAGGTATCTATCAGCAGATGAGTGAGTAAAGAAAATGTGGCATGTGCACCACCTGCAATTCTATTCAGCCATAAAGAAGAATGAAATTTGATGCTTAGAGGAAAATAACTAGAACATGTGATCATCACATTATCTGGGATAAGTCAGGCTTAAAGGCAAGTTTTAAACAGTTTCTGATTATTTGTGGAATTCATACACAAATATAAATGACAGGACTGTAGTTGGGGAGGAAAGATGGAAGATATCTAAAAGGAAAGGGGAGTAAGGAATAAGAGAGGAGCAAACTATCCTGTCTTTCTTCCATATGCAAAATCTAGATTATGTGTGTGCTGGGTAGTGCAGCAAGAAAACACAAGGGCGACCACTGGGAGAGAGGAAAGGGGCCAGGAAGGGGTGGAAACAGGAGAAGGCAGTAAGGAAATAACAGAATTGAGAGACAATAACACACACACACACACACACACACACACAGGCACATGCATGTGTGCACATACACACCCACATACAAGTACATATGAAAGTCTCATAAAACTCATTATTACTGCACACTAAGTAAAAACTGGTGATTTAAAGAGAAGATTCCAATTAATTGCAGTACTTTTCAGAAAATTTGAGCTTCCCAGATATTATGTGTGACTTGGAGCTATAAAATCTCCTAAAAGGCTTAGGGTTCAGCTGAGATTTTATGTAAAGGGTTTGAAGTTGGTGGTTGTAGGAAGTAGCAGTCATGGCTGGTTTCAGAGCCTGTGACAACATGCAAGCCGTGCCCCGGAAGGCATGCCTGAGAGAATCAGAGTTCTCGGAGGGCTTCTTTCACTGACAGGCTGGAGCTTTAATAAGAGAAAAAAATGTGAAATACATGCTGAAGAATACTTAAGAAATGAAGAAGTGGGTAGCGCTCCGCTACACTGAGCAATCTGTCTAGAATCTGGTAGAAGTGGGTGACATGGAAAAGAGACACAGGAATGTACTTGAGCTTGGAGACCAATGACCTTGGGGTTGTCTAGGAGAAAGGCACAGAAAGAAGCCTGAGTAGGTAGAAGTAACGGGAATAGAGGGAAGAGACCAGACACGGGAGCTTTTTACTAAGCAAGACACAATAGAACCTGGAAGCCAAAGCAAGCATGGCCATCCCCACTGTGTGTGCTTCCCGGATTATTAGTCAAGCACTATTGAGCACTGTGCAGACATTAAGAGTTCAGGGCAACACAGAGACATCTGATTCCAACTAAAACCAAGCAGCTATTTATGTCTCAAAAGAAGAAATTCAGACACCAAGAAGGGAAATTAACCTTTCCCTCACAGAAGCCATAAAAAGCATCCAAATGTGGAAGAGAATGAAACCACCGGCCATGTGTTTAAAAGAAACATGATATCATCGGGTGGCCGAGACAAGATCCAACCGGGAAGCAGGCTCCAGTATTAAAATTCTAACACATGGGTCTCTTGGAAAATTAAAAATAGACACAGTGGGATAGAAAGACTCTATCTAAATAGATGAGACATGGAGAGAAATGATCTATTGAGCCACAACCGAGAAGGCAGCTGAGATGGAGGTGACCTAAATGGAAACAGCCACCAGAGAGAAGATTATTGGCCCCCACAGAGATATAACTCAAAAGGGATCCACAATTGCTCCAGAGGATAGAAGTGGGAAAACAAGAACATGGTCAGTCGGGGAGTATCATTTTCTCTAAGTGAGGTTGTAAGAATCCAGGCTTCCCCCAAGAAGCCCCTAAAGTGCCGCTGCCTTCAACTCCCTGCCTCAGTTCTCAGTTCTGCAAAGGAAACTCAGAGCTACCTGAGACAAGGGACAGAAGTGCCCTGGGAACTCCAGAGGTCTCGTTTGCATGGTAAGGACAGCTTTGTCCACTTTCATGGAACTGAAAATGAAGTCAGAAGTGTGGGGGACTGCAGAGCCTTTCGATTTTGATTGATTAAGCCAAATAGAACCAGAGTGATTGATTTCCACTTGAAAATTGCTAGGCTTTCCAACACCTGATGTTGCAGCTGCCAAATCACCTTAGGAACCAATCCCAGTTCTCTAGGGAAAGACCATTGTTCAGGGCCCTTAAGTCAGGCAGATTGGCACCATGGTGAGGGGTCCAAATCGTCTCCCCTTAAGCTGCTAGTCACTGTATACCTATTGTTCCTACTAACTACCTCCTTTCCCAACAAGACTAAGTTTCCTGAGAGGGAAAGTCATCATCATTGTCATACCTCAGGTAGCATTTAGAAGATGCCAACTAAGTGCTGTCCCATGAGCGAGGGCATGAGAACCTATCCAGCTCTGTTAGTGAAGTCAGCTGAGGAAGGCATCCTGAGTTCATGCTAACCACTTGCACAGTGCCTAACCTGAGGTAGATACACTCTCCTTATTCCTGAAGCAAATGACTAAGCAAAGATCTATGTGAGCCAGGACCACACATGAAGTTTTCTTACCTCTTTGACATGGTTAGATATGTATTATTGCATAGTGAATATATTATATGCTCAGATATTGCTTAGATACTCTGCACACACTCGCAAATATAAATGCATGTATATATGTATTATATATATGTATGTGTGCGTGTATATATGTGTGTGTATATGTTTATGTATGTGTTGTACCTGAGCATATACACACATATATATCATATATAAGCAATAGCAGAGCATATCATATATGCATCAATACACATAAACCCACAGAAAATCATTGTCCCCAAACCTAAAAGTTAATAGCTTCCTCCTTAATTATCTTTATAACCACTCTAATTGAAATAATAAAGCCCCAGAGAGCTGAACAATGCATGAAAGAATAACGTCTTCCTTTGTCACAGTTTCTGTTGGGTGACATGCAGAGACTTCCATCATGTACAATTTATAGTCATTTGGGGGAAAAATATACAATAATTGTTCCTATTTTACAAAGAAACTGACACTCAGAAAAGTAATTTGTCTTGAGTTACGCAATCAAAGCTCTATCCGTGGCCTCTTTGCATAAAACTTAGACAAGAAATTTTTAGACTATCAAGGAGAGAAACTTCAAGAGATAACTTTCTTTGACTCCAGTTCCTCCTCCACTTGGATGTCCTCTGTCTCTGTCAACTTGATGTGTCATGGTCCTGAGACTTCAAGATGTCTGGGGAGTAGGATCTTGACATGGACTGTGGAAGGGCTGGTGTGGAGCCACTCGAGGGAAAGCTACAGGTGGGATACTATTTCAACCCTCAGTCACACAAACAAGCCGAAGCTGGCCACAGATCAGGAACTCTCACCAGCCGGCTTCCTTAATGACCTGCTAAATTTCCTCCCAGTCCTCCCCAAAAGTCACAGTCTCTGGAAGCATCCAGATCCAGTCCACAGCAGCATTACCAAGATTCCTGGCCTCAAATCAAGGGCTGCTTCTCAGGGCTTCATTTGAGCAGCCCTGCATGACTCTGAAAGACTGGAGCCACACGAAGTGGTGGGAAACCTTAGCAGGCAAACAGGACCCCTGCGAGGAGGCTTCCCAGCACTGCAGTTCCCAGAGACCCGATGTGAGGAGCACACACAGGAGCATGCTGTTGAGGTCCACATGTGCCCTCCTCCCTCTCTGATCCCACACCTTGTACTCTCACCCTCTGGTCTGATCCAGCCCAGCCTAATTATTTTAGGGGCAGGAACAAAATAATAAAAACGCTCAAGGAGAATGAGCAGGTACTATATGAATTTGTGTGTTTTTTCAAAAATAGTGTTAAAATGTGAGCCCCAAGGGAAAGACCTCAGAAAGCATGGCATTTTGAAAAGAGGTCTGAACTCTTGTGAATGGGATCAATGCTCTTGGTTCGGAGTCTAAGGAAAATGACTTACCCCTTCCACCATATAAGGATGAAGTAAAACGTCAACATCTCAAAACCAGAAAGTGGATTCTTGTCACACAAATCCATGGTACCCTAATTGTGGCTTTTCTGGCCGTCTGCTTATTAGAAATACATTTTGTTGTTATTTTTAAATAATACTTTTTGTTCTTCAAAAGTTTCAGACAGTTACACAATGTATATTGGCCATAACCACCCATGCCTACCACCCTCCAAATCCTCCTAATGCTCCACACCTCAACTCTCTCCCAATTTCATCTCCTCTATGTTTTGTTATTAATGATTCGCTGGATCCAGCTAATGTTTCCCAAATGCACATGTGTGTGTGCTCATCCACTGGAGTGTGGCGATCTCCCATAAAGCGGATTGACTCTCCCCTCCACACCTCTCAGCAGCCACCCACTTCCAATAGCTCCACCGAGGGTGGATTTGGAGGTCCCTCCCCACCACTGCTGGAATTTTGACTGTCTTTATCTTGTGCAGGTAACCACGGCTGCTCTGAACTGATGCACACAACTGTCAAGTCATGTCCAGAAACATCTCACATGCATCTACCTGCTCCTCCATTCTTTGGCACCCCTCTCCCAAGAGTTTCTGCGAACCTTACATAGGAAGGATGAATAGCGGTGAGCTTTCCACTACAGACCACGCAGAGCCATTTATAATCAGACTTTGATGAGTAAAAGGAAGCTTCTTTGACCCACAAGGAGAGCAGCACAAATCTGTAGGTTGTGTAGAAACACAAACTCATAGATGCAGTTGGACAGCGTGACCATTCAGCAAAGAACAATCGCCTGTTGTTCTTAACCTACCCATTCGTAGTACGCTGGTACTGAAAAACGATCAGGCTGAGGTGTCGGAACTTAGAACCAGACCAAGAAGGAACAAGAAACCCAAGCTCCTTATGCTTAACCAGTGCTCAACTCTCCAGAAGACACTTTCCTGGCTTTACAAAATGAACACTGGAGACTCTTAGCATTGGTTGCCTGTGTTTGTTCAGCCTCTGCTTGTCATGGTAAAGGCTGGCTAAGTGCAAATTACCTTCTCCTGAGAAGTCCTTGGTGTGCAGTCAACAGATTGCACACCAGTCAAACACCATCATTGAGTAGAAGCATCAATTAAAGAAAGATTTTCAGTTACGCAATCCTCAAAAAGTCATATTCAACTTCTTCAACACAAAATAAAGAATAAAATAGGTATGTGAGAATTTTCCCTGCTTGGGAAGATCTCTCCTTAACAACCGCCATCCGTGGCTCTCCTGATCCACCCAGACTGTCTCCAGAGGACCTGCTCCACAGAGCTGTTGGAGGAACATGTCCAGCTGCAGCTGCTCTGCACTTTGCCCAGTGCACTGACACCTCCTTAAGCTTTGTGTTGGGGTTCTATGCCTGTGTGAAGAACCTTAGCAGGCAAACTTTGGACTTAACAACCTCATGTTTCACAAACATGTTGTCCCTTTAAAACAGCACATTCTTGCACCATGCTCACTGAATGACAGAATCTTACCAATATCACAGGGCAGTCCCACCTCTGCCACCTTCTAGCTGTGTGGCCTTTGTTAGCTAAGCCACTTAACCTTCCTGAACCTTTTCATCCACAGCAATGACCTTTCTAGTCATTATGGAGACCACAGATGGTGTGTATATGTTTCCTGGGAGAGCAGCATTCTTCTCTCCCAAATGATAAGCTCTTTGTACACAATTGTGGCAGCAGCAGCTAGCACAGTGCTTGGGAAATGTTTGAAGTAGCAATCGTTACTTAACAGAGAGCCTGAGCAAGTGAATAAACACTAATCAGCAAATGCACAAGCATTGAGGACTTAAACATTTATCATGCAAGACTCTGTTCAATCATAGTGAACCTCTTAGAACATTCCAGAAGAGTGGTCCCTTCGTGCAATATGGAGTGTGCTCATTTGTTTGCCAGTTAGAAAGATTTGGTTAGACAGCCACATTATCATCTTTTACTGTCTATGTATTCCTCTGACTTCTCCCAGCCTGTAGCACACAGTAGGTCTAGCTTACTGAGCTAAGTAAGCTCTCAATTCAAGATAAATACAGAGCAAACCCTGATCTTGTGGGCTTTCTATTTTAGCTGAAGATATAAGCATAATGGTTTGATAACAATTATCACCCATACAATAAGGGGGAAACAAAGGCACATAAAGGGTGAGCATCTAGAGGACCTTACTGTGGACATGGTCAGCCTCGAATAAATAAGTGTCAGGAGGGGTAGAGTTAGCGAGAGGAAAAGGCAGGGGCAAATGGACATTTTAAAACCTTGGGAAGTCGCCTCCTAATGCTCCATGGACAACCTCATTCCCATGAAGGCTCTTTGTCACCGATAATTATTCAGGAAGTATAAAGAGGCTAAGGCTCAAACCTGAGTCCATTGTGCACCTTCAGTAGGCACCTCCACCCTCAGCTTCTCTTCCTCAGCTGTTACAGAAGTAGGGTTGAAATTACACCTGATCTGGTTGCTGTGGAGTGAAATGCCAGGGAGCACAGCACAAAGTGGTCAGTGGAAGGCAGTCAACAATGATGTCTTCAGGAATACTGACTGTCTTCTACCACGGCAAAGAAACAGAATTTCTAAGCAGGGTGGTGGTGGCTAGAACGTCATTCAATGAGAGGGAATGCTGGCTCACTGGTCTTTCCAAACTCTTCACAGAAAGTCGTGGTGTTCCTCAAACTACCTTAAAGTCGAAACAAAAATTAATCTAAACACAGTGACACCACATTCTTCCTGGAGTCCAGTGAGGCTACTGTGGGAACTTCAAGGTCTCCTCTAAGGTAGAAAGGGGGACTCCACATTATTGTAATGACTAATTTATAGCTGTTTACTTGGCAAGGATATGGGCTCAGGTGAATGGGATCCAAGCAAGAAGGCAAGCCTCTTTCCCTCCTTGGAGGTCAGAGATTAGGGAAAGAGGAGGTGGTTTATCATCTCCTTGAATGTCTCACACACAAGACCAGCAGCAGCCTGGATTCCTTTAGCATGGGAGAAATAGGAGTTGGAGAGAAGGCTGCCAGCTGTTGCCCAGACTAAACCAGCTACTTCTGGTCACAGCTTACAGAAAAATCTGTACTTTCAACCAACTATTCACCATAGAACAGAGCCACGTGACTAAACCCACAAAGGAGTTTCCACGTTGTTGTGTGGAGCATCAGGAGCATTGCCCTACACAAATCCGGGACACTGAGCATCATAGAAAGTATTTCCAGCCGGGCGGTGGTGGCGCACGCCTTTAATCCCAGCACTTGGGAGGCAGAGGCAGGCGGATCTTTGTGAGTTCGAGGCCAGCCTGGTCTACAGGAGCTAGTTCCAGTGCAGGCTCCAAAGCCACAGAGAAACCCTGTCTCGAAAAAAAAAAAGTATTTCCTCTCGACATTCTATAAACTAATTATAGAGAGATCAAGAAGCAGCCATCCTGAACCAAATAAATACCTTCCCTGAGCCAGGCCTCCTCAGACTATCACACACTAAAACCTATTCACTGGCCTCTCAATAAGCAGTCCCCAAACACCTACTAATAATAGCCACCCCTAATGAGGGCTTACCAATGCCAGGTCCTTATGGAAACCCCCAGCATCCCGATGGGAGCAGAAACTATGATTATCTCCATTTGGCAGATGAGAAAACCAGGCCATAGAGCCAGTCTCCTCCCTCAGCCTAGCTAGGAAGTTGAAGCCTTAGTAGCCTCACACACAGTGTGGTGTTAGACTCCCCCGTTCATCTCCAGCACAGCCAGTACACCACGCTTTTTCTCAGGAAGTGTTTGCTGACTGTGAGAACAGATGCATATCTGAATACGTGAACCATAAAAAGCCTTGCATAGATGTATCTGTTTGTGCTTGGGTATCAGCTGGTGGTGCTGTTTGGGGGCTTGTGAACTTGTGAGACATGTGGGCTTGGTGGCAGACATGCATCTTGCTGCTCAGGCCTTGAAGGTGACAGCTGTTTTGGGTTCCAGTCTGAGAGTCTGAGCTGTCTGCTTCCTGATCTAACAACATATGAACAGAACAAGCCACCCTCATGTGACCACCGTAATGAACTCCACAAGACCTTCCCCCATATGATGGACTAAAATAGTGAACGAGAATAAACCTTCCTCTAAGTTAATCCTACCGGGTACAGTGGGGATCATCAAATACAGTGTAGTCAGCCTTACCAAAGGATCAATGGAGAAGCCGCATGAGCGTATACTGAGCGCACACATGGACAGAGCAGAAACCAGTTTTTTCCTCCCGACACAGCCACTAGCCCCACTCCAACACCAGATGAGAAAGGCAGAAATGTAGAAACAGGAAGAGTAGTCTAAAGGCAAAAAGGCCATAAATCAGGGTTGGGCCTGGATTCATGGTCAACTCTGTCCTTCAAACCACAAGCTTCCTCTTCGCCTGACAGCTGTGGCTTTACACAGTGGCTAGGGACATCTTAAAGTCCTCTAGACAGTGGTTTTCGCCACCTGGGAAGGACCAGCAAGGTTCCAGAGAAAACCCAGAATGGAAATGGGATTGGGAACAAGTGTGAGGACCAAAAGAAAATGAAGAAGGCTTTTCCAAATAGACAATATTTACAACCTGTTCATGAACGCATGCTGCCGCAAAATGCTTCCAAGGTCAGAAGCAAAATGTAATGTCAGTTTCAGAGCGAGGTCTGGGGTGTAGGGTGAGGTTTGTAGCATTTCGGAGGGAACTGGTTTAGGGCCCTTCACAGAATCCAATTTGGAATCTATACCCAAGACTAGTGAGGGCTCTTTTCGCTATCCAGCAGGTTCAATACCTCTGGATATGAGAGCTCCACACCCGTATTCATCTTGTTTCAGTCTGTATCTATATAATTCTACACATAAACACATGCACTACTGACAGAGTAGTTCAAGGAATTTTATGTGGAACATGATTAAAGATCTCCAGGCTCAAAGATTTGTCCCAACTGCTATTATAATTCCAGTGGTCTGCCCTTCCATGAGGCACATAGTTAGGGAAGGCTTGCAAAGTGAGTGGAAGTAGTGATAATTAAATGAATGGATGGATAAGTGAGTGAATTAATGATCAAATTAACTCCTGTATTTATGCCAAAATGACATTATATTCACATAAAATCGATGACAATATGTGCATGAGCTGTCATAATTGTTTAGCTCTTTCTACTGTCTGCAGTGACTAGCTGTCTTCTCCCACAGAACAATGGGATACAGTCTATTCAAACGTAAATGTAAACATTTATTTTTTTAATTTTTAAAAATAGGAAAAGGATTTGAAATCACATGAATATGACTAATTCTAGCTTGTTTTCTGACTGGGTGTTGGGCCATTTGCTCACAGCTCTCATTCCGTCCTGAAGCATTCCCTCCAGCCTCAGGTTCCCAGCTCTCATTCCGTCCTGAAGCATCTCCTACAGTCTCCCACTTCAAACCTTGGTGCTCTAAAACCTATCATCACTTCAACCTATTTATTTGAAAACTGGATTCCAAGCAAGCCCCCTGGAGGATGCCAGCTTGTATCCTGACACGCTCTCATATAAACATGTCTGTCTACCAACGAGCAGCTTCCCCCAGCAGCCCACACTGACCCTGGGTCCCTATTTGTCCACTCTTTCCTCCGGTGATTGCTGCCGTCACTTCCCCATCCTTCACAGATGCCCTCAAATCCTGCTTTGTCTCACCAGTCAGTCCCTCCTGCAAACTACCATAGCAAGGAACAACACTTAGGCTCATATTTCATTCTTTATTTTTATAGAATTTCATTCCGTTTTCTATTTTGTGTGCAGAAGTCATGTTTTAATAACGTTTTTCATTTATTCTTTGAGAATTCCATATGCATAAGCAATGTATCTTGATCATATCCGTCACCTCTCATTTCACCATTCCAACTCCCCATAGATCTGCTCAACATGCCCCCCCAATTCATGTCTTCCTTTTTTAAATCCCACTGAGTCCAATTAGTGCTGCCTGTATGCACATGGATGTGGGGCCATCCAATGAAGCATTGGGAGTCTAAAAGGGGCCACACCCCTAAAGAAAAATGACTCTCCCTCCCCAGCAGCCAACATCTGTAACAGCTCCTCCTCAGCTAAGACTGGGACCTCGGCATCCTTTCTCATCTGTGATGGAATTTAACCTAAAACTTCCCTTACACTCAGTCTGAACTAGTTTTTATAGTCCTGGCCGTTGGATCTGAGTTTTAGACATAATAAATTTTGCTAATCATAATACTACAGTCATTGCATGAACACAACTTTATGCTTTAACTCTGTGCTACACATGAGATCTGGAAGGTTCCCTGGAGCCTGTGTGTTAAAGTCTTTGAGTCCTGGACTTTGCCAGAGTTGGAAATAGTGGAGCCTTTAGAATGTGAGCTTAGTGGATGGAAGTTGGGCTACTTGGGGTGGGACGGGGTGTGATGAGTTCTTGAAAGGGTTATTTTGACCCAATCCCCTCCCCTCCCTTCCTTGCATATACTATTTCTCTCTTCCTCCCCCTTTTTCCATCCTGGTTGCCTCGAGGTATATCGGAGCCTTCTTATACACGTACCCACCATGATATGCTGAACTGACACAAGCTGAAAGTGACAAATCCAAGTAACTAGGACAAGAAATGCTGAAAGTTAAGCCAAAAACTCAAAGCCTTTTCCTTTATTGACTTGAATATCTCAGATATTTCGTTACAGCAACTTAGAACTAACTAATAAACCCTGGATTTTGCACACATTAGATACCACAAAAAAAGTTTATTAAAACTGTCCTTTTGGGGTATGAAGACTATAACAATCAAGAATGGTAAGGTACAGGCCAGACAAGTGTCCTCACACCACCCCTAGAATTTCAACTCTTCTGAGTCTCACTAAACCCACTCTCCTCAATCTTTGAATATTGCATTTAAACCTCCAAATCAATATTTATTTTTAAAAGTCCTAAATGCATTTAATAGTAGGGGAATATTTCCCACAGGTGTTCGTATAAGGCTGCATCTGGTCTTTTTTATTGTATATGAGGTTTTCGGTTTTGCACCATCATATTAATGCACAGGCCTATGGAAAACTATAGCTACCTACCCCTCACTTAGAATTAATTGCTTGTGATAACATTCCAGTAATAGAATTATTATGTCAAAGCTATGAGTGCTTTATGAGTTATGATACACATGTCAATATGTAGTGGTACACACCATAACTTTGTTTCCTAAAATACAAAGGTGACTCCAAGTCCTAACAATCTGTCAGTGAAGGGTGTGCTGTTTGCTTTCTTTTAACAGTAAGATTAAATATTGCTCACTCCTTTACCTAATGTACGATTGTTCCTGTTGTCTTTTGTATACTCCTTAGTACTCTGGTTTAATATTGATTTGTTTTTACAGTTCTTCATAACATGCTGATAAATCCTGCATTGGACAAACTGCCTTTGCTAGACCAAAATTCATTAATTTAGTTGTATTCATTATATCAGCAAACATTTGATTTTTCATTTTGATATTTCATTCTGCAGTCACTGAAGATACTCAAACAGAAAGGATGTCTTGATGATACTCATAAACTGATGGTTGGTCATGGGAAACTGACCAAAACTGCAAAACAAGATCAGGAACAGAGGAATTGTGTGTCTGGGAGACATTTTCTGCATGGGAAAATGGGACGCTTCTTCACTGAACACTGAGTTCTGCCATGGGCTTAACACTCCCAGAAATAGAGAGAGAGAGAGAAATGAGGGAGGGAGGGAAGAAAGGGAAAAAAGGAGGATCGTAGTTCTTCACCCGAGATAGCCTAGCCTACCCTCTTGTCTCTCAACTGCTCATGGCCATTGATGGAGCTAGAGTGTATGGAGCTGGGTGGTAGAACGCTAACCTAGGTGGGGACTCAGAAATGCAGATATTGTGGGGCACTGTCTGAGATGGACTCAATCAGAGATGCACAGATGTTTTTCTTGTCTTTCCAGGACAAGTAACCAAGCAGATACACCGCATATCTCAGGAGGCAGAGCAGAGATCATCTCTAAAGACTACCGGTCAAAGAGCTCCAAGGCTGTCAGCCACACAGCACTGGGTGCCAGAATGGAGACCCATGGTTCAGGGGTTTCAAGGTTTGCATCTTGCTTCTCCCAAAATACCATCCTTTGCCCCTTCAGTGTGAATTTGCTCAAGTTGAGAAGGGGAAACATATGGATTGCTCATACAGAGGTTTTTTGTTTTGTTTTTTTTTTTTTTTTATTTTAGGAGGCTGACTAAATTAAGACGTAAGTCCACAAATAAAACTAGAAAGAAATACAAGGTCTCACCATCACGATCAATTGGAGACTGAAAATTCTAGCACCAGAAGGATTCAGGTTGCCCCAGTCTTTGTAGTTTCTGGACAGGCCAACCAAGACCAGGCCAATGCTGGGGCGCCACAAGAAAACCACAGAAACACTAGCCAGCCTGATCAACCACATCCGACCCTACCATGGAACCAAACACGTGCACCAGCCCAAACGACAGAACGCCAAGGAAGGGACAAAGGATGAAAATGAAAGGTGGCAAGCCAGAGGTAGCTAGTTAGAAAATTCGCCATGAGTGTGTAGATACAAGAAAACCTAATAGATATGAGAACCTAGCTGGAGGGGTGGGGTGGAGGGAGGCAAAGAAAAGCATGTTGGTAAAAAATAAGTATGCCCTCAAAACACAACACAACATTTTTAGAGTTTGTTTTACCTAGAATTAATGACAGGAAAATCCCATAAATGTGGCACGGAATGTTTAATGCTCCATTGAAGGCCAACATTCTGCCATTCATCTGTCCTTTCAGGTGTATTATTTCTAGTCCCCAGGATGAAAAGAAAAGTTGCTGCCCACGGCTTTTATAGTACTTAAAAATACATATTTCCATGACTTTCTAGCCAGAGGTCCTGCTTTCTTCCAGAACCCACAATAACTAATCATCTTACTGCCACCAAGTCTCAGAGTTCGGATTAATACTTGGCTGACGGAGCCTTTGCTTCCATCCTATGAGTGATCCTTGCTTTAACGACCCTTACAGTTAGTGATTTCTCCTAAATATTTATTTCTCCCTCAGGGAAAGATTTCTCTAAGAACTTGCTCTCTGCCCGGCATATTCACAAATCTTGATCTGTTTTTCTTCTATTTGTCCACTTAGAGTTTTTGCTGGAATCAATTTTACTAATTTCCTTCTGAAAATTAGCAAGTCAGAGTAAATCTTTCCTGTCTCGCCCTGCATTTCTCTCTGCTTTCTTGGTTTTTCCTCTCCGTGTTAGTTCACTGGAGGAGTCTAGACTTGCATGGCTTTCTCTCCAGAATGACTCTTTAGTTAAACAAAAGGTAAGACATTAGAAAGGAACAAAAAGGAGGAAAATAGAGATGAGGAGGGGGGCGGAGGAAGGAAGGAGGGAGGGAACAGGGAGGAAAGGACTGAAACTGAATTGTGGAAACGTTTTATTGAAATGTTGCAGTTAGCAGCCATGCCCCACCAGTTTTCTGAATGATGCCTCCCTTGAGATTTGCAATGCATTTTCATAATAAAAGACATTATCACCGTAGCCTGCCTATCAAAATGGCTGCCAGGCAAAAGCTTCCCGTGGAAGATCCACATCCATTCTGTTGGACTAAGGCCACCACAGTTCAAGTCCAGTCTTAAAACGGGCAAGACCATGCACCCCGTGTCTGCGACAGGAGCACAGGTGTGTCACTCAAACCTCCTCCGCGTCTACAAGTATCCTCTCCGAACACTAAACGTGCTAGACTGGCACATCTCCCAGACCTTCGGGCTGTAACATTCCATGTGTATATGGTTCCTCAAGTTGATGGTTCTCATTTTACTTTATAAGAACACAATATCCATCCACTGTCCGGGTATGAACCTTACAATTTAAAAGGTAATAAAAATCAATTAAAGTTTAAAAACTAAAAGCTTTACTAGCTATACCATCTGTTTCCAGAACCCCAAACCTGGAGATTTGCTTTGAGGCCTTCTGTGGCCTTGTCCCCTCATTGGCTGCTCTGATGGCAGCCAGCTTGTTAACTGACTTTTATCGTTTGTTTTCACAACAACCCTGAGACTCCTTAGAGCAAATTGCAATGGGCAAAGCCTACTCTCTAACTGGCAGCCAGGAAGCCCAGATCACAGCCCAAGAGGAAAGGCCAGCTCCTTAATTCCAGGCTGAATATGGGGCAGAAGTCATGCAGAGGTTAAGTGACTTATGCAATTGTGTGGAGCTAGCCAGCGTCCCCGACAGGATCCTGGACTTGCCTTTTCTCCCAACCACTCTCCTTCGGTGACTGCTTTCAGTCTGGCATGATCCACAGATAAAGGAAACTGTGGTTTTCCCATCATGGTGGAAGCTATTTTTCTACTGTGAATAATAAAAGCAGAGTGACCCACTTTGGAGCTTCCAGAGGCTTCCATTCCAGCCCGCATTGTTTATTTCTTGGGCTTTCAACAGGTTTTACTCGGAGATTTCAGTTTTTAACACTTTTGCATAGTTCTGCACTTCATTTCAGGACTCTCTGTCAGAACCACTCATTTCCCCCCACCGGCTAAGCTGTTGAAAAAGAAAACTGTGTCTCCAGACCAGTCCAACCTACAGTTTAAAAGCTGGCAGGGGCTGTCTTCCTCTTCCCCCTTGGGAGGATTAATTTGCTTCTTTTTTATTTTCAATGTTTTATGATTCCAAATAAAGGATATAATGGTGCCATTGAGAGTTGGGAAACTGTGGAGGATAAATAGTCTACGTGGGAACTGCTTCAAATGAGAATCGGAGTTTTTGAAGGAGGCAGGAGCAGAGACAGCTTTTATCATGTGAGTGAGGCCTATTAATGACAAAGGAAATTTCCTCCTTCTAATGAGTCTCGCCTTTATAGACTGGAGGGAGGACGGACGACTCCATGTGTGTCATAAATGTAAAGAAGCTGAAATCACACTCCCAGGAATGTAATATGTTGAATTTTGAAGTGTGGGGGCGAGCAGCCATTTTTAATGCATGGTTATTTCTGACATACAAGATGGAGTGTAGGGTTTTCATCTTGGTTTCATTGCCTGAACACTGACACCTTTAAGCAATATGCTAAAGTCATTGTAGGAAACTAATTGACCATGGGGAAGTCATTTGAATAAATTCTTTTGGTCATGTTAACCTTGATTAGCTTCTGCCTTGGTAGAAGCCACCTGTGAGAGGATCCATTTGAACCAGGGCTCCAAGAGCCCAGTTCCTCATTAAAGGGCTTTTATTAATGGCCCACTGGAACTTTACAAAGTAAACGGGCCAAAAGTTGCAAACCTCCAAGAGCTCATAATTAAGACAAGTGAAGTAGACATTTACTGTCAAGGCACTGTGTGCAAAGTACTGTGGGAGGCTAAGCCAACTCAGCCATGATTCCTACTATCCTGGGGTTCCCCATCCGTGAGAAAAAAGAGAACACATGCCCTAATTTGTCTATGTTAGTACTATAAGGCCAGGACCCAGAGATGGCTCAATCTACCAGCAAATGCCTATAGCTCCAGATACACGTGAATCCAAGAGATTTAAGCCAAATGATGTATTCTTGTCTGGTCACTTCAGCCCCACTTAAACACTCAGGGTTCTCCATTGTACCTTAAGCATGACCTTCAGAGCCTTGCACATGGCCCTTCTTAGTGCTGTGACCTTACCTGTCAACTTCAGTTGCACGCTGCCTGCCACCTCTCCAAATGGAACACCCACCTCGAATCCAAGTGTCCCACTACCATTTTGATCATTGTTAACTTCTCAGAGAGGCCTTTCTGCACCGCGACTCTGGCTCCCATCCCTCCTCTCACTTCCTTTAGAGCACAAATCACTCTCAGAAGGTAGCACCCTCATGCATTTACTTCTGGCTTGTCTGTCCCCTTCCTGCCCTAAAATGTAAAGTCCACCACAGAGAAGTTTCAGAGCTGCTTCCGGAAACATCCACAGCACCAGACCAGGTCCCGGTACTTGGTTATTATTAAGAAAAAGAGAGAACTAAAAGAAATAAAAAGTCAGTCATTTTAGCAATGTGGGAGACAGAAGGTGGTGACCAAAGGCATGTGTAAACAAAGCATTGGGCTACTTGGAGGGAGCTCATAGAGATATGATTTAGGGATAGCCTGTGATCTTGATAGCTAAAATTCACTTTCTAAGCTTTGGAGACTTGGTTCCTGAGAACCAAAGCTTAATGGGGGTAAACAGCCTCACCTCCAGGTCTCTCCAAGTTTGCACTATTTGGTTTTTTAAATTATTTTTTATTTAAATTATTTTCATATAATATATTTTGCTAGTTTCTACTATTCTTTTGGCAGTACTGGGGATTGAACTTAGGACCTCATGCATGCTAGGCAACCATTCTACCACTGTGCTATGTCGCTATGTAGCTCTGTCCCCAGCTCAAAGTGTATACTACTGATAAAAGCCATGTATTTCATCATGGGTTTTTCTCTGATGCATTCAGAAGCCTCTGGGACCATGTTTTGCAATATTGTCACAGAACCAAGAGAACCTTCCATATTAATGGAAAGGCCTGTAACAGTTCTGCCACCCTACGCATGGGCTATCGGATACAATGCTACAGTGTGTGGTTTCTGTCCTCTGCACTGTATTGGACAAGCCCATCACTAAGTGTATCCTAAAATGTCAGCCACCACATTTGAGGGCAGCCAGCCAGCTCTGGTGGGCCCTCCAAAGGTGGGGATGTTATCTGAAGACCATCGAAGAGCACTTAATGGACCTCCACTCCTAAATAAACACCATAGGGGGACACAGGGCAGAGCCTACGACCTCGTTGTTTGTGTGTTCCTGTCAGCCCAGTTCATTTCACGGGCCTGCAATTTTGCATTGACTTCCTGCAGCATGAGATTGTACAGATCTGCCCTTGTGGGCGCTGGTGGCTAGGGCGGGGATGGTTTAATGAATCTCAAGTCAGATTCTGTATATAAAGTCCACATCGCTGGGAGATGGCCAGGCCTCTGCTCAGCAAAAGACGATTTATCTTTCCTGGGTAGACCCTGAACTTCTGCTCCCTCACCCCCCTTTTACACCAATAACAATGTTATCTCATTCCCTAAAGGGTCTTCAGGTCTTATTTGAGGCCCTTTAAAGCCCAGAGCTGAGAGCCTAAATGACACTTTAATTGCACTGGTTGTGATGAGGGGCCAGATTAACTCTGCTAGGAAAATGTGAACAATTTCATAAAGACAGATTACATCAAGAAGAATGTGTTATTATTGCCTTGGACACCAAAATCCAAATGCCTGGCTGGACCCCCAAAACACTGCATTTTGTCACCCTAGTCCCTCAGCCAGCCTAGCTTAGAAGGACCCAACTTGTTTCCCAGCCACCCTCTGATGTCTGTCACTTCTCCAGGCCTTGTTTGTCTTGAGTCTTTATAGTTATCAAGCTTTCGAGGCTCATGGCTTTAGGAAAGGGTAACCTTTCTGTTCTGCTGACATCCTTCCAATCCACTAAGCTTAAGCTTTAAGGAGTGGTTCATCTATGGCATCTCATTTCTCTTCCCTGTCTACTCCAAATCCTTTCCCTACTTCCCCAGAAGTGATGAAACAGCTCCTTTTCATTGTATATACTTAGGGAACCACATGCTGCCTTGATTTATGAAGTCACAAAGCCATCACGGGTTCTTAATAAGTCTCACCACAGACATGGTGAACATGATTGTACTCTCTAGTCTCAGAACTTGGTAATATACCATCTCTAGCAGAAATTCACATATTCAAAGAGCCTCCTTCATATTCAGATACAAAATTATAGTATTTCTAAGGATCCCTCACTTCATAGGGACCTTCCGTAGGGAGAAAAATGAGTAGCTACCACTTTTGTAGGAACTCCACCTGCTTCATGTCTTAAAGGAAAGCATTTGCTCGCTTTGGGAGCTTGGCCTAAGGTCTTGCTATCCTTTGCCTCTCTTCTCCAAAGAAAGAATAAATTCTGCTGGATAGTGGTGGCACACACCTTTAATCCCAGCACTCTGGAGGCAGAGGCAGGCATATCTCTGAGTTCAAGGCCAGCCTGGTCTACAAGAGCTAGCTAATTCCAGGACAGGCTACAAAGAAACCCTGTCTGTCTCAAAAAACAAAAACAAAACAAAACAAAACAAAGAAGGGAGGGAGGAAGGGAGGAAGGGAGGAAGGGAGGAAGGAAGGAAGGAAGGAAGGAAGGAAGGGAGGAAGAAAGGGTGAAAATTCTGTGTAAGAGGTAGACCTGTTCCGGCATCAAGAGATCAATTACCTACCCCCACAATTCAAGTAAGCCTCTCTTTCTTTATCTCCATTGCTAAAATGGGAATGTATCTCACACCATAAAAAGAGTACATAGTGTATAATAAAAGGAGTCTTTCAGGAGGTGGAAGGGAACGGTAAGGGTTCAATATCACCAAAGGACATTTTAGCCATTTGAAGTAGCTGCCAGGCTACTCTAAATAAAGTCAAATCTTATGTTTATGTGAAACTGTAATTTCTAGATGTAAATTTAATAGTTACATAGGTCAGTGCACAACTCCAGCCTTAGATTAAGAAAGGATTAGGGCACAGATTTAAATTAGTTTCCTAAAATATGTTTCATGATGTTACCGAGTTCTTGTGTCTGGTAAGTTCCATGGTCTGGTAAGTTTAGAAAATGAACCCAAATAATTGACTACAAATTTCTGTCCTGATCATCAGTCTATACTAATGTGCTTGGTGAATTTCTAAAGGGAATCTGGAAGATAAGCTTTTTTGGATGTCTGGGACCATGAAGACCCTTCTTTTGAGAATCTTCAGAAGGAGCTTCTGGACCCCAGAACAAGCCTAGAAAATTCTGATCCCACCGAAGGGACTTCAGAAGCTGCCCATGCTACATAAATCACTGGCCCCAGAAAAGGGATCTCGGAAGCTGCCCAAGCTACTCAAATTACTGGCTTTGGGCCAGAGATACAAAAGAAGCTTTTGTGGCCTACAGTAGGCTCACCCTGATGACACTGAGATGTGGGGACAAAGTCCTTTCTCACACTGAGGTGTTTGGCTGGTGGGTCTTGCTGGGTCTCCTTTGGGGGGCCTCACAGTATGATCATGTTGCTCTTTCCTTCTTCACAAATAAGCATTAGGTGTGGGGAAGCAAAGGTGTGAAGATAACTTTCTATTCTTTCAAAACATTACACTGTGCAGAAAACAGAGGTGTGGACAGAAGACACAAAAAGACGCAGAGCCTCTGCTTTAACCAAGGCTTGAACAAAGGAAATGTGGGAAATGAGAGTGGGTTCTCAGACTTGAAATTGAGAGGCTTCAAGACCTTCAAGTATCAAGGTGGTCCAGACAGAGAAGCACCCCACACCAGTGGAAGTTCTCTCCAAGACATGGCCTTTAAATTGTGATATTTGCAACATATGTGTCTGTACATGTGTGTGCACTAGTACATGAATACATGTGTATATGTGCACATGGATGATATCAGTGTCTTTCTCTATTGCAGGTGTCACTTAGGGGTTTCGAGTGGAGATCATCCTGGAGTAACCAGGTGAGCTTTCTAAGAGATTAGATAATCTCAGAAGAGACATAGGAGGAAGCGCCACAGATCTGGAGGAAGGGGTCAGTCGAGAGCCAGGGGAGGTGGAGACACAGACTTGAGTTGCACTTTCATGCACCAAGGGATAGCTGGTGGATTAGTTACTTCTCTAGTGCTGGGATAAAATACTAGGACCGAAAGGGGCTTAAAGAGGAAAGGTCACTTGGGCTTATGACTCCAGAGGGTTAGATACCCATAATAATGGGGAAGGTGCAGTGGCAGTGACAGAAAGCTGAGAGATCCTCATCAGCACGCATCGAGGGACACTTGTCCAGCGAAGTTGTTCCTCTTACAGAATCCATAACACCCCCAAAGAGTGACAGCACCTGGAGACCAAGAGTTCAAACCCAAGCAGATGTAGGGGACACTTTCATTCCAGCCACCTGGAATCATATGACACAAGGCTCTGGTAGGAAGCAGCGCTGCCAGCATGTTCATCACAGACTCGAGGCTCCAGAACAGAAGGAAATAAAGTCCTGTAGTGTTGCAATCACCGATTAGTGATTCGTTCTGGCTGATGCAAGAGTTCATGCCCTGGTACTGTGGAGGGAGGAGGGTGGTCTTTCCAGCTTTAGAAAAAAGCATTAGAAACTTGCCTACTTACTGTCTCTTGAGTTTAGCCTCTGGTGTCCACTCGGGGCAAGGACCCCACCTGGACTGTTGGTGCAAAGTCTCATTTTCCTGAGACTGAAGTAAAACTTGAAAAATTCTCTAAGAAGCTCTGGAGGCCACAAAAATTGGAGCTCAGTCCTCAAAATAAGGAACAGTGGGCTTCTGTTTTGAAGTTGGCCCCGTCACCTTAAATTATCCCTACTTCTTGTCTTGACACAACCTTGAAAGCCTACTGCTCAGACATGGTTGCATCAAAGCCTCGATGGTATGAGATGGGTATATTTTAAGTGACAGATCTGAGAAAGAAAGCTTCAGTCCTCTAAATGAACATATTATTTTAAAGATGGAACCGAATCTCAGAATACCCTGTAATCCAATGTTTCTCAATTAATCTCCTGCAATAAATTCTCCTCACATCTAAAAATCTGACTGGGTGGGGGAGTATGTGTATCATGCAACCACATTGGAGAAAAAAATTGAAATATGAACCAGAGAGGGCCTGGACCAGTGATGTCTTTGAGAGTGGCTACAAGTCATGCTACCAAAGCAGGCATGGTTACTGAGGAGGGGGGTGATGGCCGGCTGAACAAGCGGCTTCCACCGACCTCATGCTAAAGATGGGCTTTCCCATATCACACACACACTCCGCCACCTGGTGTGAAAGGGTGGAAGGCAGGTGGGAAGGCTTTCTGCCTTGAACGGCTTTCAACGTAATAATACTTAATACTACAGTTTGAAACCGTTTCCTTTCTCTCTCTCTTTTTTATTTTTTTGCAGTATTTTCTTGGGACTGTAACCCATTTGTACATAAAATTGGTTGAAAGTGACAGTTTGAAAAGTCCAGCAAACATTGCAGCAGGCTCTGTTTTCAAGGAATATAAAATTGGGCTCTGTCTGACACCTTGAATGTGCTTGTGAAAATAGAACGTCACATCTCAGAGGGTTATTCTTGATAGGTTTTTATTAAAATAAAATAAAATAAACAGACCTCTCCAGGCAAAGAACATTTTTATATGCTGGTTTCCATGGAAACACTGGCAATTGTACTTTTTCATGGCATGGTCTTTCTCATGGAGTTTAAAGTCTGGTTGATGAAGCTCAGTTGAGGATGCTAGGCACTGAGAAAATACTCTTCATCTTCACCAAGCACACACACGGGAGATCCTGTAGGAGCACCCCTCCTACAAGCACAGGTGAAAAAGAGAAGCATATAAGCATGCAGGTTACAGAGAGAAGTCTCCAATTTTTTCATGAGTTACAATGTTATGATTATTCTTTTTATATAATGCTCTTACAATTCCTTCATTAGAAGGAGGAAAGGGAAGGAAGAAAACAATGTAATTATAATCTCAAGAATGGAGGAAATATTTTTTTAAAAGAGATCGAGCATGCATTTCTAATTTGTCCACAAAAGAATTCCAGTAACACTTTCTGCTCTTTGGGAGGATGGAGTTTAGTCGCTCACCCTTTCACTATGACTTTCTTCTGAAAAACAACATGGCAAAGTCCCAACGATAACCTATGGAGGAGGTCCCTGACAGACACCAGCATTGAAGCCTGCCAATGGTCTAAAATAAGCCACCATCACTTCCTTTGTTCCTTGACACAGTGTGAGAGATGGGTTCTTCACATCTACTTAGTTCTTCCTCCAAACTATCCAATCCAATCATGGAGTTGAAGTGGGGAGATAAACCATAACTGATGGTCATACTAAAGTAATATTTTATTAATAATCTTCAAAAGCTGTCAGGATGATGAAAACAAAGAAAATCTAGGACAGTCAAAGGTCAAACAAGACATGACCATGAATAAGCACATTCTCTATATTTTATCTTGTAATATAAAAAGCTATGGAAAAAAAAACTAATTCCCTGACAATAAAATCTGCAGTTTATTGATCAATCTTATACCAACATGAGCTGTTCAGTCTGAACCAATGAACTGCATTTTCCTTTATAAAAGAAATGGAAAAATTGTGTAAGTTGCATATTAGTCTCCACTGAATATATCCAAATCTCAAATACTTTGGAAAGGAAAACATGAAAGCAGTCTTAGATATGTTGCAGACGAGCAGTCATTTTGGATGAGTATGCAATGTTCCTCAACCTCAGTTTCTAATGCCACAAAATGGTGACAGGATTTAGATATCAGCCATTGTAGACTCAGGGTTATAGATGCTTTCCTAGTTCCTCTGGAGCTGACTTGCTTACAGCATCATAATTCCTTTGATTGTACTACATAATATTTTTTCTTTATCTTTCCTTTACAACTCACAGTCCTTAATGGCTCACATTCTATAATGATGCCTGGTCATAGAATTTCCTTCAATAATTTTGATAATAATAAATGTACAATATGCTAAGGAAAAGTATCACTAGTATATCATTTGAGCTGAACAAAACACACACAAAATATTGCAATCAGGTCTATGGCAGAAACCAGTTACAAAACTTTGAAGATATTGATGAGCACCAAAGGACGGAGTCTAGAGAATGACCTAGAGAAGCTCAGGGAACTTGGCCATAATATAAAATTGTTCTTAATACAAGAATGTTCATGGATTTCCTTTTGTCAACCCAAGAGTCAGTGAACAACTATTCTGATTTTAGCTAAGAAGGAATAAGTCTCAGCTTGGCTTGATCAATGGCGCTGAAGGATGGAAATAAGAAAATGAACAAAAGAAAAGATGAACCAAAGTATAAAAAGGAATTATAAATCAGGCCATTCTAAAGAGTCAAAATGACCGCAGAGAGATGTGGGGTCCAGGTGGGGAGCAAGAGTCCATGCCATAAGATGTCTTCAGGGCCACAAGAGGAGTGGAAACTTCCCCAGAAAACCACTAAAGCCACCAAAGAGATCATTAGGTCGATCACACAGGTAGTATTTTAAGCAGATACCTTAGAAAACAGTTAATGAAAAGAGTTTCTACCTTCCTTACGTTTCCCCTAAGTGTGAGGCTTGTAGACTATTGAGAAAGGCAGGTGTTATCGCATTATTATGCTCATAAATATACCGTATAGGTCAAAACAAACACCTGTGAGAAAAGAGCTGGGGCTGTGGTTAATGCACATGCTTTAAAGCAGACATGTGGGACCAACTTCCCTGGGTTGCTGTATTTGAAATGAGAGGTGGAGACACACTGGTGTCTACGAGGAATTCTGCAGTTTATCGAGGTGTGAGGATCCTATCACACTTTCTCTTTTTAAACATAACAGAAGAGGTGGTATAAGGTCACTGTATATCTAAAAACAAACACAGAGTTGGGGTTTCTGCTTCTTAAACCACCTTTCTGCCCACTTCTACTACGTAAGCTCCACCAGAATGTCCTTATTTTTTTCCTCAAATTGGGAAATTCCAGGTTTGAGCTGGTGAGAAACTTTATTTTCCAAAGATCAACTGGTAGGTGCCAGCCCCACCATCACAGTGGCATTGAAATTCTGGTCACCATTCAATGATTTGACCCTGAAGACAAGTGAAACTGAGAAGTTCTCCAACCCTGAAATAACTGGGCCCCACTTTCCTCAGGTTCTGAGGTACCAGGTATTTTTCCACGTAGCTTTGGCCTGAAAATGCAAAGGAAAAGTTCATACAGGGACACAGTGTCTGCTTGGCCTGACCATGTAGGGCTGTTTGCCTTAACCATACATTTTTTATTGTCCACTTAAGTTTTGAGTAATTCTGTTGATGTGACTTTCAGCCCTTCCCATGGGCTGTGACTCATTCCACCATCAAATTAACAGCTTTTTTGGAAAATGTGTTTTCATGACTTGGCCAAAAATTTCCATGGCTTAATTTCATCCCTTGTTTCCCACAGAAACTCTTTGAACAAGTCCCATGATTGTGCAAATGAGAAGAGTGTTCTTTCCAGCCATGGCGAATGCCTGACCAACCTATCACTTCCAACTCCCCTCAGCACCACTCTCTTGGGCCTTTACCTAGCCCTCCTGTCCCTGTCAACCATCAGTTCCCCCTGCAGTGCTGTGCTTCACAGGATCCTCAAGGCTCTGATCCATTAAATTATTGAAAGTCTCTTGGAAAGAATAAAATATGCTCAGCGAGTGGGTTATGATGCCTGGAAATTTAACCAAAGTGATTCTCCTTTGCTTCCTTTGTCTAAAACGTGATGACTGTAGACTGAAGGGCTTTCTGTCATCTTCTTCCTACAAAGTTGAAGAGCCCAATACACAAAGATCAATATAAAACAAAGTAAGGGTTTGTCTAGGAAGTTCATTCATGGGGCATACGTGAAGCAGTGCTAACAGAGTATACTGGGCTGTGAAATCTTGAGCACTAAATAAGAAAGATTGTGCAGTGTACCCATCAACTGCTTCTTCAACACTACATAACAAGTTATCCACGAGGAAGAGACCAGCACCAATATGCATTATTATACTTGAAAAAATATATATCACGTGGGCTGGACTTCAAGCCACAGGTCAGTTTCAGATTTACCCAGTTTGTCTCTCGTCTGTATGGAGCATCGTTTCCTCATGGTCATCGCTAGAACCAAGAACCAAATCAATCTACACAAGTACAATTAAGCCTCTGCCTACAGTCTATCTTCTCACAATTTTGTCCAAACTATCCCGCATGGATAAGCTCAAAAGGTTGATACACTTACCCCACCCACATGAGGAGAGCACTAAATATTTCTGAAGACGCATTCAAGCCATTCCATGCAGCTTTATTTCTTTGACCTGAAGATAAAACAAATTAATTTCTAGAATGTATATTGTAAAGGAAAAATCAGCTTTGGGAGAGAGCTGGAGATATACAGCTCAATGGTCGAGCACTTGCCTAGAATGCACTAATCCCTAGATTCAATATTCAGTTGCAAATAATAATAATAAATAGAGGTAACTTACCTGCTTTAGCCTCTTTAGACCGTTAGCAATGCAATCCTCTACACTGAGTAATGATAAACAACAGGGATTTATATAGAAGTCCAGTACCAAGGGAGACCAGATTCAGTGCATAATGAACTCCTTCCCTCTGCTTCCACCATGGTACAGTCTTCCTGCCTCTTCAAAGGGCAGTGGGATAAAACAGCTCCCTTGAACACCTTGGCAAAGATGCCCTTCTCATTCCTAAAGAAGGAGCCTTGTGATTGAACTATTTTCTAAGGCCCCAATCTCTTAATGCATTGAATATTTAGGTTCTAACTCATAAATTTGAGGGCTTACCATCATTCACAGCATAGCATTACCTATATGACAGTTTTCATGACACCAAAAATAACTGAGTAGCTGAGCATAGTTGCATAATAAAATGTTGATGAATGTTGACAATATACCAGACATTACTTTGGATTCCTTTTCAGTCATTATTTTTTTTAATTAAGCTATCTTTTGAATACCCTGTCCTGATGTTTATTTTATACAGAATGCCCTGGACAGAATTCATTCTAAAGAGAAAATCTTTCAGATTTGTACCATTCATAACATGTTGGTCTGAAAATATTACATCATTAATGATCAATGTGACTAGCATTTGTTAAATATCCCCAAGAACAAGGTTTTCCAGAGAAGACTAAAAGAAGTTTGATCACCCACTTATGGAGAGTATTCAGGAAAATATAAATTAGAAAAAAAAAATAAGTGGCAGCTCAGAGTGGTGCCAATATGAACACAGAGATGCTAAAGGCCAAAGTCAATGTCTTCTCAGTCTATCATATGCCCTTAGGTAATGGTGAAACTGTGTGTAGTAGAATTCTTAGAAGTTAATCAAATAAATGAAAAAGGAAAGAAAACTGGATTGAGACAAAGTAGGAAAAAAGATGAGAATATGAACTTAAAAAGCAAAAAAAAATGAGCACATATGAAACAAATCAATGTGATACACAATACTTCCAATTATAAACCAAACAAAACCAAGTTTTATTTTCCAGCTTTTGAACAGTGTGTGTATAGATGTGTGGTTTGAAGTGAAACTCATTCCCTGTTTGAGTAGATTATGAACCTGTAAGAGGTGAAACCTCCATTGAGGAAACGGGTCACTGGGGGAAGGTTTGGGGGTTTCATAGCATGGTTATATGTCCTGTTCACCTTCTATGAATGCAATAAGAGCAACCAGCCTTTTGTTCCTGACACCATTCCTTCTGGGTTGGTAGAAACTTCAAAACCTGCCCCTCCAACAAGGCTACACTTCCCAATCCTTTACAAACAGTTCCATCAAGTGGGAACCAAGTATTTAAAATCCGAAAATTTGGGCGTGATTCTCATTCAAACCACCACAGTCCTTGAAATTTTTTTTCAGAGTGTCACAACAGGACAACAAACCAAGGCAATAGATTGTTTCGTCCACTGTCCAGGCAGGACTCCATGTTAACCAAGACTCCAGGTAGCAGGAGACCACAGCTGACCAGTAAACTTATCCAACTAAGCATTTTGTACAAATGGCCTCAGATGCCTTTTCCCAAGCCCAATGCTCAAATTCCACACAATTCTTCCCCAATGTACTTCTCTGCCTGTCCTACAACAGCCCCTAGGTTCCCAGCACACATTATTCTTGAGCATGCACTTCTTCTTGGCTCTGTTTCTGTTCATGTGCCTCCTCCTCTGCTTGGAATTCAGCACCTTCTGTCATCTTGACTTGACGGACTTTTGTCTCATCTTCTAATGTCCAATAGAATTAATTGCCTTTGTATGGCTTAGCTCTTAAATGCCCCCTCCTCAAACATCATGAGTTGAAGGATGGCTGCCATCCTGCGACACTGATGAAAAGTGATAGTGCCTGTGGAAGGTAGAAGAGAAGTTGCTCTGGGGAAGATGTGAGCACACTTTTGTTATACCCAGTGGAAGAAGCAGGAAATACTAAAATTTTTTTCTTACTGTCTGAATCATTCTAATTCTTCCTCCAACACTCCTCCACACATGCCTCTATCAGGCTTACATCCCTGCCTCAAATCCAAGAAAGATGTAAATACTTGTATTTGACCTGATAGCGTACCCTGACTATCAGGTCGAACACAGTTTGAAGCCACTCACAAGATCTGTGCTTGAGGCCAGGCGGTGGTGGCGCACGCCTTTAATCCCAGCACTCGGGAGGCAGAGGCAGACAGATCTCTGTGAGTTTGAGACCAGCCTGGTCTACAAGAGCTAGTTCCAGGACAAGCTCCAAAGCTACAGAGAAACCCTGTCTCGAAAAACAAAAACAAAAAAAGATCTGTGCTTGAAGATAGTGACCAAAGTTAAGTTACAGTGGCTACTATTCTAAATCTAATCAACTGAAACTGTAACCAGGATGGAAGCCAGCATCTCGACGATGAATACAAGGATGCACACATTCTCTTATCTTCTCTTACTCCCACCTCTCACATGTCCCTCATCAGCATATGTGTCAAGTCCCAAGGTAGAATGCAAATTTAATCCACGCCCCACATCTTTAGTACCCATCCCTACTCCAAATTCCTAATAAAGTTTCCAATAGGCCAACTGCCCTTCCTACTTCCCCTCCCACCTTCCAAAAGCTACTGTTATAATTGTTTACTGTAAATTAGGATACACCATTTCTCTACTCAAAACCTCAAATGGTGTCCAACAGGTTTAGCTCAAATGTAAATCCATACAGTTTTCACGAGGTCCTAGGATGGCTAATCCTGCCTCCTCCTCTCATTTCCCTCTACTCCACAGGGAACATTGGGTTCTGCAACCCTGCCATTCACTACGTTCCTTTCATATATCACATGTGTTTCTACCTCAAAGTCTTTGCACTTGATAATTTTTCTGCCTTTGCTTTCCCAGTCTGCTTCTCAAGGAGGATTTTCCAAAGCTCTAGCAAATGTGCAAATAATTGCATACAAATGCATGAACACACACAAACACATTCACATAGACATAAACATATGCATATTCATGCATACATACAAATTCACACCTCATATGTACACATAAAAACATGCACATTCACATCTGCACATAAAAAGATAAGCATCCAGAGATACATGTATAAATTTACACATATATATATACACATGTGTACACAAACACATAGCAACATGTACTTATCTACACATATAACATATAACATGGGCATTCATAGATGTACATACATCAGAATACATCAACAGACATAGACACACAAACATAGCTCAACCATTATTAAGTTAAAAGTTAGTTTAACAATTCCAGGCCAGTTTCTGCTAAATATTTGTTATTTTGTATGTTCCCCAAAGCTGTATTATCTATTGTAGTTTCTCAACTTTCATGTTTCTCTGAAAAAAATTGTCTCAGTTTAAGAGGTAGGAGAATATTAAGAAGAAAAGTCATTTTTTATTGTTTTGAAGCAGCCTACAGATTTTCATCTTTAGCGCAATGCTTTGATTTTTATTTAGCTCTCTGGTGTCTCTCAGAAATGAGAGCTCATATTGACATCCTGGATCCTACAAAAGCTGAAAAACTAAGACTTGATTTGAGGCACCTGAGAGCCAGCACTGTGATTCTTACAAACATTACAGGTCTTCTGGAGCCAATGAATTGCCTCCATTTAAACCCAAAAGCCCCAGGATATGGTTCCTGGGGACCATAAACCCTGTGATACCAGTTATAACAACTCCCCTGCCAAGAACAAGCTTCACATCATGAGGCCCATAAAGGACCTTGCCTGACCCTTAATATCAGTTGGAGCTACATGTGCCTGTGAAAGAAGCACAGACCTGGAGCCCAGAGTCTCAACTCTGGGGAAAAATGCCATAGATATGCCAGCCTTCTCCCTCCCTGGTGAGGCAATACAAAAACCTACCACAAGACCTGTGAGAACTGAAACACCAAAAGGGCTCACCACACCTTCCACAGAACACTGTCTTCAGCGAGTCTGGAACAGACTGTGATAGAACCTGGCCTTGATGAGAACAGAGAACGAGGGGCAAATCAACCCCCACCACATATAAACGTATCTTTCTTCCAAGGAAATCCAAGTTTATATCAAAATGTTTTATGCTATAGACATTTTACCTTTCAGCAAAGTTACATTGCGCTACATTTACTATCCAGCAAACATGGAAGATGAGCATGAGAGGGACTTTATGGATTCATAACAAAACTAGTCATTCCTCAAATTTGTGTCATTTCACGAATCTTCCGGAGATATCCTTTGTAAAATGCATCTCATTCTTTCCCAGATGTATGTCCAAAGATTTTTGTGAAATGCAATTAACCCTGTATTTTCCTCAGTTATTAAAATTCTTTCCTAATTATTTTTAATTTGCTGACATATTAATTGCACTGTTAATAAAGTTGGTACTACCCCACTACATGTTCTACTCTCTGGTGATCCTTGTTCTACGTTCAGGTTGAATTCTAAATTCCCTGTATGATAGAGAGCATGTGGTGTTTGTCTTTCAGCATCTAACTTGCCTCATTTAGCAGAGGGTCATTTATTTCCACCCATTTTGCTGTAAATGACTGGATTTCATTCTGTTCTCTGGCTGAGTAAATTTCTGTTACCAAACAGATCACTTCCACAAATTGGGGCATGTAAACCATATGACAACTGTGGGAGTGATACAGAAGAGATGTTTAGTAACTGCTCATCATAGAACTGCAAAGAATTAGTGCAAATTTGGAGTAGACACAGCTTCTAGTTTGACCTAGACAGAGTCAGTTCCAAGCTATTGTCCTGGGAAAATTATTAGCAGTGTCTTTTTTCGCCCACCACAAGCATACCAGACGGAGAGCAAAGTAAAGGGTGTGTGTATCTCAAGCCAATGTTCTCATTTGAGCGAAGAACTTGTACCTCTCAGAGCAGGCAGGCAAAGCCGCACGTGCTGAGCCCTGTTTACTGCTGTACTCTTTATAGAGAAGGGGAAAGCCTGTTTTGTACCATAGATTCTCAACACTTGCAGATTACACAGACCTTAAAATTTCTAATATTCTCTCTTACTTAAGTACTGTGTGTGTGTTTCCATATTAACTAATTTAAAAGAAGATGTATGAGGTAATGAAAGCCTTAAGTCAGGATACTCAAACCCCACGCCAAGCAGGATACCTAAGGAACCACAGAGGGGGGGCCCCCACCCTCGAGACTTTCCTTCCTGTCACCTCATCCTTGTATCAGTTTGAGCCATAAAACCTTTGGTTTATACTCTGGTTTATGCTCAAGGGTGGACCAGGAGTAACAAACACCCTGACTAGGAAGCCATGGCCATCTCAGAGATTCCTGCCATATTCAATTGCCAGCTGAATACCAACAAATAAGGAACCACCAGAATCTTTCCTCTATATTAACTCGTCCTGCATCCATTCCCCCAAAGAGATGACAGATCTATATGCCTGCTGTCGTAGATTGTCATGACCCTTGGGCTGAATGTCAGCTCTTGGTGTCTCTTGTGTATGTGCTTAGAGCAGAGGCGATGATGAGATGCCCCCCCACCCAAAAAAACAGTCACTTCTACCTTCCTTTGTGCTATCTTGACTTCTAGAAGTCATCCTCCTAACCAACAAAATATCAAAAATATGGTGGGGTGTTACTTCCATGAGGAGGGCATGTGAAAGTCTGACTTCCGCCTTGCTGACGAAGTCTTCTCTTTGCTAGTTTGCATGAAGCAAATCACCTATGGAGAGGCTCTCATTGCAACAAACGAAATCTGGCTGCAAGACAAAAGCCAATGGGAAACAGATGTCCGGTCTACAGTAACTTGCGAATTACTGAATCCTGCCAACAGTCCCATGAATTAGGACTTGAATGCTTCCTCGGCTGAGCCTTCAGATAAGACTTCAGCCCTCACTGACTCTGATTGTAGCCCCTTAATAAAACCCAAGAGTTCTGCTGACCCCCAGAAACTAAAAAGCAACACATCTCTGTAACTTGTAACCAAGAAATTGATAACTAACACAGCCCTTGAAAGCAGACCTGCAGAATGAATCACCTGAGCATGGAATCCTCTGATTCACACTCTTCTTTCAGCATAACATAAAGAAAAGCAAAGGTATTCAGAGCGCCTCCGACCTGTGAGGCATTACAGGCGGTCTTGTTTCATCCTCACAGTGACTTACCAAATTCAGGATTATTAATCCTTCTCTATAGGCAGTAAAACTGGGGATCAAGTAACTGATTCAAAACAACAAAGCTAGGCCCAAACTGGGAAGAAAAGCTTCAAGCTCCTGTCGCACTATGATTCCACAACATTCAGAACACGGGAAGGCATCCCAAGGCCGCGAGAGTGAGGACAGGTGGCCTTCAAGGTCTGCAGAGTATGGAGACGAAGAAAACTGGAATGTTTCTCTGCTGGATCTGACCTCAGGGGGGTCTCTTGGTCTCCTTGGGAAATTGGAAGTGCAGCAAAGATAAGTTTGTTTATCATAAATCCTGGGGCTCTGAACATTGCAGAGGAATGTTTAAAACCCACAGATAAAATTCCATAGTCAGGATTCCACAAGTTGTCATAAAGTCGCAAGGCTCTTAATAACTACCTAAATCAGACCTTCTCGAAGCACAGGTCTGGCCACTTATCCTACCCATCTCAGAGTAAGCACCCTTTCATAACAAAGGCCTAACATATTCTTCCCTTCCCACTCAATGCACTCTCTGGCAAAGGTCTGCACCTCCTGGAAGTTTCCCATTAACCTTGCAAATCCCCTCTACCCCAGGAGCTGCAAAAACTTTTAAAAACCAACGAGGAGGGAGGGAAAGCTCATGGAAACCTCGCAAGGAGGTTGAGGTGATACAGGCTTGTTCTTAGAGAGGAGCCCTTTGATAAATGGGCCATGAGTCTCTGAGAGAGAGAAAACAGCCAAGCAGTCAACCTCTTCCTCCCCTCAGATTTATGAATTTTCCAGCTAGAGGCAAACGCATCACTCGGTCACGATGGAAGTGCAGAAAGGTGAGAAGGAAAGCAAAAAGACCAGAGGTTCCCTTAGTGTGGAAGTATGTCTGTTTTATGTAACATACGTGGTCTGTGTTCTAGAGAGTTTGGTGCATAGGAAACCCATTTAATTGTCCTCATAAAATAAATACTTCCTTTGCATTAAAAATGCAAAAAAAGATGAATAAGCTTCTTGCTTGGATTGCATGAGACAAAGGTTAAAAGTTCTAGTATGATTTTTTTTTGCTAGTAGAAAATAACTTTTGCTCCCTTAGCCCAGAGTTCACATTTTACTTAAACAAAAAGAAATTAAACTTAAAAATCAGGAGTCTTTGCAAGATTTGGGTTGCCACAGACTATAAGGTACTTAGTGTGTAAGGGGGTTTCTAGTCATCCAAGGCAAAAATAGGTTGCAAAAGTGACTTAGAAGACAACAGCTGCACGAGAGGTGTAATTGTTTGTAGAACTTAGCAATGTGCGCTCTGGATGACTCTCTGCATGAATGCTCCGTGATTCACGCACTCGGTGACAATCTCTGTTCAGTCGCTGTTGGCTGGCGTGCTGGTCATTACAGGAAAGCTGCTAAGCAATGTTGTGATTGTGGGAGGAAGAACAAAGGCTGAGAGAAATCGGCATCTTAGTTGTGAGGGAAAAACATGCACAAGGAAATGAGCACATCAAAGTGCTACGTGTCTCATGATATACACTGCAGCCAACTGTGACGTGTGCACGGAACTGCTCAGCCCTGTCTGGACCACCTCATTCATCAGCATTTGCTGAGCAGGCTGACCAGGAAGGGGAAAGTGTGAAGAGCCAGAGAAAAAAGCCTGGGGATCTGACAGCATCACTTCTGACAGAGAGCCTTCTTCCTCTTCTGTAAAATGAGACCGATACTAAATGTTTTATCAAAGCCACGTATTTAGTCTACTAGTCATTCACTTATTTTGATCAGTTTAATTTCCAAGGCATTTGATACAAAGAGAAATGCATCAACAACCCTACTTGCCCTTAGGGAACTCCCAGTCGAGGAGATAAGACACGCACATGGAAAAAAGAATCACAATTGTGTCAAAAGACTGCCATATTAAGTAGTAGTCGATTAGAGAAAATGGCATCACCAAGCTGCCAAAACTTCAGTCTCATTAGTAACTTTCCTTGCAACGCACAATATAACACAGTGCATTTCTTTCTGTCAGCCCTATGAATCATCCGCCTTCAATTTTTTTCATTCTTTTTAAGTTATTCTCTTTTGATATTTTCTTTTGTTGTTGATGGTGGTGGTTGTGTAAGTGATGTATATACACAAGGTATATGCACACATATGTGAGCTTGTAGTCACAGAGGCCAGAGAAAGATGTCAAGAGTCCTCTCTCTCACCCTCTGCATTAGTCCCCTGAGACAGCATCTCTCACTGGACCTGTAGCTCACTTTTTTAACAGAAATGCTGGTATCTAGCCAACTCCAGAGATGTCTCTATCTCTACCTGCACAGTACAGGAGTTACGAGCACATCTGGCTCATTATGCAAGTGTTGGCGGTATGAACTCAGGGCCTCGGACTTGTTTAGCAAGCACTATTATCCACTGACCCATCTCCCCAGTCCTCTTGAGATTCTTTTTTCTCTTCATAGACCCTTCTTAAAGAAGGAATGATAAATATTATATATCATATTCCTTTATATACATAAATATAATATATAAATAACATATATATATAAAGAAATATGTTGATACCTTAGAGAAACTGGTATAAATATGTACCGGTAAAAGTAAATGGAGTCTCCATAATAGAGGAATAGAGGATCGGGAAAGGGTTGATCAAAATAAAGTGTTCATGAGGAAACTTCATGGGAACCTATCGTCTTAAAACCCAAGTAAAAGAATATCAGGAGGAAATAGTAGAACAACATACATAGTATGAAAATGGGACATTGAATATGAGAGGTTCATGTGAGGGTGAGAACAGGGACTGGAAAAGATGGACTAGAGGATGGGTTAACCACAACTAAGGATGACAAAGCCTTGTGAAACCCCATCCATTATTACAACTGTAAGCTAATTTGCAAAATGTTTTTTTTTAAAGGAATTTGAGCATAGGTACCCGCATGAGTGAACAATCCTGCTTCCAGAAGAATGGGTTGCTAAATAAATCTCAGTGCTGGGCACTTTAACTGACTACAAGTTATTGATGAGGGGAGCCCCAGAGATACCCAAAATGATACAGGGTATTGTCATTGTTCTTTGTTATACACCGTAATAAATGGTAAGATCGTATAGCTTTGGTTGCAGGGCATAGAGAAATCAATATTGAGATGACTAGGAAACCCCCTTCCTGGTGGTCAGTCTTCAGAGTATTAGAAAGTGTTGTGCAGGCTGCTGAAGGAGAAAAAGACATCGATGGAATTACCCCGCACTGGACTCTGTGTGTTATACTACCTACCCTCTAGGTAAGACTGTCTACAGGGTAAACAACTGTCCTCGTGAATGGACTTGAAGTTAGCTCCATACTATAAGCATAGTCATAACTCATGGCTAAGGAAGTCATAGGCCCCAAGGAAGAACTTTCGTATGAGGAGATACCAAATGAGTTGTTTACATCAAATCTTGACTTCATAGTTTAAATATGTGTGGTACTTAGTGACTTAGTGACTCACGCTGCTATAACAAAGTTATAACATAGTTGATGACTTATGAACAGCATAGATATAATACTCACAGCAAGGAGATTTTAGGAAGTCTAAGAGCAAGGTGCTGACAGATCCTGGATCTGGAGACAGCTTGTTCCTCATAGATGACATTATCCTGCTATGTCCACATGGGGTAGAAAGGGCAAGGGAGTTCTCTGGAATCTCTGTTACAAAGAGCGAATCCCACTCAGGAAGAATCCTTTGGATCTATCACATGTAAAGAGCTCTACCTCCTAATGCTTAGGAGAAAAGTTATTTCAACAAAGGATTTAGTGAGGACACATTCATTTATGAATGTGGAACTCTCCAGTCATGTTTTATCACCTGTAAAACTGGAATTATTAAGAACCAATTGCTAGGATTACAGAAGAACTCAGTAGAGGCGCATACAGACCACCTGCCATAGGCGCTATGACCTCCTTTCATTCCCAAATGAGGAAATCTAACTAATCCTATTCTCCTGTAAGAGAAGGGAGAGAACATCTGTAAAAAGGAAAATAAGCAGCCTGAGCCAGAGGACCTCCACCAGAGCGGGTATGAGGGAGTGACCTCTGAGGGAGCAGGCCTGAGCCAGCAATCTCTGTGGGGTCAGGCCTGAGCTAGTGACCTCCACGGGACCAAGACCAAGCCAGAGACCTCAGTGGGACCAACCCCAAGAAAACAACCTTTATCAGAGTAGGACCAAGCCACCGACCTCCACTGGAGCACGCGAGAGCCAGTGACCTCCACGGACCAAGCCTAAATCAAAAACCTCCATGGGAGCAGGCCGAAGCCAGCAAACTTCACAAGAGCAGGCCCAAGCAAGTGACCTGCATGGGTTAGGCCCAAACAACCTCCAGGATTGCAGAGTGACCTCCAGAAATGCCGAGGGAATTCCAGTTTGACTGGAAACTTGACTCTTACTTCACCACAAGGAGCAACCATCTGAGCATTGGATTCACTGGTACCTGGAAGAGTGATCACCAGAAACATAGCCTCAACTACACCAATCAGAGAAAAAGAGCAGTAGACAAGGCTAGAACACACTCAATGCCACAAAGAGCAACATGACATCAACGAAAACTAGTGGCTTTAAAACAACAAGACTTAAATACCCCAATACAGATAAAACTGAAGAAAATGATCTAAAAATAACTTTAGGAGAATGTTTGAGGCCCTTAGAGAGGAAATAAAAATTCTCTCAAAGAAATGGAGGAAAAGACAGACAAAAAATTGGAAGAGATCAACAAATCCCTTAAAGAAAGCCAAGAAAAAGTAATCAAACAGGTAAAAGAAATGATTCAAGACTTGAAAACCAAAAGAGAGACAATGAAGAAAACACAAACTGAGGGAATTCTAGAAACAGAAATTATGGAAAAACAATCTGGAACAAATGCAACCATAAACAGCAAAATACAAGAGATGGAAGAGAGAGTCTCAAGCACTGACGGTACAAAAGAGCAATTAGACTCGTTGGTAAAAGAAAACATTAAATTTAACAAAAGCTTAACAGAAAATATGGGGCACAATTAAAAGACCTAATGTAAGAATACTAGGGATATAAGAAGTCCAACTCAAAAGCACAGAAAATATACTCAACAAAATCATAGCAGAAAACTTTCCCAACCTAAAGAAAGATATGCCTATGAAGATACAAGAAGCTTACAGAACATCAAATAGACTGGATCCAAAATCAAATTCCCCTCACCACATAATAATCAAAACTCTAAACATACAGAATAAAGAAAGAATATTAAAAACTTCAAAGGAAAAAGGACAAGTAACATATAAAGGCAGACCTATCATAATTACATCTGACATCTCAATGGAGATAATGAAAGCAAGAAGATCCTGGTCAAGCATTATGCAGACATTAAGAGACTACAGATGTCAGCCCAGATTGCTATACCCAGCAAAACTTTCAGTCACCACAGATGGACAAAACAAGCTATTTCATTACAGAACCAGATTTAACCAATACCTATCCACAAACCCAGCCATACAAAAAGTACAAGAAGGAAACTCTAACCCAAGGAAGTTGGCTACATCTACAAAAACACAGACAACAGATGATCTCACAGCAACAAATCCCAAAGAAGAGAAAACACACACAATAACATCATTAACAACGAAAACTAAAATAACAGGACATAGCAATCACGGGTCATTAATATCCCTTAATATAAATGGAATCAGCTGACCTTTAAAAAGACACAGGCTAACAGATTAGATATAAAAACAAAATAAATCCTTCTGCTGCATACAAGAAACACACCTCAACCTCAAAGACAGATATCACCTCAGTGTAAAGATTTTCCAATCAAATGGATCTAAAACGCAAGGAGGGTATAGCTATCCTAATATCTACCAAAACAGTTTAAACTAACATCAACCAAAAAAGATGAAGAAAGACATTTCAAATTAGTCACAGGAAAAATCCATCAAGTGGAAGTCAGAATACTGAATGTCTAGGCCCCAAATATAAGGGCAACCTCATTAATAAAAGAAACACAATTAAAGCTTAAATCACACATTAAACCCCACACACTAATAGTGGTAGACTTCAACCCCACTCTCACCACTGGACAGGTCTGCCAGACTGAAACTTAACAGAGAAATAAGGGAACTAATAGATGTTAAGACTCAAATGGAGTCATTTTAGGATTGGCAAGAGACTTGGCCCTAGAGGGGATCCCAGGTGTCCACAGGGATGTCTCCTGCTGGGTACTTGGGCAGCAGAGGAGAGGGTGCCTGAACTGGCCTTGTCTCATAATTGATGAATATCTTGATCATCACCATAGAAATTTCACCTGATGGATGGAGATAGAGTCAGAGACCCACATTCACATCAGAACAAAGGACTGAGCTCCCAAAGTCCAGTGGAAGAGCAGAAGTGGGGAGAAGATGAGCAAGGAAGTCAGGACCACGAGGGACTGGCCCATCAACTGAGACAGTGTGCCTGATCTATTGGGAGCTCATCAAATACAGCTGGACCAGGACTGAATGAGCATATGACCAAACTGGAATCTCTGAATGTGACTGCCAATGGGGACTGACTAAGAAACCAATGATAATGGCACAGGGACCTATCTCTTCTGCATGTATTGGCTTTTTGGGAACCTATTCTATATGGATGCACACCTTCTT
>JAQHUG010000408.1:411707-435216 GCA_028555095.1 Dicrostonyx torquatus | reverse complement strand
ATTCCTGTTACTGCAGGTATAATAGAATAATCTAATAATGCCAGGCAGTTAAGTGGACAGCCCTCCCACTCTCTCAGGCATCCATCTATGATTTAGACATGGTGGTCCAAATTAAACTTTTAGCATGCTTGGATATAAAATTCTAAAGATAAATAAGATTGAACCAATAATGAAAAGTATAACATGTTAAGTCAAGTTTTGAATTTTTTTTCTTAGCAGAGCATTTGTGTGCCTACTTCTCTATACCTACATATAAACTTGAACCATTTGCTCTTTTTTAAAAAAGACATAATGAAAAGAAACCCAGTGATAATTGGCGGCAGTAAGAAAAATTTTATTCCCCCTGCCCTTTGCCCAGGCATAGAGCCATCAAAGTGTTATTTCATAAAATTTAATTTTTGAGTTTTGAATGATTTACAGTGAAACAGAGTGTATAAATCAGAATGGTAACCATTTCCATGAATAGAGATGTATGTTTTTCCAAAACGTCTAAGTAAAATACTTTGAAACACACTAAAAGACCTGCACAGTTCTCCAAAGGCAGCCATAATTGAAGTTAAACATGCTTGTTTGGACAGAGAGATTTACTGACACCTCCTCCCCTCTCTCCATGAAAATGAAGTGATCAAATTGCCATCATCTCTCCTTGAGGAAGCAGTTAATCACACCCATATGTCACACTGAACATCTAGCCTTTGTCTGCTATGTTTGTAAAACTTCTCTGATGCTTTTGGATGTATCTTTAATTAGATATGGTTCTTATGAGTTGGGAGTCCACAGAGTTACTGCATGAAAGTCCTACATATGCCACTAACAGTTCCATGTTGCAGTTCCATGTGTTATTAGTGCCTCTTCTCCACTCTCTTCCCAATTCTGCTCTTACCCAGACCGCAGGCAGACCTTCTCTGACTCTCCTCCTTACTCTCTCTGGGGAACATACAAAGGGGATATTCCAAATGCAACTTGCATCAAGGGCCTTCCTTCTCTAAACCCTCTAGCGCCTTCCCATTTCACCAGCCCTTGCACTGCGGCTCACAGAAGCCTCCGCCAACCTACCCACTCAGAGCCCTCATCTCCCTCAGTATTTCCTCATCAATTCTTCCTGTTCCACAAATATATTAGTTTGTATATCTTCAGTGATTTCAAAAAAATGAGAAATGTTCTAAAAGGATCAGGAGAGACAGACTGAGTTCATATTTTTACATCAAAATCACAGGAAGTATAAATACCATCATACTAAAAGCCTTTATCTGTGGTGGATGGGGTTACAGATAAGTTTATCTTTTCCCATACTTGTCTACCTTTCCTGAATTTATATTGTTTTAGAAATTTAAAGTTTCATGATAGTAGATAATAGACTTAGATATGCTCTTCAAAACTCCAGGGACTAGGCAAGGGACATTCAAATGCAGATTCACAGAGGACACCAAAGTTTCTCTTTGACTTTGTGCAGGCAGAAATCTGTATTTTACATCATAGCATTCACACACAGTGTGAATCAAAAAAAAATTGTTGAGTGTCTGCTCTGAGATCCTGGTCCTCAAACACACACATCAAGAACTCTTGGAACATGGGCCAATGAAGAAGACCCACTGCTGAAACAGTGCAGACATCAGGAAGCTCAGAAACCATGCGTCAAGAATCTAGGAGCATTAAGAAGAATGGCACAATGCTTGTGGGAATAACCAACCAATATGCAAATTGAGTTAAAGCCCACTCCACAAGTTGGAACCCATCCCTGACACACTTATATGACCAAGAACCTGTGGCCATGGGCCTAGGTGAAAACCAAATACATTTGTTCTGCTAAAGGAATATAGCAACCAAGTGACTCATAATGACATTCTGCTGTAGTCATAGATTAATCTTGGTCAGCCCTCAGCAGAGAATCTCCTTTGTATTGTAGATGGACAATAACACAGAGATTCACAACAGGGGACTATGCAGAGAGTGAGACTTTGGAGCATGCATTCCTAAATGGGATGTCTTCATAAATACCTGGCCCCTCAAAGTTCAGGGACCTAGGCAAAAAAGAGATAGGATGACTGCAAGAGCCAGAGGTGGAAGATGATTCCAAGGAAATGGTGTCCTCCAAACACAGCAAGACTATTAAATATATGGACTCGTAGGCTCACATAAGAACTTGTGAGAGCACACAAGTTCTACACAGGTTCTAAGACAAAACTCTCAGCAATGAGAAAGGAAAGTAAACATGAAGTCCCACCCCTTATCAAGAAGTCATTTGCATTTGATGCCTGCTGGGAAAGTGGAAAACCAGTTTTATCCAATAAAGTATCACCAGATAGACCAACCACACTCCAGGGCCCAGGTATAGCAGTTGGCCAACATAAAACAAATTCCATATTAGATGGGGTTTTTGTTGTTGTTGTTTGGTTGTTTTGGTTTTGGAGTGTTTTTTGTTTTGGTGTGCTTTTTGTTTTGTGAGTTTTTTGTCTGGTTTTTTAAAATGTATTTTGATTTTTTCTTTTTCTTTTCTGTCTGTTTTGATAAAGAGAGGGATGAATATGAAATCGGGTGGATAGGGAGGTATGGCGGATCTAGGAAGGGTCTGAGACAAAAAAAATGATCAAAGAATATTGTATGAAAAAAGTTAATAAAAGATTAATTTTTGAAATAAAGAAATGCTCAAAAATTTAAATCTCTTCAACCAGATTATAAAGACTGTAAAGACAAGTGTTATGGTTTAGATCTCAAATGTGCCCTCAAGGTCCATGTGCTGCGTGAAGTCGTCCCCAGTGCTGCAGTGCTCACAGGTAATTGCATAATGCCGGTATTGACTCATCTATGATAGATTCATAACTAAGTGAACTATTAGGGACTTCTGCATACATCCCTGCATAAGTCCCTGGACTACTGGGCACTGTAGCAGTGTGCCTTCACTGGAAGAAGTAAGTCACTGGAGGATGACACTTGTCCTTCCCCGTCACTACTCTTTCTCCTAATATCCCTCTCAATTCTCCTCCTTTCCTCCTCCATCTCTTCTCCCTTTCTGTATTCCTGTTCCTGAACTCTCTTTCTCTTTCTCACTATCTTAGTTAGGACTTCGATTGTTGTGAAGAGACACCATGATCACAGCAGCTCCCATAAGCAAAAACATTTATTTGGTGTGGCTTACAGTTTCAGAGGTTTCCTTCATTATTATCATGTCAAGAAGAATGGCAGTGTCCAGGTGCTGAAAAAGGAGCGGAGAGTTCTCCATCTGAATCCGTAGACAGCAGGAAGAGAGAGCCACTGGGCCTGGCTTGATCATATATGAGACTTCAAAGCTTGCATTCAAGTGACATACCTCCTCCAACAAGGCCACACTCCTAATAATGCCACTCCCTATGGGCCAGTTACTCAAACACATGAGTCTATGGAGGCCATAGGTATTGAAATTACCACATTTGCTTCCCTGTTTCTTCCACTCCTCTCTTCCCTGCTCCCACTCCTTCCCTATCCTCTTCCATACCTCCATCCTGGTTACCATAATACTACACTACATACTTCTGACACATGATGGATGTTCAGCCTCATCACAGACCAGAAACAGCAATGCTAGTGACCATGGACGGACTGGCACCACCACAATCATAAGCCAACATAAATCTTTTCTATTGTTAGCTGATTTTTGCAAATATTTTGTCACAAGAACTAACACAGGTTAACAAAGCAGGGGCCAAAGCTATTCATCTTATCTGTCTAACAAATGTTCAGACAGCAGTTTCGGTCCTCTGGAAGTTGCATTATGATGGGGAAAAAATTAACAAATCACTATTTGTCAGAGAGAGAGATACTTGATTCAGAGAACTGAAAAAGAGGAGTCCGAGGGATAGGGTGGACTCTTTGAGTAGGATACCAAGAAATACTTCCAGTAGTCTACATAAGTCAGGAATAGATGAGCCAGCATGTGACATTGCAGGGAAGAGCCTTCTGAGCAAATGTATGGTTGAGGCCTGTAGTAAGAGGGGGGAGCTGTGTTTCCAGCACCTGAGAGGAATGTGGTCCCTTTTGTTCCGTCCTGCCCACCTCCCTGGTCGCACGGCTGCATGGCCTGCTTTTGGCCCTGGTTAGCTTATACCTGGAATAATTACACACAAACCGCATTCATTCAAACACTGCCTGGCCCATGAGTTTTAACCTCTTATACATATTAGTCTAACCCATATTTAGAAATCTGCGTGTCACCATGAGGTGGTGGCTTACCAAGGAAGATTCTAACCTACATCCATCTGGAGCCGGAGAATCTCCAACAAGATTTCCTTTCTTCCCCAGCCTTCTGTTCTGTCTACTCCGCCCACCTAAGGGCTGCCCTATCAAAAAGCCAAGGCAGTTTTCTTTATTCAACCAAGGAAAGCAACCCAAATACAGAAGATCCCTCCTACACCAGAGGCCAAGTCTCCAAAGCAGGAAGAGCACTGGGGCATGAGAAGAGCAAAGGCATCTTCCATGTGACTGACAGCACAAAGGAGCTACTAGCGACTGGGAGGGCAGATTATGTAAGAACCTATCATCACAGTGGGGAGTATGGCTCTTTTCTAATAAAGAGCCAACAGGGTTTTTGAAGAAAGAATATACTCTAATACAGCTTTTCCAAAACTCATTCTGGGAGCTAGAGAAATACCTTCATGGTTAACAGTGCTTGCTGCTCTTTCAGAAGACTAGAGTTTGGTTCCCAGCAGCCATACCCAGGAGTTCAAAACCTCCTGTAACTCTAGCTTCATGTGAATCAACAATCACTTCAGCCTCCACAGGCAAATGTGTGCACTCACACGTGCGCACACACACACAATATACCTATATGTGCACACATACATACATGCACACAAACTTTACAAGAAGTTAACACATTCTGGCTGTTGTAGGAGTAGGGGGTTAGTACAAACAGAAAAATACCACCACAAGGCAATGACTAAGATAGTGAGGACACAAGATAGGATGCTCACCTTGACAGAAGAGGACATGGCTACAAGGATGGAGGTAGGTCTACCAGACTCAGGAACAGGCTGGGCGTGAGGAAAGTGAGAATCAAGGCTGACTGACATAGAGCTTATTCATAGGTGAGTTCTCAGGGTCCTGCTTGGTCCTGACACAATCAGCACCTGGCAATTGTGAGTTTAGCTGATCCAGACATGCAAGGATAAATGAGTAGGGTGCTCCTGACAGGCATGGTTGGTAGACACAAGTAGAAAACATACCACCCATTTCCAGAATCCCAGCCAGACATACCCTAGGGGACAGTAGTGGAAAGGACAAGATGCCCAGCAAGTGGAATGCAACAACACTGTGAGCAACAGAGGCTTGAGTTTAAGGCCTAGTTCTGGCATTAGCCCTCGGGGTGTTCTTACGCTATTTTGTGAGCCTGTGTGAACCTTCGTTTCTCTACCTATAAAATGGAGTTAATTGTACCAATTTGTACACCTGTCTCTGCTTTCTGTGCTCTAAATGTGTGGCCATGGGCAAGCCATGTGAGGATTCCGAGCCTCGTTTTCTTTGCCTGTGTAATGGAACCACTTGAGACCAAGCAAACCACTGTGCTTCCCTAGAACGGCAAGTCCATTTTCAGAGTTGTAAGTGTTCACATCTGAGTGCCAAGCTCACACATGCGCAGGGCCATGTTCCCACCAATGTCTATAAAAAAGCGAAGAGAAGCAATTTAAAGATACCAGCAAGGAGAGACTAGAAATGCCCAGATGGTCTTTCCACTAAGGCAGTAGGAGGTGAGGAGCACTGCATTATGGATGCTGTGGTCCTATGTGGGGATGACAGCTGGATAAATTCACTTACAGATGCAAAGCCCAGAGCTTTCTGGTTTGCACCTACCAGATCCTGTTCTAAGTGCCCAACACCAGAGGCCCACTGGGCAGGCCAGGTGACAGGGAAGGAGGTACCTGAGAGCATTTTGGGCCCAGAGGACCAGATAAAACCTCAGAGAGACTGCCTTTCCTAAGTCAAGGGTATACAAGTCAATTTATACCTCAGCATCTCGCCCTGCAGGTCTGGTTAAAGGTTTGACCTCTACCTCCACTCCCTCTCCAAGATCTTGCCCTGTTCCCTCTTAACTTGATTTACTCTATTGCTCCAGGTGCTGACTTTGGCAGATTTTCCAGCTCTCCACCGACCACTGAGCATGGTCATCATCCTGGATGACTTCCACTGGGCCACGAGGTGAAGGTTCCTGCTAAAAGCTCCAGAGAGTGCCCACTCCCATAAATGGCCCTGGAAAAACACACTGTCCCAATCCCCACCTCTTCTCATTTTCAACACCCAGGCATGCTTTGGGGCATAGCATGAAAAGCTGAGCTAAAGGGGACTTGCATTTTTACACCATATTTGAGTTAGCTGTTTTATCTGGACGTGAACCTGAACAGGGAAATGAGGGGTAGAGAGAGGGGCTTTATGAACTCAAAACCATTTAGGCTGGACTGCGTGAAGTCACTGAATGTGCCCTGGAAAATACTTTCAAGGCATTTTATAAATTTTGCACCCAAAAAACTGCCTTGGCCAAATTGAATTAGCAGCCTTCAGATATTCCAATCCTCCATTTTTTTTTGTGAGATTTTCCTTAGAGTGTAGAGACTTGAGAAAACTATGAGAATGTGTCCTGAAAAGTTACATGAAAGTGTGAAAATTCACATTCTTACAAATTACACACATGCACACACACACACACACACACACACACACACACTGCCACTACCACCACCACCACCATCTCTGTGAAAAACTACCTGTGAGAACTGACCCTACCTCTTGCACATCTCCTCAATATTCTCTTCTCTGCGTCAATTGACCAGATCAATTGACAAGCAGTTCCTCCCCTCTGGCTTCTGATTCTCCTTGTCAGTTTCCTGTGGCTTCGTTGTGAACCCAGATAACATTCTCAGCCCTATGGCATTTCCCTGACAAAACTATTCCACAAGTATGCAGTGATTGGGTGTTTCTACTGTTCTCTCATATCCTGGCATCTCTTATCGTTGGGAGCACTGCCCCCAGAGCCCACACATCCCTCTCTCTATCCTTCCTCTGAGTCTTAACTCTCTTCCTGTGAGGAGTCCCTGATCTTTCTCAGCACCTCATTCATAATTCTACCTGCTGAAGTCTTCCCTCCATGATAAGGTGGGCTTGTTGCCACGTCCCATATAACTGTCCTTTCCTCTGACTCCTCTGTACGTATAATCTGTGCCCCTTCTGTCATAAAGTTCTTTCCACGTTGGCTAAGACTGCTGGACCATCCCACAGGAATAACCTGGCCTTTGCACTTGCTGGCTACATAATCTTTAGCATACAGCTGAAACTTCTACACCTCAGTCCTCCGTATTTAAAAGTACAAGTAATATTTCTCTCTTAGAGGTATATAAAAATTAAATATAAAAAGAATTTAAAGTTCTTAGCACTATGATGAGTAAGTTCTTGGTGTTGGGAATGAAAGTTGGTGATGTATGTTTTTGCCTGTAGTTTATTTTCCATTGTATCACAAGCTTCTTAACACAAAACATACATGGAGACAGATAGAGATTTACATAGTCAACCCTTACATACCTTACTCTCCTATATAAGAGACAGATATAAGTTCAGAAAATTGATACTCATTTGTTTTAATATCCTCACCAGAAATGATCAACACACACATATGTACTGTGTTTGTCACTTTAAACGTTTGTAATGTTTAGATTCATGTACCCAACATAGCTAGCCCATAGCACCCATTAGTCAATCAAGCACCAATTTATACATTCTGTAAATGTGATTTCCCACTACAGTCGGTTGTTGTTTACGAAAAGGAAGTTATGAAAACTAATACTGCCTTTGTTGATTGAAAGGTCTCCAAAGCAGAGCTGAGATTTCCCAGAAACAACTCCAGCAATAGACTCCTGCCCACTATGTCCGGCATGTCTTCCCTGATGGCTACCCCTGGATTTTAGGCTTGGCTGGCTGAATTTACAATACTGTAAGCCAATTCTTCTTTTTGCAATACATCTCTCTCTCTATGTATGTATATATATATGCATATGTACATATGTATACATATACACATATATAAATTCCACATAATGCATATACAATATGAACATACACATGATACATACATCTCCACTGGCTAGGTTTCCAAATTAGTGGAACCTAACAAAATGTTACTATGTTATTTTAGCATGACTATAAAAATAGTGCCCACTGTAGACTACTAGGAAGGGTATCCTGGAGAGTATCAGCAAGCAAGCTGAACAAACCACTGGGAGCAAGACAGCAAGCGGTAGTTCTCTGTGGTTCCTGCTCCAGGTTCCTGCCTTGAGTTCCTGCCCTGACTTTCCTCAGTGTTGGATGTGATGTGAAAATGCATGAGACAAATAAACCATTCCCTCTCAAAAAATAGTATACATGTGATGGTTAACTTTATGTGGCCATTAACTTTAATTATGTAGTTAGATCTCACTGTCATATATGTGATCACACATTATTCAAGACATGATCAAGCCAGGTGGTGGTGGCGCACGCCTTTAATCCAAGCACTCGGGAGGCAGAGGCAGGAGGATCTTTGTGAGTTCGAGACCAGCCCGGTCTACAAGAGCTAGTTCCAGGACAGGCTCCAAAGCTACAGAGAAACCCTGTCTTGAAAAAAAAAAACTTTGGGGCTGGAGAGATGGCTCAGTGGTTAAGAGCATTGCCTGCTCTTCCAAAGGTCCTGAGTTCAAATCCCAGCAACCACATATGTTCACAACCATCTGTAATGAGATTTAGTGCCCTCTTCTGACCTGCAGGGATACATGCAGGCAGAACACTGAATACATAATAAATAAAATCTAAAAAAGAAAAAGAAAAAAAAAGACATGATCAAAGAGAATGTTTTTAGAAGAAATTGACATATAAACCAGTAGACACTAACTAGTGCAAGTGTATCTTATGTAGAAGGGTCTCACATAAAATTGCACAGGAAAATTCCTTAAAATAAACCTTTTCCCATTTCATCATCTTGGTTTTGGTTCCCTGGAGAACCCTGACCTCCATACAGGAGTAGGATAGATTTGCTGTTGTTGGGGGTTGCTAACATAGTTGCTCTTGAAATTCGTGCATGCAAAGAAATTGGTATCAATGATAGTACAGGATAATTTAGCAACCATCTTTGTATAATTAAATCAGGATTAGGATTAATGTCCTCACCTGAGCTAATAGCAGCAAGAGGAAATGTCTTTGAAACCTAAATTCTAATTACAATCAGTAAACTGCAAATACTGTGTGACCTTCCCATTTCTCAGTTCTGCAGCCCAAGACTCCAAGGTTCACATCTATAACTCATTTAATAAATTTGAGAGGGCAGAAAAGTTGAGTACTCTGGAGGACATATAAAGCCCAGTTTGTTTGTAGCATGGAAAATTGAAAGAGACAGACACTTCAGGGACTTCCTTTCCAACAGAGTATGTTCACAAGTGCAAAGCAAGCCCGTTAAAACAGTCTCCATTGGAGCCAAGAGATGCCCGTGAAGCAGGACCACCAGAGAGGAACCCACATGCTGAAGGCCAAGGTTGGAAGAGACAAATGCTCCAGCAGGGGACATCTGAAACGCAAAGGTTACGGACGGGCTTCAGGGTAGGTGGCCAATGATGACCAGTCTAAAGTGTAGCTGTGTTCACTCATTAGCAATAAGCAGCCACGGGAGGCCCCTCCTGTGATGACACAGGAAGGACACTGCTCACCTTCATTTAGTTAGTTTGCCTTCTTAAGTCAGAAACTTCCCCTTTATGTCAACAAAGTTTATGAGAATATTTAATTTATTGTACACCATCTGAAGACCCAAGAGAAAACATCAAGATTAATTTTTCCATGAAATAACTACATCCCAACTATCAAATTAAATAGAATATGCAGCGTGAGACAAATAAATCATATTGTGATTAACTGTGACCTTGGTCACTGGCCCTCCTGCGTGGAAGGACAATAGGGAAAGAGCAAGCTGTTGGCTCTGGTTGTACATTAGACCTGTGATTTTCTTTCTTCTCTGATCATAAATGGGCTGGGCTACTTCATGCTCAGTTCCTAAGAGGGATTCTTTCAACAGCATGAGCTGCTCCACTCCCATTTCTTTATCTAGAGGACATATAATTTTTGAGGAATCAGTTGTTTGTTTTCAAACATGACTGCCAGCCAAGCATCATCTAAGCTTAGAGTTGCAAGACAAAAAAATTAAAAACATGCAAATCAGAAAACAGTAAATAACTGTACTCTATTTCCTGTGAAAGGGGAGCCAGGAAACTGGAAAGATGGTTCATTGTTTGTTGGGATGCGAATTTAACTGGACATTCTACATTTAGCTGGCAACACTCTCTAAAGTGTATTGGCATTCTCTGCCAGTCTTCCAGCTACTCCACACTGATAGTTCCCCCTACATACCTGCACACATCCCAAGCTCTTTGTGCTCCTGACATCTCTCTGCATTTTCAGGTGTACTGTATTTGCCAAGTCCCCTTGGTTCTACTGTGAGACAGAGAACTACAAGATGTTTATTGTTTTGTTACAGGAAATACTCAGACAGCAACATAATGTCTTTGTATGCTTTCTTCTTCCTCCAAGTTCAGCTATACCTTAATGTGCCCCTCACCTCAGCGGACAGACCCAATTCAAAGATGCTTGCAGATGCTGAGGTCCAGTCTGGCTTGGGTGAAAGTCCTAACTTCAGCCAGGAACTGTGAGGTTCAGTCTGGCTTGGGTGAAAGTCCTAACTTCAGCCAGGAACTGTGATGGTTATCAGTGACAGTCAACTTGACAGGCTCTAGGATCAAAACAAAAAACAAATCTCTGGTCATATGTGAGGTACTATCTAGATTAAGTAAAGGGAGGATGGACTAAGCGCCTTAATGTGGGAAGCATCATTCCATGCACTGGCATCCTGGAGTGAACAAAAAGGGGGCTGAGTATCAGCATTCATTGCTCTCCACTTCCTGACCAGAGATGCAGTGCCTCAAAGTCTATCACCATACCTTTGTAGGAGGAGGTTACTTGTTGGTTCCCACCTGCCTGACTAGTTTAGATCCAAAGTAATCACACAGAAACTGTATTAACTAAATCACTGCTTAGCCCATTAGCTTTAGCTTCTTATTGGCTAACTCTTACATATTAATTTAACCCTTTTCTATTGATCTGTGTATCACCACAAGGTCGTGGCCTACCAGCAAAGTCTCAGCACATCTATCTCCGATGGTGACTCCATGATGTCTCTCTGACTCTGTGCTTCCTCCCAGCATTCAGCTTACTTTTTCATGCCTAGCTAAGTTCTGCCCTTATATAGGTCCAAAGCAGCTTCTTTATTCATTAATGGTAATTACAGCATACAGAGGGAAATGCCACATTATACCTTCCCCACCAAGAAGGACTGTGCCTGAAAACTGTGAGAAAAAGAAGCCCTTTCTCGTTGTCCAAATTTTGTCATGTACTCATCACAACAATGAGGAAATAACTAATGCAGGCACCAGATTTTTCATTTCCCTGCACCTGAGGATGTGCTTTTGAAAGGGGAGACAAGATGTTTTAACTATGAGACAGAATAAGCATGTGTCTCCAAAACTGGAAAGGAAGTCTTTGAGATGCTTACTGAGCAGTCACCCTGCTTCAGTTACTGACCTCTACAATTTACTCATCTGTAAAACAGCAGCTTCCGAGCTGGGCAATAGTGGCACATGCCTTTAATCCCAGTACTCACAAGGCAGAGGCAGGCAGATCTCTGAGTTTGAGGCCAGCCTTGTCTACAAGAGCTAGTTCCAGGACAGGTTCCAAAGCTACAGAGAAACCCTTTCTCAAAAAAAAAAAATAAGAATGTCCCCACCCAACCCATCAGACCCTACAAGCTACAAGGCACTTCACTCCCACACCCTTCTATCCCCCTACAACCAGAGTGAATCTCTGAAACACAGGCTGCATATTCACAGAGAGGACTAAGAAGTGAGTAACCACCCACTGGGCAGGACACCCTACTCTCTAGGCCCTCCATACCTGGGCAAAAGCCCAGCCCCTCCTGTTGTAATCTACTGGCCTGGTCTGTTACCTGGGTACCATGTCCCTTTAAGAGACAATCTCTGCCCACTCCCAACATCCCACCTCATCTCCAGTGACCTCCAGTTCTCTCTCTCTGTGTGTGTGTGTCTCTCTCTGTGTTTCTCTCTCTCCCCCTCCTTTTTCTCTCTCTCTGCCCTTCTTCTGGAGCGGCAGCTTCTACCTCTTTCTCTCTTCTCCCCACCTTCTCCCCTGCCTCTTCTTCTTCCTCTCAATAACCCACTAAATAAATTCCATACCCAAACTCTCTCTGCATGATGTATCTATCTGTCTCTCTCACGCTGAGGCCTCAGTCCACCGGCCAAAGAGGACCCACCTAGGTAAGGCCTCAGGTGTCCCTCTGAGGCCCCATCCTTCATTGGATGAGTCCCCTACCACTTCTTTATAAATGAAAGCACCATCCCCACCTACCTCAGTTTCTCTGGCCAGCCATCAGGCAAACTTCCCGCAGAGATATCCAAGATAGGAATCCTGAAGCACAGGCTGTGACTGCACAGAGCGGACCAAAAGAGCTAACCAAGTGAGCAGACCAAAACAGATGTCAGTGGCTCCTTGAGACACAGACAGTGACAGTACAGAGCAGACCAAGAGCAGTTCTGAAAGACACCATCACTATAAGGATTGAACCAAAATGCAAAGAGACTGAAGGCACCAATTGGAGGAAGAGATAGGTAGACACCATTGCAAGAATTCCTTCAACAACTTAAAAAGCAACTTGCTAACACCAGAACCCACTAATCATACAACAGGAAAACTTGATCATCCTAATCCAGAAGAAGCAGAAGAAAACAATTTTAAATGTAACTTTATGAGAATGATGGAAAACTTTAAAGAGGAAATGAAAAGTTCCCATAAAGAAATGGAGGAAAAGGCAAACAAAAATAAATTGGAAGAAATCAATAAATCTCTTTAAGAAACCCAAGAAAAAACAATCAAACAGGTGAAGAACACGGTTCAAACAGTTCAAGACTTGAAGACTAAGACAGAGGCAATAGAGAAAATACAAACCAAGGGAATTCTGAATATGGGAAATTTGGGTAAACAAACAGAGGCAAGAATAACCAACAGAATACAAGAGATGGAAGAGAGACTCTCAGGTATTGAAGATACTATAGAGGAAATAGATTCATCAGTCAAAGAAAACACTAAATTCAAAAATTCTTAACACAAAACATCCAGGAAATCTGGGACACCATGAAAAGACCAAACCTTAGAATAATAGGGACAGAAAAAAAACTCCAGCTAAAAGACACACATAATATATTTAAAAACTCATAGAAGAAAATGTTCCCAACCTAAAGAAGGATATGGTATGAAGGTACAAGAAGCTTATGAAACACACACACATACAAGTCCTCTTGCCATATAATAAAATGCAAAACATGCAGTATACAGAAAGAATATTAAGGGCTGCAAAGGAAAAAGGTCAAATAATAAAAAAAAGGCAGACCTATCAGAATTATACCTGACTAGTCAATGGAAACCATCAAAGCCAGAATATTCTAAACAGATGTATGTGCTGCTGACACTAAGGCCACAGATGCAAGCCCAGACTATTATACCAGCAAAGCTTTCAATCACTATTTATGGAGAAAACAAGATATTACATTACAAAACCAGATTTAAACATTACCTATCCACAAATCAAGTCCTACAGAAAGTAGTAGAAGGAAAACTCCAACCCAAGGAAGTTAACTGCACCCACAAAAAGAGATAACACAGGCAAAAGATAACCTCACACCAGCAAACCCTAAAGAAGGGAAACACACAAATATTACTACCAAAAAAATAATAACAGTAACAATCACTGGTCATTAATACCTCTTAATACCAGTGGACTCAATTCACCTTTAAAAAGACATGGCTAAGAGAATGGCTATGAAAGCAGGATCCATTCTTCTGCTGTATTGTTGTAAGAGGGGCAGCTGTGTTCCCAGCATCTGAGAGGAGCGAGGGCCCTTTTGTTCCTTCCCACCCGGCTCTTGGCCGCCAGCTAGCTTATTCCCGAAATAACCACATGAAAATTGTATTAATTAAATTACTGCCTGGCCCATTATCTCTAGCCTTTGCTTGGCTAATTCTTAGATCTGATTCAGCCCATTTCTAGAAAGTCTGTGTGTCACCATGAGGTCCATCTCGTCCATCTCGGGTAGGAGCATCATGGCATCTCCCACACTTCCTTTCTTCCCCAGGCTCTGTTCTGTTTACTCCACCCACCTAAGGGCTGCCCTATCAAAAAGCCAAGGCAGTTTTCTTTATTCAACCAATGAAAGCAACCCAAATACAGAAGATCCCTCCTACACCACTGTATACAAGAAACACATCTCAATCTCAAAGACAGATATTACCTCAGAGTAAAGGGTTGGGAAAAGATTTTTCAATCAAATGGACCCCCCCCCAAAATAAGCAGGTATAGCTATCCTAATATCTAACAAAATAGACTTCAAACTAAACTAAATCAGAAGAGATAGAGAAGGATACTTAATGCTTATAACAGGAACAATCCATCAAGATAAAGTCTCAATCCTGAACATCTATGCCCCAAATACAAGAGCACCCACATGTGTAAAAGAAACATTACTAAAGCTTAAATCACACATCAAACCCCACACACTAATAGTAGAAGATTTCAACACCTGTCCACAGTGGATAGGTCAAACAGACAGAAACTTAACAGAGAAATAGGAGAGCTAACAGATATCATGACTCAAATGGACTTAACAGACAAATACAGAACATTCCACCCAAACACAAAAGAATATACCTTCTTCTCAGCACCTCATGGAACCTTTTCTAAGTTTGACAATACACTAGGTAACAAAATAAAGCTCAACAGATAAAATAAAAGTAGGAATAACCCCCTGTATCTTATTGGATCACCATGATTTAAAGTTAGAATTTAACAAAAACACTAATTGCAGAAAGTCTACAAACTCATGGAAATTTAATAGTGTTCAACTCAACCACTGCTGGGTCAAGGAAGAAATAAAGAAATTAAAAACTTCCTAGAATTCAATGAAAATGAAGGCACAACTTACCCAACGTATGGGACACTATGAAAGCAGTGATAAGAGGAAAGTTCATAGCACTAAGTGCCTACATAAAGAAAGTGGAGAAATCTCATACTAGGGACTTAACAACACACCTGAAACATCTAGAATGAAATGAAGCAGACTCATCCAGGAGAAGTAGACCAAATAAAAATAGAAGAAATAACCAAATTGAGGACTGAAATCAATAAAAATAGAAACAAAAAAAAAACAATACAAAGAATCAATGAAACAAAGAGCTGATTCTTTGAGAAAATCAACAAGATAGACAAACCCTTACCCAAGCTAATGAAAAGGCAGAGAGAGAATATACACATTAACAAAACCAAAAATGAAAAGGGGGACATAACAACAGACACTAAGGAAATCCACAGAATCATTAGATCATACTACAAAAACCTATACTCCACAAACTTGGAAAATGTAAAAGAAATGGATAATTTTCTGGATGGGAACCACATACCAAAACTAAATCAAGACCAGGTGAACAGTTTAAACAGACCTATAACCCACAAGGAAATAGAAGCAATCATCAAAAGCCTCCCAACCAAAAAAAGCCCTGGGTCAGATGATTTCAGTGCAGAATTCTACCAGAATTTCAAAGAAGAGCTAATACCTATACTCCTTAAAGTGTTGCACATAATAGAAACAGAAGGGACATTGCCAAACACTTTTTATGAGGCTACAGTTATCCTGATACCGAAACCACACAAAGACTTAACCAAGAAAGAGAATTACAGACTATTCTCACTTATGAACCTAGATGCAAAAATATTCAATAAAGTACTGGCATACCAAATCTAAGAAATCAAAAAATTCTTCCACCATGATCAAGTTGGCTTCATCCCAGAGATGCAGGGATGGTTCAACACATGAAAATCTATCAATATAATCCACCATGTAAATAAATTGAAAGAAAAAAAAACATGTGGTCATCTCATTAGATGCTGAAAAATCATTTAATAAAATCTAACACCCCTTTGTGATAAAGGTCTTGAAGAGACCAGGGATACACAGAATATATCTAAACATAATAAAAGCAATATACAGCAAGTCAACAGCCACCATCAAATTAAGTGGAGAGAAACTCAAAGCGATTCCACTAAAATCAGGAACAAGACAAGGCTGTACACTCCCTCCATATCCCTTCAACATAGTTCCTGATATTCTGGCTATAGCAATAGACAACAGAAGGAGATCAAGGGGATACAAATTGGAAAGAAAGAAGTCAAACTTTTACTATTTGCAAATGATATGACAGTATATATCAGTGACCCTAAAAACTCTACCAGGGAACTCCTACAGCTGATACATACCTTCAGTATGAGGAAGGATACAAGATCAACTAAAAAAAAATCAGTAGCCCTCCTATATACAAATGATAAAAAAACTGAGACGGAAATCAGAAAAACATCATCCTTCACAATAGCCACAAATAACATAAAATACCTTGAGGTAACATTAACCAAAGAAGTGAAAGATATGTTTGACATGAACTTTAAGCCTTTGAAAAAAGAAACTGAAAAAAATACCAGAAAATGGAAAGATCTTTCATGCTCTTGGATAGGTAGGATCAACATAATAAAAATGGCAATCCTACTAAAAGCAATCTGTAGATTCATTGCAATCCCCATCAAAATCCCAACACAATTCTTCATAGACCTTGAAAGAAAAATAATCAACTTCATATGGAAAAACAAAAAATCCAGGATAGCCAAAACAATTCTGTACAATAAAGAAACTTCCAGAGACATCACCATCCCTGACATCAAGCTTATAGAGCTACATTAATGAAAACAGCTTGGCATTGGCATAAAAACAGACAGATTGATAATGGAATCAAATCAAAGACCCGGATATTAATCCACATGCCTATGAACACCTAATTTTGGACAAAGAAGCTAAAATTATACAATGGAAATCAAGAAAACATCTTTAACAAGTGGTGGTATCTAGGTCAAAGCCTAGGTAGAACTGTGCTGATGCCTACATTTAGGTGGGACACTGAAACAGTAGTGCCTCGGGAGCTAAGGGACATGAGACTCACTAGAGGTAATCACACTATACACCAGGTCTTCAATGCTGGGATCTCCAGAGATGATGCCTAAAGTATTCTGAAACTTCAGGGAAGAGTAAACAGAGATCCAACAATGACTGGATAGACCTGAATTCCCCTTCAGAATGTATGATGGAATCTTAGGGCAAATTATAATTAAGTTATAGAAACTTAAGGTCAGTATTTCTTTTTTTAGTTTCCCTCCTCCCAATTTCTTCCACCTCCCTTCCCTTACTGTATCTCCTTAGAAAACAAACAGGCATTTAAGGAATAACAACATATTTATATAAACACAACATTCAAACACACAGGAAGCCCTTAAAAGCCCCAAATCAGAAACTACAATAATATTTATGCAAAAGTCCCATAAGGTTAAAATAAAAAAAAAAAGGCCCTGACTTAACACTGGGCAATGAAACAAAGAACTTCCAAAGATGTTGAGTTTTCTTGTGTTGGCCATCTACTGCTGGGCTTCTGGGTGTGGGGCCTACACTTAAGAGTAATTTGTTTTCCCCAGTGACACTCTCTTGGAGAAAACTAACCATTTGCAAGTGGCTATGAATTGGATGTAGCTTCTGGGTTAGTAATGGGAGAATGAGTCCACTTCTCCTTTTAGCTCTAGAACACCAATCATCTAGTGCAGACCCGTGTAGGCCTTGAGCATGCTGCTACAGTCTGAGTTCAGAGATGCATCATCCCTGTTGTGTACAAGACCTTGATTCATTAGTGTTCTCCATCTCCTTTGGCTCTTACAGCCTTTTCTGGCTCCTCTTACATCTAGTTCCTTGAGCCCAAAGGGGAGGGATTTCATGGAAATCTATTTAGGGCTGGGTGTTCCAAGGTCTCTCACTTCTCACATTTTATCCGGCTGTGGGGCTTTGCATTTGTTTTTATTTGCTACATGTGGTAAGTTTCTATGACAATGGCAAAGCAAACGCTGATCTCTGAGGACAGGAGAATGTTGTTGGAAGTCGTCTTAGTGCTATGTTCCTCTAGCCGCTAGTGCATTTCAACCTTCCTAATGCTATGACCCTTTAATATAATTCCTTATGCTATGGTGACTCCCAACCGTAAAATTATATTTGTGGCTATTTCATAGCTGTAATTTTACTACTGCGGTGAAACATAATGTAAACACCTGATGTGCATGATATCTGGTATGTGACCCTTATAAAAGGATCATTTGACTCCCAAAGGGGTTGTGACGCACAGATTGAGAACTACTACAGTCTAGCAGAATAGTAGTATTTCATTTTCCCCTAAATCCCTATCTAGTCTCAAGTTCTTGGCCACTCAAGCAATCCTGGATATGGGTTCCATCTTCTGGAGTGGGCCTTAACTCAAATCGAATCGGTTGGTTATTCCCACAATTTTGTACCACAGTTGCACAAGCATATATTGTAGGCTGTCACTCTTATAAATCCAACAGTCTGGTGCTCACCCTTCTCCTTTGGCAGCATGTAGAGTATCCGTGATGCTATGAATGAAAATGGTCCCGATAAGCTTATATATTTGAATGGTTAACCACAAGGGAGTGGTATTGTTTGTATTAACAGCTATGACCTGGTTAAAGGAAGTGTGTCAATAGGGTAGGCTTTGAAGTTTCCAAAGCCCATGCCACTCTCTCTCTCTCTCTTTCTCTCTCTCTGTTGTGGATCAGGCTGTGTAGCTCTCAGCTACGGCATGGTGCCATGCATGCCACAATGCTCTCCAGCATGATGATCATGGACTAACCCTATGAAACTGCAAGCAAGCCCCTCGTTAAATACTTTCTTTTATAAGAGTAAAAGATGCCTTGATCATGGTGTCTCTTCACAGCAACAGAGCAGTGAATAAGACACTACCTTCCAGTATGGTGAATACTAGTTATAGTGGAAAAGGCTCAGGTAGATAACACCTTGATTTCTATGTGTTCACTGAATTATGCAGCTGTTACCTTCAGCAATAGGATCTAACTGTGAATTTCTGGAGAGCCATCACTAGCCTTGGCCAAAGGCTCATTTGTTTGGTGGTTCCCCTGAGACTTCTTTGTCCAAGAACTTGATTATATATAACCCATTTCCAGTACTGAAAGTTTCATTTGGTCCAAGAGAGGTCCAGTTTGTTCTCTGTCTTCCTCATTATTTGGTGATTTCATTTAGAATTCCTTCAAATATGTGTATAAGAAGCTTCTTGTTTTGAGATATTTGATTACATTGTGTAAAGAGATGTCAATGTGATTGGTTTAATAAAAAGCTAAACAATCAATAGCTAAGCAGGAGACATAAAAAGAACTTCTGAACAGAGAGAGCTCTGGGAAAAAGAAAGGCAGTGCCACCAGACAGATGGAGAGGAAGCTGGATGAGCATTACAGAGCCAAGGTAACCGAGCCACGTAAAGGAACAAAGATCAAAAGAGATGGGTGAGTTTAAGTTATAGGAGCTAGTGGGAAAAGCCTAACCTATAGGTCAAGCTTTGAGAATTAATAATAAGTCTTCGTGTCATTTTTTGTGAGCTGGTATTCCCCCAACAAAAGAAAAATCCATCTACAGTTTCTACTGTATTAGGTTTCCATACTACCTCTCAAATGGTTCTTAATTTTAGCTGTCTCTCCTCATATTCCCTCTCTTACCATCTTTTCTGTCCCTATTTGATCCTAACATTCCAGTCCATTCTCACCCATCCATAACTATCCATTCTATTTCTCAGTCCTAGGAAGATACATCCCTAGTGAGAGACACACTAGCCCCTTACTCCCTACCTAACCTCCTACCATCTACATACAAGCAAATACATACCATATCTGACTTTCTAGGTCTGTGTTTTATCACCCAAGATGATATTTTTCCAGTTCATCCATTTTTTAAACATCAGACTTATTCCCCATTGTATAAATGTACCACATTTTATCTATTCATCATTTGACAGGAATCTTTATTGTTAATTTTTGGCTATTATGAATAGAACAGTAATAAACATGGTTGAGTAAGTATCTCTATAAAATCTGTGGGTATATGCTTAAGAGTGATATAACTAGAGCTTGTGGTGGATTGATTCCCATCTTTCTGATGAACTGCCACACTTATTTCCATTGTGGTGTAAAAGTCTGAAGTCCCACCAGCAACGGATTTGTTTTCCCCTTATTCCACATCCTTACCAGCATGAGTTTTCCCTTGTTTTCTTGATCTTAGTCATTCTTATCGGTGTAAGATTGAATCTCAAAGAAGTTTTGATTCGCATTTCTCTGATGACCACAGATGGTGAACTTTGCTTCATCTCAGTTCATCTCAGCCATTTGAATTTCATAGCCCTGGTTCTGGGTCTGGGTGGTAACTGGGTTGGTCAGCCTGCCAGTTCTCCCTCATCAGTTACATCAGGGTGAGCTTTCCAATAGCACCCCAGCTGGCTCACCCTATGTAGTAAGCAGCAAGGGGCGGGACCCCTGCTCTCATGTCCTCAGAGTCAGTTCACTGACACCTCTACCACCAGGGCCAGCTCCACTGTGTTGCCCAGTCAACGTGTAGGGGCCACTCCTTAGAGTGCAGCAGCTGGTGAGAGGCAGGAGCAGCTCTCTCACTCTTATGACCTCAGGGACAACTCTCCCACCTACTGCAGACCACAAGGGGTGTGGCGGAGCCTTCTCTCCCTTGCCCATGATACCATATGGCAGAGGAGGGGGCAGATCTCTCATGTTTAAGTCAGTGGGGTTAGCTCAACTGTGTTGTCCAGGTGAGGGACTGCTTTCCCAAGTATTGCATCTGGTAAAGAGCAGGTGGCAAGGTGTGAGGGGGTAGGATATCTTTCCTTCTCCCTTGTCACCACATGGCAGGGTACACTCTCCCACTCTCAGCCCTCAGGGCAGGCTCATCCACACTCCTTTCAACAGAGTCAGCTCTACTGTGATGCCTAGGTGAGCTACAAAGTCTGCTATCCCTAGTGCTACAGTTGGTGAGGGGCTGGACCCACTCTCACGCCTTCAGGCCCAGTTTACCCTCCCTCCCACCAACAGCGTCAGCTCTGTCATGCTTTCCAAATGAAGTGAAGGGGCCCACTCTCTCTAGTGCTGCAGTTGGTCAAGGGCAGGACCAGTTCTTCCTAGCATTGCAGCCAGTGAGAGGCAGGTCCATTTCTGTGAAGCCCTATCCTCTCAGCCTTTGGTGGTAGCAGGAGCCACAGAAACCATCACCTGCAGCAAGGCCACAGGTGCAGACATGGCCTTTGACAAGAGTTCAGGCCCAATTGTCACCATGGTAAGCAAGCTATCGACCTCAGCCCACTCCTCACTGCCAGTGCTGTTAATGTTAGCCACAGACTTGCTGTAAATTGCTGCCTTTATTGTCTTGAAGTATCTCTAAAGAAATTTTATCATGAAAGGGTGTTGGATTTTTTTTAAAAGTCCTTTTTTTGCATCTAATGAGATGATCAGCTCTAGAACAAAAGAGAAGAAATAACACTCAAAAGGAGTAGATATCAAGAAATAATCAAATTCAAGATAAAACTTAATAAACTATAAACAAACAGAAAAAATACAAAAATCAATGATACAGAGTTAGTTTACAGAAATCAATAAGATTGCCAAACTTTTAGCCAAATTAACTCCAAGAAAAGGAGACGATTCAATTCACAAAATTAGAGATGAAATGGAGATCACAACAACACTGAGGAAATCCAGAGAATCATAAGAGCATCCTTAAATCCTGTACTCTACCCAATTGGAAATCTGAAAGAAATGCATAATTTTCTCAATACATGCCATTTACCAAAGTTAAATCAAGATCAGATAGGCAAATTAAACGTACAATCCCTGGTGAAATAAAGGCAGTCATTAAAAGTCTCCCAACCAAACAGAGCCCAGAGCCTGATGGTTTTGTGCAGAATTCTACCAGACTTTGAGAGAAGAGCTAGGGCCAATACTTTTCAAATTATTCCACAAAATGGAAAGAGAAGGAACATTGCCCAGCATGTTTTGCAAGGCTGTAGTTGCCCTGATGCACAATCCACAAAAAGACCCAACAAACCATTTTACCTTATAAGCATAGATGTTAAAATTCTCAAGAAAATACTTGCAACTGAATTCAAGAATACATCAAAAAGATCACCATGCTGATGAAGTAGCCTTCATTCCAGAGATGTAAGAATGGTTCAGCATACATAAATCAGTAAATGTAATCCACAACATAAATAGATTGAAAGACAAAGGTCAAAATTCTAATTAGCAATGTTGGTGTCATCAAAATAGTGTATTTTTAAAGAATTATATGACCATTGAACAGTAAAAATAATTTATTCCAGGTTTCCTCTTTGTAATTTTAGGGGCCCTTGAAAGCCACATCTCTGGACATCTCGACTATAAGATCATTCAGATTGTTCTGTTATGCTACAGTAACAAACATTTACCCATCTTCAAATTCTGAAATGACAAAGATTATCTAATCACAATAATTTCAGCAGCCATGTTCTATTCATGTCACCAGGAGCCAGGCTAATGGGACAGATTCTTCCTGCATTTCTAGAGCAGTGGATCTGAAGGAGCTCTAGTGATCCACCTAAATGTCCTGCCCCAGAGATAATAGAGACCATGTCTCATGGTTCAAACCAGAACTTCCACAAAAACACATCAAGTAATAAGGAGAGGATAATGAACAACTATTATAAGAGGAAAAGATAGAAAATCGTTGAATTCTATTGGATAGGTGTGATGATAAAATGTAGTCATACATATGGATTGTTATCCATGCCTGAAAACTTTGTTTAGGTTCTGTGAGACCCTTAGAATGTGAGAAGCATATGTGACTTATTCTGTGCTAGGTCTCCAACGCAGTGCTTTGACATGCAGTGCATGACAGTCTTTAGTGGATGCTGTTGAATAGAATCCACTGACTACTTATATTCCAAAGAGGTAGTAAGGGAAGAGCTAGTAGACACACAAAATTTCAGCATAGCCCTAGTCCTATGCCTATATCTAGCCTATATCACCAGTATTTTCCCCCAGTTTGGTTTATATTGTTAATATTTTCTCAAACAAGAAGCACACAAGCAAATTTTCATTGTGATGATGACTTTCTTCTGCTGTGATGTAAGGAGGAGGAACCGCTTGTTCATCCCAGCCACCCAGAACTGAAATAACCACACAGAAACTGTATTCATTAAATCACTGCTTGGCCCATTAGCTCTAGCTTCTTATTGACTAATCCTTACATCTTAGTTTAACCCATCTCCATTAATCTGTGTATTGTCACATGGCAGTGGCTTACTTGCTAAAGTTCCAGCATGTCTAACTCTGGGGGTGACTCCATAGCGACTCCCTGACTCTGCCTTCCTTCTCCCAGCATTCAGTTTTATCTTCCCTGCCTACCTAAGTTCTGCTCTATGAACAGGCCAA
>JAQHUG010000408.1:352127-385830 GCA_028555095.1 Dicrostonyx torquatus | reverse complement strand
AACAAGGGGAGTAAATGTAAATTTTTCTTTTAACAATAAAAATTAAAAAAAAAACATATATGCTGGTTTAGCTTAGCAGACCACACAATGAAATGTCTCTCTGTATTTAGCTCCTTCACAGTCAAAATATTAAAAGAAAACACAATAATACACATAATCCAGACTCTCTGTGAATTTTCCATTTTTACATGGCTTATTTTTCTTTATTTTTTTAATCTATGACTATCTGTTACTCTGTCTCTATAAAGACTTTATTGCCCTTTTTTAAAAAATGTTAACTTTATTTTATGACTTTCTATACTCTTTTTCTTCTCTCTCCCAAGCCTACATATTTTAACAGTATGACCCATTTAGAGGTCTCTTATGTCTAAATCTGTCCTATTGCATTGTCTTTAATTCTCTACTGTCTTGAATAGCTTTTAAAATTCTAAGCAGCTTACAGCTTGGTTGCAGCTGCTCTGGATGTTGGTTCCATCTCTCTCCAATTTCAAAATGGTGGACGTACCATTTCTGCTAGCTCTGGGGCCACCAGGTAGGAGCCACACTCACTTTAACTCTGAGAATGAGCATGCAGCACATAAACTCCTTTTATCTGAGTTAAAGTCAAGTCTGCCATGCAGAGCAGTGCACAGCCTGGAAATATCTCTTGTGTGGCAGTGGGAATCCACCATGCTCTCCTGTCTGCCTAGGCCTGATCCTGCAGTCTGCCCAGGCAGGGAGCACAGAGCCATTGGCATGGTCTCAGAGGACTTTCTTCCCAATCCCAAGTGGCCACACAAACATCCAGTCTCATAAAAGCCAATGAAATGCTTCATAACCAGAGTTTGTGCTGGTGGCACAGCCCAGGAAGCCCCATTTTAAAACAGCATGGCTTTTTTTTTTTGGTACAGCTGCTGAGTCAGAAAAATCTTTCTATGGCACACCACCAGCAAACAGCAAAACTATATTAAACTCTGTATTATTTTTGAAGCTCTCTCAGATTTTAGGTGGAGTCAGTCAACCATGTTGAGTTGCCAATTGTCGCTGGAGTGCGGAGCCCTTTTGTTCCATCCTGCCTAGCTAGCTTAACCCCTGAAATAATCACACAGAAATTATATTAATTAAATTACTGCCTGGCCCATTATATCTAGCCTCTTCTTGGCCAACTCTCACAACCTGATCTAACCAATTTCTATTAATCTGTTTAAATCCATGAGGTCGTGGCTTACTGGGAAAGATTCTAACCAACCTCAGTCTCAGGTAGGAGCTTCATGGTATCTCTCTCTCTCTCTCTGCCCTTCTTCCTCCCAGCATTCAGTTCTCTTTTCCATGCCTACCTAAGCTCTTTCCTATCAAAAGGCCAAGGCAGTTTCTTTATTCAACCAAGTGAAAGCAACACAAATACAGAAGGACCTCCTACACTAATCAACCTTTAACCCTTACCTCCGCACTCGTGTGTATATTAGTGCACATGTACCTGTATGTACAGATATACACACCCATCCACACTAACAAGTATATATATGTATGTATATGTATACATACATACACACACATATAGCACAACACACACAACTTAGATAAAATAAAAAGCTAATATGTAACTCAGCATAGTGCTACATACATACAAGGGGCTAAAGATGCGTTTGGTCTTGGTGGAAGTGGTGATGCTGACAGTGGTCCTGCCTGTTCAAAGTGAAGACACAGAAAGTTCTAGCTCTATGCCTTTCAACTGAGGCACAGGCAAAAAGATGGCACAATGGAGCACAGGTTTATGTCACTGTAAAACATCTGTTCTGTAGTCCTAACATCACTGTGGCTATATTTGGAAGCTAAGACCTTTGCTCCCCTCTCCCTCCCTTCCATCCCATCCCCAGTTCTGCTCCTCCCCTCCCCTCAAAGGCTGAGGAAAGCCATGTAAGCCCGCAGTCAGGATGCACAGCAGTCAACAAGTCACAAGGGAATCTTTTACCAGGAATCAATTGATACCTTCAGATTGTGAAAATTACATCATGCTCCTATTCTTTAGTGGGTTTTGTGTCATCCCAGGCTGACTAAATTATAGCAACCCAAGGCGTAGAACCCAACAAGGAGAACTCAGACTGAACATAGCCCCTCACCTATTGTCCCACACAGCACAAAAGGGCATTGTGCTATAGAGCACTGGAATAAAGCCTGTGTGCTTCCCCTTATGAATGCCAAAATCAACCTTCATCCTGTCGATATACATGGCCTATTGAGGTTTAAAATGCATGTACAAAGGGCACAGTCTTACTGTCCAGAACTCAAAACCGAACTCAAGGCACTTACCAGTTCTGATCTTCGCCTAGTCTAAAATTCTCTTAGAACCTTTTTTTTTTGTCCTTTGTGTCATGTCCCAGCCACACCCCAGTGGAACTTCAGCTGGTATGATCTTATTCATTTTTGTCAAAAGTGTTTGGGTAAAAGTTTATAGTTATAAGAAATGTGCCCTTTTTTTCATAGAATTCAACACAATTTCTACTCTGAGCCCATAAACACATCATGAGGCTCATATGGAAACCTCAGCCCCTCTCCTCCAAGTGTCTTAGGTACAGGTTAGGCTTGACCATAAAGTCAAAGGTAGGACTTCAAGCTGTATAGGAACTAACCTTCCACTGTCATCTGACACACCCCTTCTGTTGACAGCACCTAGAATGAATAGGTGGTCTCTGTAGGTAACTTCCTATTCTATCATGTGTCCCAAAGGGTGGTGTTTGAGCAGGACCTTAGTTCCAGGTCACTTCAGAATCACCCCAGATCTATCTATGCAGGTACTCCATGTAGATGTTTCCCCTTGACTCATAAAACTTTGGCTGGACATGTTCTCCCAGCCCATTTCTGTGTCATACACACGTTTCAGTGGCTTTTACTTCGCCAGCTGAAGCATTGCCAGCCCAGGCCAGGTTCCCTGGGCCAGGAAAGTGAGTGCTCCCAGAGTGCTCACATGGCTAATCACTTAAAACTGAGTCCTCACTACCTCTGAACACTACCTCACTGGTTCTGAACATCTGGTTCAGACATCCCCCCACCTCCTCCCTCCAGCAGTTTGAAACGTTCTACCAAATGTTTCTAGGGGGGAAAAATACAACCTAAGTGATGTTGCAGCTGGCCAGTGATCCACTCCGTGGACAGACACCGAGGACAATTCCACATGCAGCAGAGATCTGATTTCAGTGTGTTTGATTCCATGATTTAGAGCTAAACTTCTGACCTACCTTCTCTCTCCAAGTTACCCCGAAAAGAGAATAACCTACCCATCCCCACACACAAACCAAATCAAACCAACAAAACAGAAACGGACTCTAGCCCTAGAAACAAACCCCCTGTGTGGTTGTCCGGAGCTGATGGGAACAATAGGTACCATTCGTACGGCTGTATACCAGCACCCTGTTCCATTCATCTGTCTATTTCTAAAAGGGACATTATTGGGGTTCACACTGTGTACTAAGTTAGGCTAGTGAAAATTTTGAGAGACAACCTCGGAGATCACCTATCATAACCCTCTCTTGCTCAAGATTAGTCTCCAGAGAAGAGGTTACTCTGGTACCCTCACACCTACTTTAGTTATCAATAGCCAAATTAGATTCTGCCTTTGCTAATCTTTCAAATGTCTGAGGAAACTGAGACCAGAGACTTGCAAGCACAGGACAGAAGACAAATATGAGGGGAGGCGGTGAGTAGGAGTAGGAGGGAGGTCTCACCCCTAAGTTCACCTAGACTTTCTTCCCTTCATTTCTTCCCCTCTTTCCACATCTGTTCAAAACACTGCACACTCATTGTGCAAGTCCTCTGATTTGGGCAATTTTAGATGAAGGTACTGGAGTAACTTTTCAGTGAATGGCATACTTTTTCGCTATACACTCCCGTGAAGGCCATCAAAATATTAGATTAGTGGTTTTGACATTTTTTTCTGCCCACTTGCTGGCCTAAACCTCTGCATAGAGCCTCTATAGTCCTTTCTCACAGCCCATCTCAGTGTTTATAAGGTGGGAGCAGTTGTGGGACTTACCTGTCACTGAGCCAAGGTCAAGGGGAGCAAAGCTTGGCTTTATAAGACTTTGGAAAAGTTCCCAATAGAAGGTTACTTCTCACACACATACGTTGTACCTGGAAACACAGTTTGCAACAGCTTCTAACCCTGCTGAAAGAGTGAGCCATGGCCAGTCACCCACACCTAATACATCACTATAAATCCCGCTCCCATCGCCTTTTCTCCTCTCTTCACTCCGCTGCAGCCAGGCATGGGAGGGCACTGGAAGAGGCACCTGTTCTTTCTTCCAGGAGAAACAAACACATGCTGCACCCTGTGTTTCTTGCTGCCCAGATTGACCACCCAGTAGGAGTTGTGCCTGTGTTATAGAAGGACTTCAGGTTCCTAGAACCATGGATACATTAAACATTCATAGATATGGGTCTCTCAGTTCAGAAAGGCAGGAGGAGGCAGATAACGCAGAGGACCGCCCACAGAAGTCCTCTGAAGCCACCACCCACCTGGCTTTGCTCACTGGGCTTCACTACCTCCAAAGAAAATTGGTATCTCTGTGTAACCAGTGCCAGGGTTTCTACAGGACGATACTGACAATGGCCTTTACTCGAGGACCTTATAATGACAGAGTTTGTTCTAAATGAAATCAAACTACGGTGGCACCTGAGCTCGCATTTGGAGAAAAACAATCAGCTCGTAGTTTTTCCTTCCTAAGAAACATGGTAATAGTACGGTAAGGTCAGACTCTGGTCCCCGCTGCATTCTTCATCTTCTATGCTGGACTGACCCTCTTTGGGTCTCACACAGTCCTCCCTTGTGATCTGTTGCTTCCTTTCTGGTTGCAAGGTCATATTTTAAGGTTTAACGTGTGCTTTCCTCTAAGCTTCTTTGTTATAGCAATAACAGGCCAGTTTTATATTCAAAAGAAAATGTAAAACGGTCAGACGGGGGTTCCAATATACAAATGGATTAGCCCCATTGGCTGGAAACAGGTTGACTTGAATTTCCTGTATAATGTTAATAAACACCCTGTGTGGAGTGGTCAGAATTTTCCCTGCCTCACCATTTTGTGCTCTGTTCTATGGAGCGCATTAGCCTTGAGAAATGACTCTGCAGGGAGCTGTTGAGACATTGGGATTTCTTTTTCAATATAACCGATCTCATGCAATAACTTTCCGGAAAATAATTTGCCTAAATTAAATGAATGATTTCCCATGGACAAAGTTCTAAATCCCAGTCTAATGAGCTTGGGTCCCTTTGAAGAACATTTAATCTTCCAAATGCTGGATATTAACTCTTTACCCCAAGGCACTTGGATAAAGAGTTTCCTCTATTTCAATCAACAGAGAGAAGGGACAGGCCACCAAAGAGGAGACTATGCCTGCCCACTGAATATTTGACAAGGAGCTGATGTCCAGAATATATAAGAAACTTCAAAATCCCAATAGAAAGTGAGTAATTCAATTAAAAAATAGGCAATAACTTTAAATTCCCATCTTCCAGAAAAAGGCTTCTAACTAACAGAAATATGAAACATTGCTCCACATCCATAATCTCAAGAAATTGCAGTAGTACACATGTGATACACACTGCCTCTCCCCCAATGCCTAGTATCAAACAGACTAACAGCACCTGAAGAGAGGGGGTCTTTACACATTGCTGGTGACTGTTCTGGTTTCTTTCCTCTGTTGCTATGATAAAACACTGCGACCAAAACCATCCTGGGGGAGAAAAGAGTTTACTTCGTCTTACACTTTTGGGTCACAGTTCACCTTTGAGGGAAGTCAGACAGGATCCTGGAGGCAGGAACCATGGAGGGATACTGTTTATGGGCTTGCTCCTCTTAGGTTGCTCAGTTATCTTTCTGGTATGGCCCAGGCTGACCTTCCCAGGAATAGCACTGTCCATAGTGATATGGGCCCTCCTACATCAAATAACAAGTAAGGAAATGCTTCAAAGACATGTGCACAGGTCCACATGTTTGGTCTCATCATGATGATTCTTCAGGTGCGGGTTCTTCTTTCCAGAGATTTTGTGTCAAGATGACAGCTGAAACCAACTCTAACAGTGTGAGTGTAAACTAGCACAGCCATTATGGAAAATAGTAATTCCTGTCCTGGCATATATCCACAAGAAACAAACTTAGGAAGTCAGAAACACAAGTGCATTTCCATTTTTGTGCTGTATTAGTCACAATAACTAAGAAGCAGAAAGAGAACACTGACAAACAGATAAAGAAAATGTAGCACAGATACTTTTCAACCAAGAAAAAATAATGAAGTCTTTCTATTTATGGTAACACGAATGGGACTGGGTCATTATTTTATGTGAAATAAGTCAGATACAGAAAGACCGGCATTATATTATCTCATTTATACTTGAAGCCTAAGAGAGTTGCTCTCATAGAAGTTCAGCATGGAGAGTCTATGGGGAAAGCTTGGGGAAAAAGGGGTTAGGTGAATTGAATCAATAGCTATCAAGTTTATATCTGTATAGTGGTAGGAAGTTCAAGCATACCATTACACAAGTGGGTGGCAACAGACAACAATAAAATATAATGTACTTCACAAACCTAGAAGAAGGAGCTTCGAATTTTTCAGCAGAAAGAACACCTTGAGATATATATGTTTATACTGACTAAATATTATACAATGTATACAATACCAAAATATTATAAGTACAAATTTATGAACCATTTTAAAATTAGCTTTAAAAAAGATTAATCACAAAAAGGAATTTACATTACTCTTTAATTCTCAAGACAAACTAATGTAGGAGAATACTATCATTACAAATGAAGACCTGAGGACATATTTTATATATATTAATATATATGTATATATTATATACACAAATTTCAGTAGCAGAAGTAGACCCATACATACATGGTCCTGTGGTTTGGATGTGAAATAGAAGGCAACATTCCCAGTGCCATCCTCTTAAAAACTTCCTAGCAACCACATGGCTGCTTCCCTCTCTGCAGTCTCTGGACTATTTGTCTTTAGCTTTTCTAAGTTTCATCACATTAGTAAGTTCTTGTTAAGTTTTTAGATAGAAAGAAAATCTTTTGTATGGCAAGTTTTCCCTGTGAGAAAAAAGGACATGACATGGGTAAGTAAAGGAGTATTTTATCCTGATGAAAGAAAATTCAGCTAAGTACCTTTGAGGCTAACAAATCCAAATATGAGAACCAGTTTGCTTTCCTTATATGCCTATCAGCTAGGTCTATTCTGGCTTCTTGATTCTTACTCTCTATTTTTGATTCCCACTCCTTACATTTTACTACCTGACTCTAGACTTTAGACTTAGTTCATCCTGTGAAAATATGTTAAAAAATAGTAATTAAAAGACAGATATTGACATAACACACTTGGTGTTAGACAAAAACCTGAAACATCATGAGGTCGGCATAGAATTTGACAAAGACCTGAGAGAGGATGAGGAGCTAATAAAGCCTAGGAGTGGTGTAAGAGGTCCCTCTGCATTTGTGTTGTTTTCATTGGTTGAATAAAGAAACTGCCTTGGCCTTTTGATAGAGCCAAACACTTAGATAGGCAGGGAAGACAGAACAGAATGCTGGGAGGAAGAAGGCAGGCAGAGAGAGCCACCATGGAGTTGCCAGAATCAGGCATGCTGAATCTTTCCCGTTAAGCCACTACCTCGTGGTGACATACAGATTATTAGAAATGGGTTAAGTCAGGATGTGAGAGTTAGCCAATAAGAGGCTAGAGATAATGGGCCAGGCAGTGTTTTAATTAATACAATTTCTGTGTGGTTATTTAGGGTATAAGTTAGCCGGGTGGTGGGAAGCGGCCCACTCACTTCATACTACAAAGGAGTATAGGTACCATCCTCATGCAGGTCCTGAGGCCAAAGGGAACCTCATATAGAAAACAAAATAGAGAAAAACTGCTTCGGAAGCTGTCTCATAATTTAATAGATGCATACACACACATGTATATGCACACACACACACACAAGTTTGGTTCCTCAGGTGAGTGACTGCTGGATGGACAAGCTGACAGGTGGGAAACGCTTGCATGGAGTTCTGGCAAGGGGAAGTCTGTGGGAAAAGGTGCTGTTATTTAGCTGGCCCACCCCTACTGAGTGAGCCCAAAGTTTCCCTTGGATTCATTCCCACCTGAACTTCCACCCTTGTGGGCTAAAAGGGCCTTTCACATTCATGTTATATACAAAGAAAGAGATGAGGGTTAAGTAGCAGCTGCTCAGAGTTGAGTGTAGAGACAAAACACACACACATACATGCGTGGTTGTAAAATGATTATATTTTTAAAAGAAACTTAAAACCTTCCATCCATGCTTCTCAGAGTTGTGATCCAGCTAAGGAGTGTTGGGTAAGCAAAGCACTTTATGAGAGATGGCAAGAGGAATGAGAGCATGTTCCACAGAGCAGGGTGTTGACTGAAGAGGTGATAGACCCTTGCCACTGGCCGAGTATCCAGCCCAGAGGCACAGACTCTGCTTACACTAGGGATTTCCCTTGAAGTGGAACCACAGCCTGAGGGCCTAAAAAATTCTTCCTGACATCAGCGCTCTTCTCAGCAACCATTCATTTAATAGATAACTGCTGAGTACCTACTATGTGTCAGTATCTATATGAATACAGAAATTCATGGGTGGGGAAAAACAACTCTTGTAGAATTATATTCTGATGGGGCAAAGACAGACAGTAAGCAAACAGCAGGAAGCACGGTCAGTGTGTCAGACATTGTTATCTGCATAGAAACACTGGAGCCAGAAAAGGAATTAAGAATTGCTGAAAGATCTGCTTCTAGGCAAGGTGGAAGAATAAAGGCCAGGTTCACCCCTTCCACTTTAAACAATTGAAACTGTGGACAACATAAGGTTTACAGTGGTTTTCAAGCCACAGTTTACTTCTTGAGGAGTTTCCAGTGTAGGACAAAGGGCAGGAAAGGAACACAGGCAGAGTCTACCATGCTCTCTGACTACAGAGACGACAGCAGGTTGTATACTCAGAAAAGTGTGCCTACCAGAGAGGACAGAGCTGTTCACAGAAAATTCAGGAGGTTTTCAGGATCTACCTTAAGTTTGTAGCTGAATACTGATCACCTCCTATCTATAGGAAACTATTCAGACTGGGTAAAGTGACCTTGAGCACAGTAGGGGTCCTACTCAAGAGGGGTCCAAAGAGAAGGGTAACAAAATCAGGGCGGCATGGAGAATAGCGTGAGTAGGGACTTAGTATTGAAAGGCTTTTGCTCCAAGAGAGACAGGTCCATGACAGAATCTTGGGCACAAATGTGGTATGAATATGACATGACATATTTAATTGAAAAGAGAATTGTCTGGGGTACTTGCTATAAAAACTGTCCTAAACATTTTTCAGTTATTCAAAGTTTAAACCTCAGAGTGATACTGCTGGGAGATGCTGTGGCCCTTTAGGAAGCGGAACTTATTTGGAAGTCGGGTTACTGGAGTGTGTCTTCTAATCTAGGGATCCAAAAAAGACCATCCCATTCGTGCCCCTATGTTTTCTTTTTATACTACCTGTGTGCAAATATCTGAGAACACATTTTATAGTGAACGCAAAATATAAAAAAGAAGTCGTTAGATTCTGTGGTCTGAAATCTAACTCTTAGGAAATACCCATGTGCTCTGTGGCCCAGACTTACCTTCTAGAATTCTTTAGATTATATTGTGTTATTTGTACTTACCACCCAAGAACCTTTCCCTTTCAGAAACATCGTTAGTAAGATAGCAACAAGTCCAGATAGGATAGTTAGATATTCTTGGTTCTTCAGACCAAGTCTCATTCAGTATCACTCTGGAGTCACATCTTACTCATAATAGGGTAGTATGAATAGCTAATTTATCATAGAGATGAACAGCAAATGTGACCGTGTATCATCTTACACTTTCAATAGTGTGTAATAATTCATTGCTTGTTGTTGACTTTTGCTATGGTTTGAATGGTCCCATGTTTGAACACTTGGTTTCCACCCGGTCGCACTGTTTGAGAAAGCTCTGCAATGTTTAGGACGCTGAAATTCTCTGGAGGAAGTGGGTCAGTGGGAGTGGGCCTTGAAGTCTTATAGTCTTGCCCCGCCTCCGGTTCACCCTTTGCTTCCTGGGTGTGGAAGCAATGAGACAAGCCAGCTCCCGGCTCCTGCCACCCTGTCAGCTCTGCCTCCTACCATGTCTTCCCCTGGAGGGGAAGACTGTATCTCTCTGGAATTCTAAGGTAAAAACAAGCTCTTACTCCCTTGAGTTGATTCTATTGGGGTAATTTATTACAGCAACCCCAAAAGTAACTAAGAGTGTTCTAAATCTTAGTGAAAGTGAATAGACACCTTATCAGGGTAAAGAAAACTGGCCTGAAAATTAATTAACAGAATCACCCCTACCCATAGTACAAAACATGATTTCTTATTAAAATCTAATTTGTCATTCTTGTAGAGCTGTTGGGCAATGCAATAAAACTAAACAAAGAAATAAGACTCATAAATGTTTAAAAATAAGGAGGCAACTTTGTATGGAAAGCATACTATTTTAAATTAATAAAACATTTTAAAGGGCTGGGCATGTTTGGCATACACCTTTAATCCCACTACTCAGAAGACAGAAGCAGGTTAATCTCTGTCAGTTAAAGGCCATTCTTGTCTACATAATAAGTTCTAAAATAAAAAACTTTAACTAAAAAGATAGTTCAGTAATGTGATTTATTTTATAGTCTGCTTTTAAATGATTATATATAAAAAACAATGAATTAGAAGACACAGCAAAGATGTCTTTTATAATAACTAAAGCCCTTTAAATGTTTAATGAATGTACCTCAAAAATAAATGAATTTATTCAGTTTATATGATTAGCACTTATATATTATTTATAGTACTTAGCCTATTGTGAACTTAGCAGAAGTTAATATTTTGATTACAAGAGAATCTAAGGAATACCAGAAAGTATTAAGGGTGACAGATCAGTTGGGATTCACTGATAAAATCCAGGCTGGAAAAGGGCAATAGATATTGCAAAGAGGAAAACACTTGGCTAACATTTTAAGACCTAGGATTTGACAAAATAGTTGCAACCAAATGAGACATGAAGGAACTTTTTCAGGACGATGCTGTCTTTCACAAGCCACTATGAAAGACCGAGAATGCAAACACAAGAGCAGGATCTGGAGAAGGAACCAAGATCCCTCTTCATTGAAAAGTGTTAGAACAGAGGTGCTGAGAAATCAAGGGGAAAAGACAACTTCCTTGTTTGATTCTAAGTCTGAACTTAAGCAAAGGATGATTTCGCTCATTGTACTTATTCAATGAAAATAATTGAGATTTTGGCCAGAAATGTGTACTTACCATCATTGGCCTCCAGGAATAGATGTGAATAAACAAAATGGGACAAGAAAACAGGCAACAACAACAACAAAAAAGCATCTCCAACATTCAGTGTCTATGAGCACAGACGACCCATGATTGATTAATAAATAAACATAATGTGGAAAATCAGTCTGGCAAGGGCTGTTGAATGACTTGTGAGGAGGGAAGGCTCACTGACCTAAGGGAAGGGAATGATAAAATAATGTGACATTTATAAAGAGAACACTGAGCCCCAAATCCCAAAAGAAAAGGATGGGTTTTGCTTTAATGATTTTAGAATAGACAAATATAAGAATAAAAAAGAAGAATTTGAGATCTAGCTCACTGGTAGAATACTTGCTTAGCATATATAAAATCCCAGTACCACAAAAAAAAGAGGAAGGAAGGAAGGAAGAGAGGAGATGAAGGAAAAGTTACAGTGAAGAAAACAAGAAAATACTTAAATTTGTTTATGAAAGGGAGCTATAAACTTCATGCCATAGTAGTCAAGAGAGAGCTTTTAGTGTGATGACTATCCCCTCTCTGGGTTTTAGGGAAACTCTTATCTAAATTATAGTGCACTAACCAAAAGCCCTTGTGAAGATGCAGCTTTAGACTGAGCTTCACATACTGAGAAGAGGATGTGGGAGATGGGAGTGCAACCCAAGAGGACTGCAGCAGATGCCAAGGCTAAAAGATGATTCGGTTCACCAGGGCCACTGTGAGAAAATATCACAGAGGAGAGTGCAGACAGCACAGCCTTATTGCCCACAGTCCTGAAAGAAGAGTCACACCAAAGAGGTTCAGCATCTCATAGAAGCCTATTTTCAATGTCACAGATGGTCCTTTCCCAGTGAATCTTCACATGCTAGGAGGGAAAAGCAGGTCCCTGGAGAAAGGGTTAATACTACCTATGTTCTCCATTATGACCTCATCACCAAGCTTCCTGCTCCAAACACTTTTGGACTATAGCAAATGGGGAAATGTATCTGGTAAACAAGGACTTATGACACATCCATTAGCCAAAGCCATGTTAGACTGAATAACAGAGAAGATAAAACTGCAGTTCACTTGGCCAAAGGGAAGCAATAATATATTTTTGAGCAGATGAACAAGGAATAGGCCTGGAAGCAAGAGGAACTAAAGACAAGCAGAATTTTTACAAGTTTAGTTAACACCTAAGCCCAAAGACAAGACAAGATCTGTGACAGAGATCATGAGAACAATAAATGTGCTGTATTCATAGGTAAAGGCATAAAAATCTCTGATGAGAAGGCAAAAAAAAAAAGAAGAGAATAATCTCTCAGAATAAAACCCTTCACACCTTGGGCTTGATAAATAAATCTCCTTAGTTTTCTTGAGAAACTAGTATTATCAATGTCATAAACATGTTTCACCTCTCCATGTATTTCCCTACATCCACTAGTCTTGATTGTCATAATTACCATTAGAGGCAACAGGGGTATTCTACTGTCACCATTTTAAAGATGGAGACACTGTAGCCCAAAAAGGTCACTTGGTTTCCCAAAGTCACTTTGTTAGTGACAGATTGGATCTACCAAACCTAATCACTACATGAGAGCCACACCTCTGGTTATCATCTTTGGATAATGAACCATCAACTGTAAAATTACTCTATGGGGTGAATTGGCTTAGAAAGCCCATTTGAAAGGTCACTGTGGCTTGGTGTAAGTTTATTTAATAAATATTTTTCTTATTTGGAGGTTTTAATTTTAAGTATGTGGTCTACTCTTTTTTGTATGATTATTTGCTCAAAAAAATTTTAGTCAGCAACACACCTCATAAAAATTTAATATGTTTCAGAGCTCCTTTTACTGTTTAAAAAGCACAAATCAGTCATTCTTGAATTTTGAATGCACTGCCCCTATAATTAGGCTCTCTCTGAGGAAGGTCCTTCCAAACCCTAAAATGAAATGGCTCCTTTTTAAATGAAAACAACATTGAAATGGGGTGTTGTCTCAGATTATTCCTTAATTTACACCAAAGATCTAGACTCCAGCCCCTTTGACATCCTGTGGCTGTCCATAACTTGCATATTTATCTCTTGGATGCCATCATGAAGATGCCTAGCTCTCAAGGATAGCTTTCAGAACAGAAAAGCAATAGGTGGTGGTTTGGGGTCAGGAAAGCCTTGAGCCTCAATCCTAGCTCCTCGGTATCCTTAAATATACAATCTTAATCCACCCAGAGGATCAGTTTCTATCATAAAACTCGAAAGTTTGCTATCACAGCATTTATTTCTTTTGCATAGATGCAGTAAACATAAAACCGTGAGCCTGGAGTGGTCTTCGCTTTATTTATTACCCATAAAACGAGATTTGCCAGGAAAGACATCATTGCTCACAGCTCCACTTAGTTGTAGGATTAGCAATTTGACCTCCCCAGCCGTGCTCTATCCAGACCAAGAGATTTATGCTGATGGATTCTTATCAGTCAAATGCTTTATAAGGTTTATTCAAAGTTGGAGAGCAACAGCCATGATCTTCTCAATTCTTTCAATCAAACATTATCCTGGGAACACTTTACTCATCTGAAAACTGAGAATACAAAGAAAATGAGCGGTAGTGTCCCTCTATTGGGCCTTACTTGCAGGCCCGGAAATAAGTACGAAGGAGCCTCAGTGATAAGGCGTGCGGCAAAGTACCGAGAGGAGGATTGTAGTTGCACATCGTCAGGAGCCGCTGTGCATAGGGTGAACCAATGCCGTTGTTAAAATGTGGCGTTTAATCTGAAAGTCAGGTGGTGAGGACTGGTAAATGTGATATTTATCAAGAGAGGCCACAGTAGAGAAAGCTGCTCATGCTGGGACGGTGAGAAATAGAAATCCACTTGGGATTCCTGGGAAGGAGGAAGAACCTTGCTGGGTCTGGGCAGGAGGACAGCTGGAGTCTCAGAACAGACAGAGAGAAGGAGAGTGTGAGGACAGAAAACATTGGTTCACAATATGCCCGATAGGATCCGTAAGAGCACACTTTCCTAAACTATGAGGCACAGCCCCCATGAGGGGTCATATAACTGAAAGTTCCGGTCCTGAGAATTTTGGCAATAGTAAAAGTTTTCTCATCATCCAACAACCAAAAATTAATTCAAAATAAAATTCATAATGAATTCAAGATGTTCCTGGTAACACTCCTCCATGGACCTGAACACAAAGCATTTTCACTCTGCATTGTGCGCAGCCTCACGCCACACCGACACACACTGCCTAAAGCACCTCTACTCAGACCGGAGAGTACTGTATGCTATGAATTATTGTATCTTTACCTCCCATGTAGTTTTCTGCTCTTCTAGAAACATGATGCTTTAATTAATGAAAACAAAGACCCCACATTTTCCTACCATCATTCCTCAGCATATAAGTACTAAATTGATGGATCTTTGAACTTTAGAATTAGAAAGTTTGGTTTTAAATTTTTCTGCTTAAATTTTTAACTTGAATTTCATGTTATTTAAACCATTAAGTGAATGGTTAGGGAAGAACTCTGTAATATTCAAAAATAAAAATGTCTTACAAGATTGAGAACACCTTCACCATTCCACAAGAAGGATGTAAAAATTAAGTATGCCCATGGAAATATTTTGAATGTTACCTGCCAGAAAAGCCTCCATTTCATGAAAGGGAAGTCATGTCAGAAGATGAGACTCACAAAGTCAGCCTGGGCTATTCAGCAGCTCAGCAGTCAGCACCCGAAAAGAATACAGGATGAAGGATAATGGAGGTCATAAGCAGCCAAACAATGATCTCAGAACAGGATAAGGAGGATATGTTGGTTGCACATCTTCCTTACTCATCTGCACAGGTCTGCTTCAGCCTAGCATACAGTGGGTACACAATGAATGTCTAGTGCGTTGACATTTCTGTACACTAGCCTGAACGTCAGCAACAGTGACGTCACCAATACTGTGTTCACCAACAGCCACCTTGATCAATACTGTTAATTACTTATGGAAATTTTAGGGCCTGTAATCTCACAGGAAAATATCCAATTTCTTAGATCTGATTCATTCACTAATATGTGTCTAATCTCATATACAGATTTGTTCTCAGTAGATGTTGTTACATGAACAAACGAACCATTGATGAATACATATGAAAATACATAGAGCGATTATTAAGCAAAATTCACATGTTCTTAAGTAATAATTCATATAAAGAATTTCCAGATTGAGAGGCAGCTTGTCTATCTATGCCACTCAACTCCTGCTGATGTGGATAGTCTAAAGTTTCTCTACACTTGGAATGGCAAGCAGGATAGGAATAGAAGGGATGAAACTTGCAAAGTGCCAGCTATGGGTACAATCTGGAGACTACAGTCTACCCTCCTCCCGCACCTCTCTCTAAACACCTTCTCCTGCTCTTGCTAAGTTAGCATCTGAGAACTTAAGATCAAAATCACATAGCTTGATAAATTAAAAAAATAAAAGCAAAAACAGTAGCTCGATAAAGCCCATGAACAGCCTACATTTCCTAAGCTTTGACGCATCTCTAAAGATATTTTTCATCTTAACATGGGGAACGTTCTTGTCATGTTACAGCTATGTTGGGAAAGTGGTCCCACAGACTGCCCCAGCCAGACAACTGTCACCCACATTCAGAGAGTCTAGTTTGGTCCTATGCAGCTCCCACTACCTCAGGTCAGCTGTCCTGAGGATCCCCATCATGGTCTTGGCCCTTCTGCTCATATTGTAGCTGCTCCCTTTCTTTGACCAGACTCTGAGAACTCAGCCCAGGGTTTAGCTGTTGCATCTCTGCATCTGCTTCCATCAGTTACTGGATGAAGGTTCTATGAGGACAATTAAGGTGGCCATCAATCTGATTACAGGGAAAGGTCAGTTCAGGCACCCACTCCACTACTGCTTAGGGTCTTAGCTGGGGTCATCTTTGTGGATTCCTGGGAATTTCCCTAGAGCCAGGTTTCTCACTATACCCGTAATGACTCCCTCAATAAAGACATCTCTTTCCTTGCTCTCCCTCTCTGTCCTTCCCCCATCTTGGCCATTCTGCTCTGTCTTGTTCTCCTCCCTGTTCCCCTTCTCCTCTCACCCTCTGCTTTTGCCTTCCCTTCTTCCCAGCCCCACAATACTCCCAATTTTCTCAGGAGATTTTGTCCATTTCCCCTTCCCAGGAGGATCCATGTATGTCTCTCTTAGGATTATCCTTGCTACCTAGCTTCTCTGAGGTCATGGACTATATATATATATATGCTAGTTATCATTTGCTTTATGTCTAATATTCACTTATGAGTGAGTACATACCATGTTTTCTTTCTGGGCCTGGGTTATCATACTCAGGATGGTTTTTCTACTACTATCAATTTGCCTGCAAATTTCAAATTGTCATTGGTTTTTACTGCTGAATAGAACTCCATTCTGTAAATGTACCACATTTTCTTTATCTGTTCTTCAGTTGAGGGGCATCTAGGCTATTTTCAGGTTATGGCTATTATGAAAAATGCTGCCATGAACACAATTGAGCAAATGTCCTTGTGGTATGAGCTTGCATCCTTTGGGTATATGCCCACAAGTGGTATTTCTGGATCTTGAGGTAGATTAATTCCCAATTTTCTGAGAAACCATCATACTGATTTCCAAAATGGTTGTACAACTTTGCACCCCCACGAGCAAGGGAGGAATATTCCCCTTACTCTACATAATCTCAAGCATAAGCTATCATTGGTGTTTTTGGTCTTAGCTATTCTGACTGGTGTAAGATAGTATCAAGACTCTCGAGGAGATGAAATGAGACAAAGTGGGCACTTGTTCGTATTAAAATCATACTGAACACTTACCTCCAATAGCTTTATATTACATTATTTATGTAGTTATTAATTCTACCAGCTTAAAGGCTGACACATAGGCACCCATTTGGCATCCTTCCCTTTGAAAATGTACAGACCTGCTTCCTTTTGGGAAATATCAGAAATCATATAATGTAATCCCATTTCAAAACATTGTGTGGGCTCCTGTCTAAAATCCCTTGGGATCAAGGACCAAGGTTGTTCACAATCCAGAGCCCTGTGTTCTATTCACCATTTCTTTCTGGAATGATGGATGAGGGAGAGATAAAAGCTGATAAAAAGCTGTAGCTTTCAGAGTAGGGACACATAGGAGCATTCTCCTGTTAGCAGGGTTAAAAGCCTGACCTCCAGAAACTTCTATGGCTTCACAAAACATCTATATTCCTTATTACACAATGGGATACTCTTCTACCAAAGTAGGAGCTGACACACAAAGGGAACACAGGTCTTCCATGTGTTGTGACAGGGAAGCAGTAGATTTGGGGGACCACTTATTAAAATTTCTGAGTATGAGCATCATGGACATCATGGACATTGTGGACACTGTGTCCCTTGTCCTTCCCAGAAGATGGTATTTGTTTTGTTCCTATGTTTTAATGGTTTTCTTTTAAGTAACCTGGATTCTGCCTTAAGGAGAAAATGGGAAATGACAAGAAAAGCTTATTTAAATAAACAAGCCACTTTTAGAATGTGTTCTGGAAGCGCAGCTCCTTTAAGCCAAAACCGACATTGAGCCTGGCAGGCAGGACAGGCCTTAAGTCAAAGAAACTGAGTCATCGAGGGGCCAGAAAGGGAGAGTCAAGGCCACGTCCTCGGCAGTTGGAGGAGATCTAGTTCAGAAATTTTTCTCCTCTGAACAAAGTGAGCTCGCTCCAGAGACAGGAAGAACAAGTGGGGTAAAAGCAGGGGGCATCTTCTATCTGTCGTTCAGCTGGAGAGCAGCAACACTGTACAGAGACCACTCCAACTACACAGATGCAGACAGGGTTGACATTTTGAATGCACAGAGAATCTGATTAATTGGGATAAGAGATCAAGTATCAACAGTCTTCTAAGGCTCAGAGCAAGCAGGGAGGCCTCCCTTAGATATGCCAACCTCTGAAGCAGGCTGGCAATAAATAAGACTCAGGCGCCCAGGCCTGAAGTGCTGATATGTGCTTCTTAGGGGGCCAGTCAAGTGTTCTTTATTGCTGGCCTGGGAGGTAGGAGATTACTATATTAGGCTCTAGGGAGGAGGGGGCACCGACCTGGAGTTTCGAGCCTCACATCGGCTCTGCTTTCGACAGAGGAAAGGTATTCTGCTGGGTATGTGCTCCTGTGGCTCACAGGGTGCACTGTATGATCAAGGCCTCTGCTAGAATGACAATGAGAGATGACAGAGAATCAGCATCACGTCCTTGTCCCCAGGGCATGGAAATGAGCTGACATAAACAAACACAGAACTGCTAAATCCTCATGGGGTTCATTATTCATTCCCCCATCCTTTCAGCAAATAGCCACCGAGAGTGAATCCATGCCTGACTGGGCTAAGTGCCAGTAGTCAGTCTAACCCAACTGGTCCTCACTTACTCATCTGGCAGTTCCTTAGGCATTACTGAGCTGTATGCCCTGGTTAGCACTGCCACTGCTGTGATGAAACACCGCAATCAGAAGCAAGTTGGGGAGGAAGGGCTCACTTGGCTCACACTTCCATATCACTGTTCTTCACGGAAGGAGGTCAAGACAGGAACTCAAACAGGGCAGCAATCTGGAGGCGGGAGCTGATGCAGAATCCATGGAGCAGTGCTGCTTACTAGTTTGCTTACCTTGGCTTGCTCAACCTGCCTTCTTATACTTGAATTTAGCCAAAAGGCTGAGCAGCAATTTAATCTGCTTCCTAATAGGACCTAGAACCACCAGCTCAGGGGTAGCCCCACACACAATGCACCGGGCCCTCCCACATCTATTGCTAATTAAGAAAATGCCCTATAGGCTTGCCTACAGGCTGATTTCATGAAGGCGTTTTTTTCTCTGTTGAGGCATCCTCCTATCTGATGACCCTAACATAAAACTAGCCAACACAATGTGGCTGTGAACACTGAAGTCTGTAAATGTGTAAGAAGGCAGAATTCACTCTTTTATAGCTGACCTCAGGGGACTGACCGTTTAAGTTCAGAAGGGTGTTCTGGAGGCCCATGCACCTTGGTTTAAAGCTTTGGACAAGTAGATTGGTTTCTCTGCACTTCAACTTCCTCCCTAGTAACACAAACACTAACATACTCCTGCCACAAGGGTGATGTGAGACATTGGGTATATTACCAGTAAAAACACTGGGTAAGCTCCAGTCCGAATCGCACAGGTTGGTGTCTACGATTCTTAGGGTTGGGGGAAGGGCTTATAAATTCCCTCTGAGCTATTTACCTACAGACAAAGAAGTCACCAAAAAAGAGCTATATCAAGTTACATGCTAATAAATGAAGGGATGGGGGAATTTAATAAAGAGACCACTGTGAATATAGTGACTTATTGGGTGCAGAACACCATTGGGGTTGAGCAGAAATCATTTCCAATTATATGTGAATGGCATTTGGGGGCTTACAAAGGCATTTTTGTGCTATATTGAACACCTCTACCAGAGCTGCCTTGGCTCAGGTGTGATTCTGTTCAGGCAGGCTCTGCTTTGCTCACCCTGAAGACAAGGAACTGGACGACAGTCCCAGATGCTGCTACCTGATAAAAAGCCCCTGAGGATGGTAGAATCTGCTGAGGAAGAGAGCTCTCTGTAGATCTCTATGTACTTTATAGAAAACAATATCTGCATTATGAAGTGCAGGAGTTGCTGAATTTTTTTTCATGCCATTACCATATTACAGACACAGCACAGGCCCATTAATAACAGCTTTCCTTGCATAACATGAGTCCATCTTATTAAGATTAAAGAGGAGAAGGGAGGAGATATCACAGGGGTGGCATCCACCAGGAAGAGGGAAAGGAAGGACAAACTACTTATAAAGAGTGTCCTTGGACTTCTACCGTCTAACACTTCTCTCCCATACACCCCCAAACAGAGTCATGCAGGGCAAAGGGACTTCAGCATCACCCTGCTTCTCGGCAGGGGTCCTGTCCAGGTCCTGTATGGTTTTACCACTTGGATAAGACATCCAGTACTAGCATGCTCATTGGCTCACAATGATCTGCGCTTGAGTTGGTCTTCACAGGACAAAAGTTGCCTCACTCTGGGTCTGACATGTCTAACTGATGAGAACTCCCTATCTCTGTCCAAAATCGCTTTTGGTTGGTGTCTTTCACGTTTTAGGGTCCTTTCACCATAGCAAAACTTCCTGCAATGACAACCCCTGAGCACACCTGATGTCCTACAGTTGTCCGAAAAAGACACTTCCTGTGTTTACCTGAAACCTGACGATGATGACTCTGTTCACCCCTGTGGTATTGTGGTAGGAGGCCCAGTATGGGTTCCTCCTCCTTTCTCTACTAATGACCAGACTACGTCACAGAATATAGCACTTGTTTCCTGAAGAAAAGGGAGCAGAGGGAAGGAAGGAGGGAGAAAGAAAATTTTTCTTTTTCTTTTTTGACTGCTTTTTAAAAAAAACTGTTTATGACCCGGGCTGTGGTGTGTATGCCTTTTATCCCAGCACTCAGGAGGCAGAGGCAGGCGGATCTCTATGAGTTCAAGGTCAACCTGATCTACAAGAGCTAGTTCCAGGACAGCTAGGCCTGTTACACAGAAAAATCCTGTCTCAAAAACCAAACCAAACCAAACCAAAACCAAGAAAAAGTTTATTTATTCTTTTATTTCATGTGTGTCTGTGTATGCCCAAGTGTATGTATGTGTACCACATGCATGGTCAGAACAGGCTGTTGGAGCCACTGAAACTGGAGTAACAGAAGGTGGTGAGCTTCTTTATAGATGTTGAGAACCAAACCCATGTCTTAGCTTAGTAAGAGCAGTTAAGTACTTGTAACCACTGAGTCACCTTTCCAGCCCCAGTCTATGGCTTTCTTGTTGACAATCTTCTACCTACATGTGTAGCCCATTTTCAGTACACTCACATATCCTTCCAATGTGTAGTCAAGACAGCCCTCAGTCTATATGATGGCCACGAGAGTCAAACCATATGAGGTTTTTTATTTTTTTGAGAAGAAAGGGGAAGGGAGAAAAGACACAAATTGTGTCATCTCATGCTTCCATTGCATCTAATTTCAGATTTTCTTTATTTGTATAGAACCCTGGTGCCCATTGTGTTTTTATCTGTTAATACTCTCTTCCTTATTTGGCTTCACCTATAACTGAATTATAAAGTTAACTGATAGCCCAGAAGTCCCTGACATTTCAGGGACCATGTTTAAAGAGTCCCAATAGAGAGAAGAATTGTATTGAGCAGCTTCTGTCCCTCAAGGGTTCCTTCTCCAAGTCTCTGTCAGCTTTTCCCTCCTCCATGCAGCCTCACTGGCGACCTTCCACATGGAAGTTCTCAGAACACTTGCTCTCTTGCTACTCAGAAAAGATGGTAACCTTCTTGGTTTCTCTGAGCTCCTCAGGTCAGTGTTCTTCTACAGGTTATCCAAATATGCTTCCAAAGATGAACACTTTTACCAGAGAGAATCTCTTCCTCCATTACCATGAGAGTCAGACTAGGAACTGCAAACCACTCACCACCCAAGATTCCAATGGGAACCCATATAAGAGATGAAATACAAATCATCCTCTCAGAGCTGGTAAGATGGCAGTAAACAAGTGCCGAGACATTGTGGAAGGGGAGAACTGACGCCTGCAAGCTGCCCTCTGACCTCCAAAAACACAGTGTAGCATGCATGCATGTACACGCATGCACATAATCACACACACAATATAGAAATGCAGAAATCCTTCCCAAATTCAATACATTTCAAGTCACTTTATAAACTATCCATATAGCTCTGTAGATCACAAAATATTTCTAAGAAACTGACTTATCAACCATTGCAGGCATCAAAGGAAGGAAGCAGTATTCCAGTCCAAGTCTCAGAGGCTGAGCCCACATTCAGTCTCCCTACCCTCTCCAGTCATCACATTGACTCATAGCCTTAGTCCCAGAGTGGGTTTCCTTCTTCAAACTGTTTATTTATTTGCAAGAATTCTCACAAGGCTAATGACAAAAAAAAATCCTGACATTTGTCTAAAAGAGCTAAGACATGGAGAAAATGCAAAGCCCCTGAAGGGACAGTTGTATGAACTGGAGAAAGGGGATTTAAACCCCAGCTGTAAACCAGGGCAAAAGGTCAATGTCAGAATCTGACCGGAGACAAGTTCTACTACAGTTGATCTATGCAAGGCACAGACTCTTGCAGAAAAAAAAATGTAAACAAATAGAACATGCAACTCCATTTGTTGGCCTGACAGATGAACTCTCTCCTTTAAAATCCCCTTTGTCGTTAGCACACAAAAAAGAAAAGAACCACATATATTGACACATACACAGTACAGCGTTTCAGATACATCTCTTCAAGAGTTGTTTATAACTTTACAAAGTACTTTATAAAGCTCATCAAGGCCCATTCACTTGTAAACTGCCTACTATGTAAAAGAAGTTCCAGTCATTATTATTGCAATATTAAGCACAATATAACATTTTATGCAAACATTTCCAACGTGGGTTTGGAGACAAAGTTGAAAGGCACGATCTTGGTATATTGAAAGGCAACAGAAACAAGAAACAGTGCATCCCTCCAGAATAGAGGCAAACTTTGCTCATACCTAGAGATGGTGTCAGACTAGAATACAAACTCCAGCAAAGAGCAAAAATGCTTACTAATCATGTAGAAGACTTTGTCACCCTAAGCCCAGGGTCCTGCTCCTGTAATGCTATTATTCTCTGTGTGTGCCGGTGTCGGAACTGGGGCTTAGGGAAAATAGTACAATAAAGTCAACACTCTGACAACTATGATTGCTCCCAGCAGTAAATCGTCCTTTGTCTTTGCCCCATGGGTCTGTGTCTTCTACCCACATCCACGAAGCTGTGGCAGCCAGGTTGTTTACTTATGGTTAGGGTTTAGAAATCCAAGTCTCTTAGCTGCTCTTAGCACTGGGATGAATTTTCCAGCGGGTATGAACAAAGGGGCATGAAGGTAAAAGATATAGAAGATACTTTCCCAATAAATTTTTAATATATATATTATATTACTTTCGCCACCTTCTCAAGATTATTTCTATGAATCTACTCATTCTAGATCTTTGCGGGAGCGGAGGGTCGGTTTTAAGAAAGTGTAGGAATGGAGAGGAAAACTGAGAGGAGAGGAAGGCTGGGTTTACTTTTTGCCTGAAAGAGTCCAAACAAATCATTACTGAAATAGGAGAGAGTGGGGTGAGGGCCCTTAGGTTCAGGAATGGTGGCAAGCTACATGTGAAGACTTCAATAAAAGTGTTTTCATGAAAAAGAGATGAAAGACTAGTGCAGCGCAAGAATAGACAGGACAAATTATACATCACATTGGATAGCATAGATATAGAGAAAAAGAGAAATGAGAAAAGTGGACTCAGAGGCTGCTGTGAGTTCTAAATAGGATCTCTTTGGCTACTTGGATGATTCGATACAGGTTTAATGTTTTAATTTTCATTTATTTTACTAGGTTTTGCTATCATTGTTTTCAAAATGCTATTATTTTCCTATGAATCCATTCCAAAGCTAACATCAAGAATAGAGCCAATGAGCTGAGGCCCATGTGGGTTACAGGTGCAAAGTTGATGAGCGGATGGTTTGTAGGAGGTGGCAGGTTTACTTTTACAAAGGAGGAATCTGTGACAGCGTGGAAGTCTCTGGCTTAAGTGTATGATTTTATAGGGTGCTGTTTGCCACACTAGATAGAGTATCAGGTTTGGAGGAGACTTGTATAGTACAATCTTGGACATGCTGAGTTGGGAGTGAGTAACTGGCATGCAGTGGGGGTAGGCAGGGCTAGAACCCATAAAATAATATGGCGCCTATGGTCATGAGGATAGATGGGAGATTACTGTCAAATGTGGATCTCTTCAGCCTTCCACAAAAACACAGAGAAGGGATAGAGGGAGTGAGAACTGGGAGAAATGAGGTCATCAAAGCCTCAGAAAGTCTAAATAGGATCACAGCATCAAGAAAGAAAAGCACCTGCTGCCTTTAAGACCCTGGAAGATGAAGACTAAGAATGTTCTGTTCTTTTCCAGTCAAGACAACACTTAATTAACCTTTAAACAAATGCTAGCCCTTCTCTGAATGGTAAAAATAGCAAGAGGAGATATAATGCAAAACATTTTTAAAATATGACCACATATCAGACAAAGCCCTGCACATACCACACGTGGGAGAGAAACGCCCAGTAATAAGTAAGAGGAGAGCAGGGCCTGCAGGGCTCTGGGCCAGCAGCCAGCAAGGGCAGCCAACAGTTCACATCTGAGATGGAAAGAGGCCCATGAAGGTGGATGAAGGGGCAGAGCTGACCTCAACCTGTGAAACCTGGAGCTGGGCAGGGCTCTCTCAGCCAAGAAAATAGAGAGGCTGTTACCGTGCCCACTGCAAAGGCTGCTACAGATCCTAGAGTGCCCTCTGGGCCAGTGGGGAGCAGACGAGGGTCATGCAGATCTCCAAGTAACTGTCCCCTCTCTAGTCAGACTTTATTCACCTTTGTCATCAATAGGGAGGCTCAGCTGCCAAACCTACACCAAATGTTAAATACCAGCTCACTGCCAAGGCCATGCATGTTCAAAGTCCACAGCTGGCAGTTCCTCTTTACATAAGACGTCCATCCTGCCTCCACTGGACTCGGCCACTGTTTAGAAGGCTATGGAAACAGTTCAGTTCAGCAGTGGCTACAATAATGGCCATAAGTGAAGGACATCGAGATCTGGAAAGGGCCCTGCTCTCTACCTCTCCCCTTTTGACTGCCTGGAGGCTTTTGGTTTCTTACTCTGATTATTTGCTATATTTACAGACCCCTTAAATCAATTCTCTTAACCACCTAGAACTTGTTAGCCACATGGCATTGTTTGATTAAAAGGAAGCTTCAAGAGGATGTTAGAGGGTGTTCAAAATTCACATGTTCACTGTTCGAAGACATCACAGAAGAAGAGAAATAGGAAGTCATTCATACATCTTAGGGACTGAAGCCATGCCCAGGAAGGGTTGGTGTCTCAGGATTAGACAGAGTGTTCTGGTTTTCAAAATCCAAAAGTTACAAAAGCTTTCGATAAACAGCATGAGAGTTAGCCAAGCATTAACCGACATAAAGTGCACTCCATCAATTTACAGTAGTAGCCACATTTGGGGACTCTTATTCCAGCCAATGTTCTTGCAATCTGTTTATCCGAATAGCTTTGCTTCCTATATCAGTGGCTTTGTATGCTACAGTAACAAATTAAACCAAATCTCAGACACTGAACCACACAAATTGGATAACCACACTCATACGCAAACCGGATAGATTACCCTTATGCACAGATCCAGAGCAAATCTGAGGTGAGAGGTCTGCCAGTCTAGTCACCAAGCAGTTCAAATTTAGTGAGTATTTCAGCTACACATATACTCACAAATATTGAAAGGAGAACCGGAAAATCATGCACCGGGTTTTGTGCATTTTATGCAGAAGGGACACATGACAATTCACATTTCACTGGCCAAGCCAATCACGTGGCTGAGCTGATTTCAAAGCAGAAAGGTAAAAATTTAGTACAGACAGAAATACTGAGTGACTAGCCCTAATGGTGGTCATATTTCCCTCTCCAGATCACAAGAAAAGGAAAGGTGGTGAGGAGCAAATCAACAACAGGGAAGAGGAAAAAAGAGGTGGAGGGGACAGGGAGAAGGGGAAGAAGAAGGTGGTGAGAAAGAACAAGAGGGACACCAGGGGACAAGAAGGATGTGTGATCTAAATCATCTAGTTCAGCTCATGAAGGATCGGTTTCCTCCCCCTCGTAAAGTAGAGCCAATGGATAACAGGGCGAATGTCGGGATCCAGTGCTTTCACGGGCTGACGTGAAGTGGGGAACACAACGAACAGCTGGTTCTAGTGGAATACAGATGCCTTTGCCAACGCCCTGTGAAGTCAGCCAGTGTGCTTGGCCAGTAACTGCATCCCTGTGACCTGAATCTCACAGATATGTGAATAGACCAACAAATTGCCTGATAGAAGAGTTGTCACTATGAGGTGAGGCAGAGAGGTAGCCTTCCATCCTGGTCTTCTCCTCCTTCCCTCATTCTCTCCCTCCTCCTCCTTTCTAGGCCTACGACTTCAGCTATGGTTACCTTCAGAACAAGTCAGTCAGCTTTGAGTGTCACATTAATTATACTCAGGGGCTGCATAATAACAAGGAGGGCACATGAGGGTGGGAGGGGACCTGTTGGGAGATACCCAGGGTGAGGAAGGGTGGGCATTGGAGATAGATATGATCAAGATGCATTGTACACAGGTATGAAATTGCCAAAGAATGAATAAAAGAAATTCTACATTTTTCATTTTGTAAAACTAATAAATCTCTGTGTTAGCAAACTCTGTGTCTAACCATATGACACAGAATTTATAATAATGAACTAATGAATAACGGACTATAGAAATCAAAAGTCGCTCCTACTTGGTGAATAGTTAGGACACATCAATGTGGATGGCTCAACCTGTGAATGTAGCCTGGCCCAGCGGGGCCGACAGCTGTTTTAACAGAAGTCAGTGGAACTCCTCCAGTCATGCTCTGGAACATTTTCCTCATCTTGGTGCAAACCTCATATGTTGCTCATGAACAACAGACAGCCCAAGAGCTGCATGGTTTGCAGGTAAGCTCCCTCCGTCCTATGAAAGGAGACCAGGAGCCATGCTGTTGCTTTTTCCGTTCAATGTGTACCATACTGCTGCACTTTGTAAATACTGAAACTTGGGCTGTGTGTAAGGACGAGCCAGAAATACATGCAGGTGTCAATATCATTGCTTTCTCCCACAGTCTGCAGAGCGTAAATTGTTCAGTCTTGAGGGAAAAGGAGTCACTTCACCAGGGAACCCACACTCTCCAGGTGGGCAGATCTATGCTCCAGTTGATGGGAAGGAAATATCTTCAGACCATTCTCGGCAAAGACTGATTGCCACAATCAAGGTCTGGTGGATACAGAGCCCAGAGATCAGGGATGGAGCGTGGACCAGTCACCTGCTTGAGCACAGTTTACCTCTCTTCTAAGGTTTCTGGTACCTCTAGGAATCCATCACTGGCTCCCCCTCAGAGACCTGGCCTTACTTCACTGATGGTCCACATACCTTCCACCTGTTGCTTCTGCCTCCAAGATCCAACACCTGATATTTTAGCACATTTCATTGCTTTATGGAATGTGGGAAAGTGCATTTCTCCCAATTTCAGGTCCGTTAGGTACCTGGGTGAAGTAAACTTGAAGTGAAAAGACATTAAATCTAATATCCAGGAAGCACACGTGGTGGTGTGGAGAGATGTTTGTGGTGGGGATGTGGAGGACAGCAGGCCTGAGCTAGAAAATCCTAGTTAGAAAAGAACAGCTGGGTGCTGAAATCAAATTCCTCTCTTTTACACTCTCATCCTCATTAACCTACAAAGGTCACAAAGTTTACATGCCTGGACTGGACATATGGCTCTGTAGTTGGGAGCCTGCTGCTCTTTGAGAATACCAGAGTTCTGTTCCCAGCACCTATATGGGGTAGCTTTCAACCACCTGTAACTGCAACTCCAAGGAATCCATTGCCCCTTTCTGGCCTCTGCAGGCACCCACACATGTGTGGGTACATACACACACACATGAGTAAAAATATAACTTTAAATATAATAACCCAAGTTTACATGTCTATTTGAAATTTTTTTTGTTAAACTTACAAAGAAATCAGGTTTTTTTCCTAATAGAATCAGTACAGATATACGATGGTGCTTAGGTTTGTGGGAACAGAAATGGAGAGGACCACGAGGGAGATGAGAGAAGATTAGTAGACACTGAGAGGAAGGCTTCAGACTTCTCAGTCTGTCTCAACTGAGCCTTCTTAATGCCCCAGGACTGGCTGGTCTGCTTTTGTCTGTCTCTATTGAGTTCTCAACTAAAGGTTTCTGAAGGCAGAAATTCAACCCTAGTTACCACTGAATAACTTTATATATATATAGGTGGTGTTTAATACTTGCTGGTGCAGTAAAATGTCTTATTTTCCAGATCACTGAAGGCTTAACCATGGACTGAGTGAGGAAGAGTCACCAAGACCTTGAACTAGAAAGCAGATTGCTAGGGTTTTCATTACTGCTCATGTGTTCTCTAGTTATACCACTTGGGCAATAAGACACTGGAGCCTCTGTGAGACTCAGTTTCTCTTTAAGTAAAAGGCATTAAAATATAATTAAAGAGCCTAGGAAGATGGTTCAGTTGACAAAGCACGTGTCACCCAAGCAAAAGTGTCTGAATAACATGTCTAGCATCTGGTAGGATGGAGATGTGTGGCTCCCTGAGGTCAGTCAGCCTCAACAAGTCACAGGTTCACAGTTAGAGACACTGTCTTGAAATATAGATGGAAATTTACTGAGTTTCCAAGATACCAGGCATCAACCTCTGACACACACAAACACACATGAGAACATTAACAGTGTGCACATTCACACAAATATGCACATGGGAACATACCATGCGGACACCCATGTTGACTAAGGTTTCTGTCCTGCCCAGTTCCCACAGTCATTAAGTCCCAAAGAAATGCAGAAGTATACATTAATTATGCTCTGATTGGCCTACTAAGTCAGGCTTCTTATTAACTCTTATAACTTAAACTAGTCCATAATACTTGTCTGTGCTAGCCATGCAGTTCGGTACCTTTTTCAGTGAGGCAGTCACATCTTGCTTGCTCTGTGTCTGACTCCCTCTGTGTCTGCAGAATGACTGCAAACTGAAACTTCCCTCTTCCCAGAATTCTTTTTGCTCCATCTCTCCTTCCTGTCTGGTCGCGCCACCTATACTTCCTGCCTGGCTACTGGTCAATCAGCATTTATTTAAAATATAAGTGACAGGGTACAGACCATTGTCCCACAGCACACCTATACACACAAAAAAGATCTAATTAAAAGGTCATTGTCATAGCTACTTGATTGGATGAATCAAATATAAAAATAGTGGCTACAGAAGAGATTCCTCCATTGCTATACAAAAGACTTTTCATATTTATATTCCAGCTGAAAAATTCAGACAGTAAAGGCCTAAGTTTCACAAGTCCATAAGAATGTTGTCAGAGCTCAGAACCCCTCCCACACATAGGAAACACAGGTTCTCTCCCCTCCTCTGCCTCATGCATTCTCCAGGAATAATCTCTCACTACTTTCAACCAATTCCTGCCTTTCTTGAGATTCCCTCTGTTGGTGCTTATCTCTGGACCATGACTGTGTCTGGTCTCTCCTGCCCTCTCCTCTTCCATCCTTTCCCCAGGGCTGAATCTACTTCCCAGCCCTTCTTCTGCCCTCTTCTCCTGCCCTTCCCTGCCCTGTTTGCATCTTTGCTGCCCCATGGCCCTGCATCTCTTCCCTCTCTTAAGCTCTCTCTATTCTTCTCCACCGCCTACCTTCTCTTTTCTTTCCTCTTTCTTCCTTCTCTTAGAACTTGTTTCTCATTTCCCATTTTCTCTTGCTCTTTCAGATTGTATTTTTGTGTTATTTTAAAGTCAGATAGATTTTCCTGTGCTTTCTTTAAAACTTTTATTTATACTTTGGCATTTTTACCTGTAATCTTTTTGTACTTGCGTGTTTGCATAATTAATAAACAAAAATCATAACATTGAATGCATACATTTTGAGCTACTTCCCACCTGTATGTATCTTTTTTTCCCACAGCTTTTGCTCTGTGAGTGGTCTTGGCTTGTTGCTGGGCCCTCCATGCTATGGCTTTCTGTTGTCTTCCTTTCTGTCTACCATGCCTTGTCAGAGGTGTTCTTAAGAGCCCAAGACCTCATCCACAGAGTGCCCATTTTCTTAAACACCTCCCTGAATTCCTCCAGCTCACTATGGCTGCTTCTTACCAGGTCCCTAGGTCCCATTAAAAATCCCCCTTGTTTGCTTTAAGCAGGAGCCAGCCAGACTCCTAGTTGCTGAAACAGTGGGGCAGAGAGACAGAAGGTGAAGTGTGCAGGCCTTGCTCTGCATGGAGGAGGAGCCAGGCTCACTTTTCCCATGAGGCAATCAGTTCAGAGAAGGTCCAAAGCCAGGCTGCCCTAGGGCCCCACAAAACATGTGGGCAACATTTATCTTTCATCAACCTCAAGATTTTTTTTTTCTGCTCTGTACTTTTCTGTCAAAATCACATGTGTTCACAGCAGAAAAGAAAAATGTAGACAGTATAAGAAACAGTAAAGATGTAGAAAGGAAGGTTAGGCAGCCTCTGCCTCAGAGGGAGGGACTGCGAGCCTTGTGCTGTGTTTCTGCAAGCCTTTAGTCTCAGTAATGAGATCATGCCGGATACACAATTCCACATTTCTGATCATCTTAATTTTCTATTATATTTATTTGCCTTTGTTCTTAAAAGTTTTCATTTAATGTGACCATCTTTTGGTGAGTTTTGAAAGGAAATAAATCTTTAGGGACTCCCCAGCTATCGGGGGAAAACTTTAACTGCTTTAATATGGCTTTCCTCCCAGGAAAGTAGCACGTCTTCCAACTCCACAGCCTGGATAATCGGCAGGAGGGTGAGCAGACTCTCCTTGGCCTTGTTTTTCTTGATCTGACAGGCAAGTGCTGCTTCTCTTCTGGAAACTTCCCTTGGCCTGTGGTAATGACGCCTACAACATCCCACACTTTCCTTCTCAGGAAGCTTGTCCTTCTCCCCTCCATATTGCTCATACTAGTAGAAAGGCAGAGATGCCAGAACTGAGAGCCATAGCAAAGCAGCAGAGGCAGAGAAAGAGGAGAGATGGACAGAGGACCCTTTAAAGATTCACGCAGAGCATCACATCCCTGAGAAGGTTATAATTTGTTAAGAGCTGCATAGATTACAGCAGAGGCTTGAAACTTTTGTTGATAAGACTAAGGAATCAAGCCATCGTTATTGTCTGGTTAAAGTTGGAACCCCAAAATAGTCTTAAAAATCTACATTGTCCTTAAAATAAACCTTGAATTACCAGTCAAGTCACCTTCCCATAACTGCAACTAAATACCTGAGGCAATAAGCTTAAAAACAGGAAATTTCTTGGTTCATTTGGCTGGGTGCTTTTAGGTCTGTAACAAGGCAGTCAGTGATTGTGAGTAGCACATTGTAGAACAAATTGTTCACCCCATGGTGTGAGTAAGTATAAAAAGAAAGTAAGAGGAGACCTGCCATCTAGGTGTCCCCTTCAAGGGCATGCTCACAATGACCCAACTCTGTTCTAGTAGGCACTGCCATCTAAAGATTACCATACCACTCAATAGTATAAAAGACTGGCAACAAGCCTTTAATACATGGATTACTGGAAAATGTTCAATATAATTTCCAAATTATAGTATCAGAATAGTCTAAAAGGTCTCTGTCCCTCAAACCCACTCAAATCACAGAACATGGCAGGTGTATCCTGAACTTAAGTTATTCTTGTACACCCTCCAAAGTGTGTTCCAGCTCAGTAATCTGTTGTAGAACAAACACACACTTAAGTGTTTTACTTACAGACATTATTTCAAACACTTCGATTTTAACACTGTAAAGGCAATGTTGTTATTATGCCCAATCTCTAAAAGAGCAAACTGAGGCTCAGGGTCACAGGATGGCTATGTGGAAACACAGTGATGACAAGGGCCCACCTCTAAGGCATGTGTTCTCTGACCTAGTATCCACTGGTCTTTGAGATGCTTCTATCACATCATCATAGGATGTATATTCACAAGGAAGTTTTACACACTTCCTATAAGAGCCAATGACAGGTCTGTTATTCTATATTTCTTCAAATCCTTTGGAACACCTGAAAGATGGATAACATGCCAATTTTGATCATATGACTATGTGGACAATTGGACCTTTAGAATAGTTCTTAGTGCAGACAATATATGCATTTATGACACTAAATTCTATCCAGAACAAGGGCCACAAGGGGAGGGCAGACTAGAGTCCTTGTTCTTTCCTAACACCTTGATACTTTCCCATCTATGCTACTCACTATAATGATTTAGAAGGAGACACTCAGAAGGGCCAATAGAGTATTAGGGAAAATTATGGAATAAAAACTTAAAATCAAAAAAAAGTTCTTTGTATGGCATCCTGAATTCTGACCACTGCTCCATGACTTCAAGACTGCCCCCACAAGCCAGTTTCTTCATCTAGAAAGTGCAGGTGATATTTATAGGAGCTTCCAAAGCTTATCAAAATTATATAATGCATATGATGCCCTAGAACAGAAGGGAACTTTGACCTAGTCAGTATTAGCTACTGTGGTGGTCTGAATGAAAGTGGCCCCCATAGACATATAGGGAGTGGGATTATTGGTGGTGTGGCCTTGTTGAAGGAAGTAAGGGATGAGCTTTGAGGTTTCAGAAGCTCAAGCCATGCCTAGTGGCTCACTCTCTCTTCCTGCTGCCTACTGATCCAGATGTAGAAATCTCGGTTCTGTCTCCGGCACCATGTCTGCTGCATGCTACAGTCTTCCTGCCATGATGATGATGAATTAAATCTCTGAACTGTAAACCAACCCAAATTAAGTGCTTTTATAAGAGTGGCTAAGGTCATGGTGTCTCTTCACAGCAATAGAACAGTTAACTAAGACATCTACCATGTCACTGTCACAAATTTGCTTGAGAAAATTGTGAAATTAGTCTCCCATTATTCCGTGTTTGCAGTTGAACATCATTTTTGGCAAGATTGTGTCTGAGGATACTGATGAGTTTAACAGGAACATACCTCTACTGTTTGGCAGTGATAATATCAGAGTGTGGAATTAAAGCAGATACCAATGTTGGAATTCCAAATGTCCCCAAAGAGCTTGTGTATGAAAGGGCCTTGTCTTAGCCAGGATTTTTATTACTGCAATGAAATAACATGACTCAAAAGCAAGTTAGGATGAGAAGGGTTTATTTAACTTATACTTGCACACCACTGTTCATCACCAAAGGAAGTCAGGACAGGAAATCAAGCAGGGCAGAAACCTGGAGGCAGGAACTGATACAGAGACCACGCAGGGGCACTGATAACTAGCTTGCTCCCATGGTTTGCTCAGCCTGTTTTCTTACAGAACACAGAACCATCAGGACCGGAATGGCACCATCCATAATAGGCTTAGCCATTCCTTATCAATCAGAATCAAGAAAATTCCTTACAGCTGGATCTTATGGAAGCATTTCTATATTGAGGATCCTTTCTCTTCTTTGATGAGTCTACCTTGTGTCTAGTTGGCATTAAACTGTAAGTATATTTGGGTTTCCAGTTTGGCAACTGAGAGGTGGTGGGAACTTTAAGAGGTAGGGTCTACACACCGAACCTCATAGAAGAGAAAGTGGGAAATTGCCTGAAATACATAGGCATAGGAGACCACTTCCTATGTAAAACCCCAGTGGCACAGACAATAAGAGCAACAATTAATAAATGGGACCTCCTGAAACTGAGAAGCTTCTGTAAAGCAAAGGA
>JAQHUG010000408.1:317741-351581 GCA_028555095.1 Dicrostonyx torquatus | reverse complement strand
CAAAAGCATTTGTGCAACTATGTTCATAGCAGCATTATTTGTAATAGCCAGAACCTGGAAACAACCTAGGTGCCCCTCAATAGAAGAATGGATCCAGAAAGTGTGGAATATATACACATTGGAATACTACTTAGTGGTAAAAAAACAAGGACATCTTGAATTTTGCAGGCAAATGGATGGAAATAGAAAACACTATCCTTAGTGAGATATCCAAAACCCAAAAACATGGGTATGGTATGTACTCACTCATTAGTGTACCCTAGCCATTAACAAAGGTCATTAAGCTTATAGCTCACAAGGCTAGAGAAGCCAAATAGCAAGGTGAACCCAAAGAAAAACATATATAGATCCTCCTGGATATCGGAAGCAAACAAGATCACCGGGCAAAAGTTAGGAGAATGAGAGTGGGGATGGGGGTGGAGGTAGGGGTGGGGAAGGTGGTGGGCCAAAGGGAGAGGGGGAGGAAGAAGGGAGAAGGGAAGAACTGGGGAGAGCTTGGGGGAGTGGGAGGGTAGAGATGGAGGAAGGGTGGATATTGGAGAAGGGAATAGGATATCTACATTAAGGGAGTCATTTGAGGATTGGCAAGAGACTTGTCTCTAGAGGGGATCCCAGGTGTCCACAGCGATGTCCCCTGATGGGTATTTGGGCAGCAGAAGAGAGGGTGCCCGAACTAGTCTTGTCCCATAGTCACATTGATGAATATCTTGATCATCACCATAGAAATTTCACCTGACGGATGGAGATAGAGTCAGAGACCCACCTTCACATCAGAACAAAGGACTGAGCTCCCAAGGTCCAATCAAAGAGCAGAAGCGGGGAGAAGATGAGCAAGGAAGTCAGGACCGCGAGGGACTGGCCCACGAACTGAGACAGTGTGCCTGATCTATTGGGAGCTCATCAAATACAGCTGGACCAGGACTGAGGGAGCATATGACCAAACCGGAATCTCTGAATGTGGCTGCCAATGGGGGCAGACTGAGAAGCCATAGATAATGGCACGGGGACCTATCTCTTCTGCATGTATTGGCTTTTTGGGAACCTAGTCTATATGGATACACACCTTATTGGGCCGGGATGGAGGGGGGAGGGCCTTGGGCTTCCCACAGGGCAGGATACACTGCCCTCTCTTAGGGAAGCAGGGGGAGGGAGGAGAGGTGGTGGGGGAGCAGGAGGGCCTGGGACAAGGGGAGGAAGTGTAAATTTTTCTTTTAACAATAAAGAAAAAATTCAAAAAAAAAAAAAGAGGTAGGGTCTAGTGGGAGGGATTCTGGTCACTGGGGATGTTGAGAGCTCAGTCTCTTCCTCTTTCACATCCCAGTGAGGAAGGGAGCAGTGTTACCCCACCACATATTCCAAAATAATGTGATTAAGCACAATAGGCAAGAACAACAGAACCAACACCTCAGGGTAGCAAACCCAAAAACTGTAACCAAAATAAACCGTTGCTCTTTACATGTTGAATATTCCAGGCTTTCAAGCAGTTGTTATAGTGATGGGAATCTGGCTAATATAGAGAGCAATGGAGAAAGGTCAGAATTTTTTTCTTTTAATAACAGTATTCCCAGGTGTGTTTGTGTAGATCTGTGTGTGTGCATATGCACGCATGTGTGTGTGTAATTTTTTAATCTTACAAAATAAAAACAAAGTTACCATATTATTGAAAACTGAGAAATAAAATAGGTCTCCTGTGACACTAATCTAGGTTGCCAACTTGATTAGATCTGAGATTAGTTAAGAGACACTCCTCTGTTCAGGTTGATGTGGGATAGCCTTCTGTACACAGCAAATATGTGTTGCTTTTGTTGGTTGATGAATATAGCTACTTTGGATTATGACAGGGCAGAATATAGCTAGGCAGGAAAGCCAAACAATACAGAGAGAAAGAAGGCAGAGTCCAGGAAGAAATCCACAACCATTGGAGAAGCAAGATGTGAGGTAACAAGCCAAGAGCCTTATGGTAAAATATAGAATAATAGAAATGAGTAAATTCAAGTTGTAAGAGCTAGTTAATAATAAGCTTGAGATAATAGTCCAAAGAGTTTGCAATTAATATTAGGCCTCAGAGTGGTGATTCAGGAGCTGGCAGGCAGGAGAGAAACCTCCAGTTACAGCAGGTCTCTGATGGGACTTTCAGGAAGAATTAACTGGAGGGTGAAGAACCTCTCCCAACTCCTGAATGGGCATCACCTTCCTATTGGGCCAAGACATACAGAGGCCTGCGGTTAAAGCAGTGCCACTTTTCCCTGGCCACATTCCCTCCTTCCAGGTGAGTGCATCCATGCCACTTCTGTCACTACTGCTGCCACACTCTGGTGTCATGACATGCAGAGACAGTTGAGGCATTTGGCCCCATAACAGAGCAGTTGTTGGGTCCTTGGTCTATGTAGTATGCAGGTGGCCATTATTATATGAGTTCTTTTCCTCTAGAGAATGAATGCAACTCCTTTTCACCACATCCCATCAGTTCCTGTTTGGCTCAGTGGAATGAGAGAGTTGACCATGATGAGAACAGTGAAAGTTTCTCCCACAACAGGCTATGCACAGTGCACCAGCCATGAGCTCATTTCTGCATGGTGGACCTATTGCACATATTTCAAGCTTTAAAATCACATTGCTGGTTTTCTTTTTTCTTAAGTAACAAGAATAAGACATTCCTGCCTTTCTGGCTGAATTCTCCAGTTTCCTTAATGATAGGTAGGCTGCAGCTTCAAGCATCCCCCTACTTATCCCTTTTCCACCCTCCCCCTACTTCAAACAGACTCGGTGAGGGAGGAAGCACTCACAGCACACTGGAGGCAAAGGACAGAGTTCACCCTGTTAAAAACCATTAATCATCTTGAGGTCAGCAGAGCTGAACACGTTTCCTTCCCCAAGGCTGTCCTGTGGGTGATCTGTCTCCTAACAGGTTTTGTAACGCAGAGTTGTAAAGCGTTCCTGATGAATTATTGTTGGCACTCAGTCCAAAGGCTTGAAGGCTTGAGTCTATGAGAAGAAAAAGCAGGCCCCGTCTCCTGCGCCTGCTGTCCATGAGGCCAGGGTACATGTCAGTGGATGATCTGAGGCCCCCTCATCCCCACAGCCCAGACTCCAGGAAAAGGCCTGGGACAGACAGGTTTATCGCTGCAGTGAAGAACAAGGGTATTTAATAGGAGGCCACCCTTAAGGCTATACAGCCCTCATTGTCTAGTCTAGGTAACGGTGTATTTATGTTCCCTTTGGACAGATAAGGAAGTTGAGGCCAGGCCTACAGTATGGTAAAATTGTAAATGTGGAAGAGTCAAGGTTAGAAGTCCCATCTACAAAGGACCTCTTCTACCGCTTCCCCCACAATGTTTGTCCTGGACTATAGGCTTTCAGAGATTCCAGCCTGCCTGTGCCACATCGGGTCCCTACTCTACCCTTCAGGCCTAGATATTGTTCCCAGACCATTATATCTTATTCTTTCCTATCCAATGCCAGTATAAGGCCCTTCACAGAGAGGCCACCCTGACCACCTGGCCTAACATAGGCCCTAGCTACTTTTCATTATGGGCTGAATTGACTTCAGAGCGCTTAGCACTGTCCAGCATGGTCCTTTCAGTCTGTCTGCTCTCTGTGTGGCCCCTTGCTTCTATGTAGTTCCAGCATCTAACTGTAAGTTCTAGAAATTCAGCCAGGAGTCTGCCTTGTAGTCTACTATCTGTGCAATCTACTATACCCTGGGCACTACAGGTGCGTACTTTATCTCTGAGTCATTAGAAAGTCAACACTATTCATTAATAATATCATACTGGCATGCAAAGCCTTTCTAAATATATGTGTCTGGGGGACATCTCTCACAGTTCTCTGTTCCTTCATATATATATGAGTATATATATATATATGAGTATATATATATATGAGTGTATATATATATATGAGTATATATATATATATATGAGTATATATATATATATGAGTCCCTTCATATATATATGAGTAGTTCTTTGGAACTACTTAGCAAAGACTATTTCCATGTTGCCTCTCTCTTTACTTCCGTGCAGAAATCATCTCCTGTCCAGATAACAGGTGGAAAAGTGTCTCGGTGTACCAACCTCTCACTGTGCCCAGTAGGTGCTAAGTATTTTTCACACATCACTGTTTTTACCCTCAGAAACTCTACGAATCAGGCTTTCTTCTTCATTCAATTCTGCAGCTTGGAAACTGAGAATATAAAAACATGGGGAGATTGTATATACAGGAGAGCATATGCTCAAGAAAATGTCCTCATGAGTTTGCAAGGGCTGTAGAAAGCTGCTCTTTTTGGTATTTGATTTTCCAATTGTGGGAATCTGTGGCTAGACTTTCTTTTCCCACATCTCAAGCAAGTACATCTCATACCTAAGCTACAGACTGCCTTGAGCCAACAGTAACTAGGTACAGTGGACGCAAAGAAATGTAGTTCTTGACTTTTTGATGCCTCCAATAATGAGGGAAGATCTGATACTAAGTATTCTACAACTATAAGCATCATTTACCCCAGTATGGGCTGAGTGTAAAAATTACTTATCTCCACTACTCTATCCCAGCCCCCAACTCCATCAGACACTCCCTGGGAAACTTAAGGCCACTCCAGCCAGCAAAGCAGGGAAGCTAACTACAGATCCTCACCTCTCTTTCCATTCCTCCAAATCCAATTCCCCAGTCTCATCCCCAGATCTGCAGTAGACCATCCACTGTAGTCTCTTCCTCCTCTCTATCCCATCTCCAATGAATCACGTAGAACGTCTCATCCAACCTTCCTTAGCCTCTCATCCCATTAGGTCAGGATTCAAAACGGGCCGGCTTTGCCTGGAAAGTCAGTCAAGTTTGCCAGAAAAGCAAATAAGGCACTACGCATGTATGCAAGCTTCAGATATGCACTTTTCCTCTCCTTCATATTCAGCCCAACGTCTCATCCCCAGCTCTGTAGCAGACTACCTGCTGTGGCTGCTCCTCACACTCTGCCTCCATTCCCAGAGAACTAAGCAGATCTTGATAAAAACACTTTGTTTTAGCTTACCTGAGCTAATGGGAGCCCACCAACTCCAGCCTGACAGTGAGGGAACCAGCATAGGATCAAACTAGGAAAAGAGTCATCAAAAGAACACATAATCCAATTTTAAAACAAAATGGAGTACAGACCTAAACAGAGAACTCTCAACAGAGGAATCTAAAATGGCTGAAAGACACTTAAGGAAATGCTCAACATCCTTAGTCATCAGAGAAATGCAAATCAAAACAACTCTGAGATTCCATCTTACACCTGTAAGAATGGCCAAGATCAAGAACACTGATGACAACTTATTCTGGAGAGGTTGTGGGGAAAAGGGAACACTTCTGCATTGCTGGTGGGAATGCAAGCTGGTATAGGCCCTTTGGATATCCGTGATTTCTCAAAAAATTAGGAAACAACCTTCCTCAAGACCCAGTAATACTACTTTTGGGTATATATCTAAAGGATACTCAATTGTGCCATAAGGATATGTGCTCAACTATGTTCATAGCAGCATTGTTTGTCATATCCAGAACCTGAAAACAACCTAAATGCTTCTAGATCGAAGAATGGAAAATGTGGTACATTTACACAATGGAGTACTACACTGCAGAAAAAAATAACAACTTGAATTTTGCAGGAAAATGGATGGATCTAGAAAACATCATTTTGAGTGAGGTAACCCAGACACAGAAAGACAATTATCACATGTACCCACTCATAGGTGGTTTTAAAACATAAAGCAAAGAAAACCAGCCTACAAACCACAATCCCAGAAAACTTAGACTTTAAGAGAGACTTACATAGATCTAATCTACATAGGAAGTAGAAGAAAAACAAGATCTCCTGAGTAAATTGGGAGCATGGGATCCTTGAGGGGGGCGTTGAAAGCGGGAGGGGAGACACAGGAAGGGGAGCAGAGAAAAATGTAGAGCTCAATAAGAATCAATAAAAAAATAAGTAGAAACCAGTGAGATCAGAAATTATCCTTATGACCTGTACCGGCTTTTTGGAACACATTTTCTTTGGAGGAACACCTTGCTCAGCCTAGATATAGTGGGGAGGGTGGTCCTGCCTCAAAGCAATGTGCTAGACTTTGTTGACTCTCCATGGAAACATTAGCCTCTCTGTGGAGTGGAGGCAGAGGCAGGGTGGTGTGGGGAGCAGGAGGAGAGGAGAGAATAGGAACTGGGATTGGTATGTAAAATGAAACAAGATTGTGTTTTTAAATAAATAAAATTTAGAAAAAGAAATTACGTTAAGTAAAAAAAAAAGCAACCCTTTTTTTCCTCCCCCTTGTGGATACCCTCAACCCTACTTAGCTCTTTCCCATTCTTGAGAGGCAGCTCCCAATACCTAGAAAGATATTTTAGCTGGAATCCTCAGTAGCCATATCTATCAGGATCCCAGAAGAATTTCTACCAAGCAGCATATAGACACTACACTCCCCTAAGAATTACAGAGGGCAAGAGAAAACACCCACCCAACAAAGACAAGACCAGATATCAGCACCTAGAATTACAGTCTTCCCGGACCCAGATTCCTAGAAACCAGAATAAAAACACAATCAGTAACAGGTAGGACAATATGTCTCTGCTGAGCCCAACAACCCCAACACAGCAGGCCCTAAAATCTGTAACATACCTGAAGCACAAAAAGCTTTAGAATATGGTAGAGGTCCTTAAAGAAGAAATGAACAAATGCCTTAAAGAAATCTATGAAAACATATACAGTGGAAAGAAATAAAATAGTCCAAGACCTGAAAATGGAAATAGAATCAGTAAGGAAAACTCAAACTAAAGGAAATTTGGAAATAAAAAATTTAGGAAACTGAACAGGAACTTCATAGGAAAGCTTCAACAAAAGCATACAAGAGAGTATAGACAGGATCCGAAGCATTGAAGATACAGCTGTAGAAATGAATACCTCAGTCAAAGAAAAATGGTAAATCTAAAAAAAAAAAAAATAGGCACAAAACATCCAAGAAATCTGGGACACTGTGAAAAGCCCAAATCTAGGAATAAAAGGAATAGAGAAAGAAGAAATCTAAGTCTAAGTCAAAGGCACAGAAAGTATTTACAAGAAAATGATAGAAGCAAATTTCTCTAACCTAAAGAATGCTGTGGGACCCTGTCACTTATATTGTATTGTTTTAATAAAATGCTGATTGGCCAATAGCCAGGCAGCAAGTATGGGGGGGTGACCAAGCAGGATACAGAGGCAGGGTGACAAGAACATGAGAAATCTGGGAAGAGGAAAGAGTCAGTCTGCAGTCGTCACAGAGGAAGCTAGATGCAGAGGAAGCAAGGTGAGAACACTTCACTGATAAAAGCTACCTAGCCACATGGCTAACATAGACAAGAATAATGGGCTAATTTAAGATGTAAGAATTAGTTAATAAGAAGCCTGAGATAATAGGCCAACCAGTTTATAATTAATGTAGACCTCCATGTGTTTCTTTGGGACTGAACGGCTGCAGGACCAGGCAGGACAGAAGCCTCTGTGAACAAAAGAAGGAGATGCTAATAAATCTACAAGGAACACTAAATAGACCACGCCAGAACAAAGTCTTCTCAGCACATAATAATCAAAACACCAAACATACAAAACAAAGAAAGAATATTAAAAGATGCAAGAGAAAGAGACCAAGTAAAATACAAAGGCAAACCTACTAGAACTACACCTGACTTCTCAATGGAGAATCTAAAGTTAGGAGACTTTCTGGCCAGAAGTTCTACAGACTCTAAGAGACTGCAGATAATAGATGAGACTACTGTACCCAACAAAACTTTCACTAAAAAAAATAAAGAAAATAAGACATTTTATGATAAATTCAAATTTAAGCAATATCTACATACAAATTCAGCATACAAAAGGCACTAGAAGGAAAAATCTAACCTAAAGAAATCAACCACACCCATAAAAACACAAGGAACAAATAATTTGGACCAGAAAATCAAGCGAAAGGACACACACCACCACCACCACCACCACCAATACTACACTCACCACCACAACAACAAAATAACAGAAATCAACAAACTCTATTCATTGATACCTTTCAACTTTCAACAGTAATAGTCTCAATTCCCCCAATAGATACACACACACATAAACACACAGAGAGAGACACACACACACATAATAGATGTAAAAAACAGGTTCTATCCTTATTCTGCAACCAAGAAACATGCCTTAAAATCAAGGATAGATACCATCTCTGGTTAAAGAGATAGACAAATATATCCTAAGATAATGGATCTAAGACACAAAGTTGGTTAGCCATTTTAATATCTGACAAAATAGACGTCAAAGTAAAGTTAATCAGAAGAAATAGGACTGCATACTCATCAAAGCAAACATCTACCAAGAAGACTGTCTCGGGGTCACTATTGCTGTGCTGAGACACCATGACTAAAAGCAACATGGAGAGGAAAGAGCGTATTTGCCTTATACTTCCACATAGATGCTCATCACCAAAGGAAGCCTGGACAGGAACTCAGACAGGACAGGACCAAGAGGCAGCACCCTCTAGGGCCTCCACATCAGCTACTGCCTCTTGTCCTGACTTGCTTTTCATGGCTTGCTCAGCCTTCTTTCTTATATAACCCAGGACCACTAGCCTAGGGATGGTATCGTCCACAGTAGGCTGAGCCCTGCCACATCAATCACTAATTGAAAAGATGATCTACAGGCTTGCTTACATGTCAATCTTACAGATGAATTTTCTCAATTTTGGTTCTCTCCTCTCAGATGACTCTAGGCTGTGTCAAGTTGACATAAAATTAACTTTCTCCAAAACTGAGCACATATTCAGACACAAAGTAAGTCTCCATGGGTACATGAAAATTAAAATAATGCCCTCCAACCTATATGACCCTAAGATTACAACTGGATAGAAACAATAATACAAATAACAGAAATGTTACAACTTCATGGAAGAGCTCACTACTGAATGAAAAATGGGTCAAGACAGAAATTAAGAAAGAAATTAAAGACTTTCTAGAATTAATATAAAACATACCCAAACCTATGGGACACAATGAAGGTGGTTCTGATAAGCAAGTTGATAGCACTAAGTATGTACATTTAAGAAAAAATGAAGAGATCCCATACTAGTAACTTAACAGCACACCTGGAAGCTCTGAAACAAAAAGAAGAAATCACACCACAAACCACTAGACTGCAAGATATAATGAAACTCTGGGCTGAAATCAGTAAAATGGAAATAAAAAAATACAAAGAGTCAATGAAACTAACACTTGTACTTTGAAAATATCAGTAAGATATTGCCAAATCCTTTTCTGAATGAAAGAAAAGATCCTAACTAACAAAATTAGTAAAAAGGGGAACATAACAACAGACACTGGGAAAATCCAGAAAATAATAAGGACATAGTTTAAAAATCTGTATTCTACCAACCTCGAAAAACTGAAAGAACTGGATAATTTTCTCAGTGTATACCACTTACCAACATTAAATCAAGATCAGATAAGCAATTTAAACAGATCTATAACCCATAGGGAGATAGAAACTGTCATTAAAAATCTCTCAACATAAAAAACCCCAATTCAATATGGTTTTAATGCAGAATCCTATCAGACTTTCAAGGAGGAATTAGGACAAATACTCCTTAAATTATTCTGCAAAATAGAAATAGAAGAAACAATGCCCAGTTGATTTATGTCACAGCTACTCTGATACCCAAACCACAGAAAGACCAAACAAAGGAAGATAACTACCAACCATATTCCCTTATGAACATAGTTATAAAAATATTTAATAAGATGCTTGTAAACCAAATCTAAGAACACATCCAGGATGTGAACAAATCATGATCAAGTAAGCTTTATCCCAAAGATAAAGGAATGGTCAGCAAATGTAATCCATCACATAAATAAACTGAAAGAAAAAAGCAAGATCATCTTATTCTAATAAGATACAGAAAAGACATTGCACAAAATCTAAAACCCCTTCATGGAAAAGTCCAAGAGAGATTAGGGGTACAAGGAACATGCCTCAACATAAGAAAGGCAATTTACAGTAGTCCATAGCCAACATCAACCTAAACAGAGAGAAACTCAAAGCAATTCCGCTAAAATCAGGAACAAATCAAGGTTGTCCACTCTCCCCATATTTAATATAGCACTTGACATCTAAGCTAGAGCCATAAGACAACTAAAGGTGATCAGAGTGATACAAATTGGAAAGGAAGAAGTCAAAGTATCCTTATTTGGGAGTGATAAGATAGTATGTGTAAGGGACCCTAAAAATTCTATCAGGAAACTCCTACAGCTGACAAACACATTCAGCAAAGTTGCTGGATATAAAATTAACTCAAAAAAAGAACCAAGAAAGAAATCATGGAAACAATACCTTTAACAATAACCTTAAAAATATAGTTGAGCTGTGATGGCACACACCTTTAATCCCAGCAATTGGGAGACAGAGGCAGGCAGATCTCTGGAGTATGAGGTCAGCCTGGTCAGCAGAGGTAGTTCAGGACAGCCAAGACTACACAGAGAAACCTTGTCTTGAAAAACAAACAAATAAATAAATAAATAGATTTATTAATTAAATAAAATATCCAGAGGTAACCTTAACTAAGCAAGTGAAAGTATTGTATGACAAAAAAAATTTAAGACACTGAAGAAGGAAACTGAAAAAGATATCAGAAGAGAGAAGAGATTCCATGCTTGTAGACTGGTAGGATTAACATAGTAAAAATGGCTTCTAACAGAAGCAATCTTAAAGATTCAATGCAATTCCCATCAAAATCACAGCATTTCAAGATCTTCACAGATCTTGAAAGGATAATTTTCAGCTTCATATAGAAACATACACACACAAAATAACAACAATGAAACCAAAACATTGGAGCTAAAACAGTCCTGAATAATAAAATAACTACTGGGTGTAACACCATCCCCGATTTCAAGATCTACTACAGAGATATAGTGATAAAACAACATTATATTAGCACAGAAACAAACCCATCGAGCACTGGAGTAGAAGCGAGACCCAGACAAATATCCACATATCTATGGACATCTGATTTTTTTAATAAAGAAAGCAGAAATACACACTTAAAAAAAAGACAGCATCTTCAGCCATGGTGATGGCCAAACTGGATGGGTGCATGTAGAAATACTAAAATAAATCCATAGTTATCACCCTGCACAAAACTCAACTCCAAATGAATCAAAGAACTCAACATAAAAACAGATACACTGAACCCAGAAGAAGTGGATAATAGCCTTGAACTCATTCGCACAGAAGACTTTCTGAAGAGAACATCATTAGCACAGGCAGTAAGACCAACAATAAATAAATGGGACCTCATGAAACTGAGAAGCTTCTGTAAGGCAAAGGACATCTCCATTTGGACAAATTGGCAGCCTACAGAATGGGAAGCAATTTTTACCAACTATCATCAATAGAGGGCTAATAACCAAAACATATAAAAAACTCAAACACTAGGTATCAAGAAAACAACCCAATTTTAAAAATGGGATACAGATCTAAACAAAGAATTCTCAAAAGAGGAAATTCAAAGGACTTGAGAAACATTTAAAGAAATGTTCAACATCCTTAGCCATCAAAGAAATGCCAATCAAAACTACAACAATATTTCATCTTACATCTGTCAGAATTGCTAACATCAATTAAATAGAGACAGCTCATGCTAACTAGGATGTGGAGTAAGATGAACACTCCTCCATTGCTGGTGGGAGTGCAAATGTATATGGTCACTATGGAAATCCATGTGGCAGCTCCATAGGAAGATGGGAATCGAGCTGCCTCAAGATCCAGCTATACCGCCCTTATGAATGGACCCAGTGGATCCTACCACAGAGACACTTGCTCAATCATGTTCATTCCTACTCTATTCATAATAGCCAGAAATTAGAAACAACCTTGATGTTCCACTACAGAAGAATGAATAAAGAAAATTTGGTAATTTACACACAAAGGAGTATTACTCAGCTGTTAAGAACAATCAGATCATAACACTTGTAGGTAAATACTTGGAACTGGAAAATATTATTCCGAATGATGTAATCAAGAGCCAGAAAAACAAATATGGTAGTATATATTTGCCTATATATTCTTATTTGCTATTAAGTCAATGACAACCAAGTTAAATCCATTGACCTCAGAGGTTAGGTATAAAAGACTGGAAGAGAGGCACAGATAAACCCCATTAGGAACAGGAAATAGCATAGAGAGTTACATCTATCTATCTATATATAGAGAGATATAGATATATAGATATGGAGTATATGGAATGGATGATCAAATAGGGAGGGGGAGGGAAGAGGGAAACAAGGGAGAAAATGAGCGGAAAGGAAACTAAAATTAAGTGTCCTTTGAGAAGTAGTATGGAAACGTAATACAGTAAAAAAATTCTAAAATATATACATATATTAAGGAGATCCAAATTAAGTAATGGGGAGACAGAGCCTCTCCTCCACATTTAATGTCATTAAATGAAGCTTCCAGTACCAGGAATGAATTATGTGTAACTGAGTTGTTGGTCAAACAGATCCCAGAACCCCCTACCAAAACTCAGGCTGTTGCCAAAAAAATATAGGTTGTTCTCCACAAACTGATGGCAAGATCCTCTTGCTGAAGACAAGACCTACATAATGCACAGAACTTGGGAAAGTCAAGCTGGGGCCTATATAGACACTTCACACTCACACGCTAGTGTCTTTGGTACAGATGCCACTCGCAGCTACGAAAGGAGAACTATAAACAACCATTAACCCTTTTATCTACAAAAGAAAGATATGTCATTGCAATGGTGGCACAAAGTTTACGGGAGTTAGCAGATAATATGTGGTTTGACTTAAGGCCCGCTCCATGAGAAGGAACCTATACTTGACACTGTGTGAGTCGTCAGAACCTGAGACTACAAAGCCCAAGGACCTAAGGTAAACCCAAACACTACTGTTCTACTAAAAGAACATAGCAATAGAATGGTTCCTGGTAAGATTATGCTATGATCAGCCAAGAAACTTCCTCCTGCAGCATAAGGGAACAAGTACAGAGACCCCCAGGCAGGACTGAAGCAGAGAGACAGCTTGGAACTAATGGGATGGAACTAAATGGGATGTCTCCATCAAATACCTGCCCTCTGGGCTCAAGGAACCCCATGGAAGAGGCGATGAGAAGAGTGTAAGAGTCAGACGATGGAAGACACGAAGGAAACGAGGCCTTCTTAATCACATGATCAATGCCACTGAACTCAGAAAGCCTGAGGTAGACTGCTCATGGCCTGCAGGAGTCTCCACCAGTCGGGGTCCTGGAGTTAAGAAGAGAAGCTCAAACACCTGTGCCACGATGCCCTCCATGGTTTCATTTCTACAAATGACTGTGTCTTACCATCCCTAACCCAGAAGCTATCTCCAAATAATAACCACTTGCAAATCAAAGTGTACTTTTCTTCCAGAAGGTCTCACTGCTGCAACAAATGACTCTCAAAAGTGGGCTGATGCCTAGCAGTAGGTGGCCAACAGAAGATGAACTCAAAGTCTTCTTTAGAGGTTTCTTGTCTCATTCCTTCATGCAAGGGTGTTTCCTTTTTCTCTTTTTATTTTTTTCTTCTGTTTACCTACAGTTCTTTTCTATATATTATGGCTTCCAGTTTACGGATTTTACTGAATTCCTGACTGGTTAAATAACTTGGCTTCTGTTTCTTGTGCCTTCTCTCGGGCTCCTTCTCTTCTGTTTATTTTGTTTGTATGTTTGCTGGTTTTTGTTTTAACTTATCATATTTTATTTTATTATTATCCCTTAGAATCCTGTTTGTCTTTTAATGAAAGACAGAAAGGGGATAGATCTGGATGGCAGGGGAAAAGAGGGGAGTAGAGGGAGAGGAAACTATAAACAGGCCATAGTATGTAAGGAAAAATCTATTTTCAATAAAAGGAAAAAGAATTAAAGAAAAAAGCCCCTATTTTCCGGGGTCTGGAGGTGGGAATCTGTGCTCTATGCTGGGGTTTGGGGAAGAAACAAGGATGACACAGAAATGAATTTGGAATGGGTGTGGCAACCAGGGGTCAATACTGAACACAAGGCTCCTACCTGGAAAAGCAAAAGGGAGACAGAAAGATAGAAAATGGATCAGAATGACAAATGGTGTGTTGTGAGCGCAGCCGCTGCCCCACCCACCGCCTGCACCACTTGGTGCATCCTTCTCGTCTCTGAGACACAGCTCCCTTGTCACCTTTCCTTTGACTTCTTAAGGAAGATTCATCTTATTTCTAACCTATGTCTCAGTGTGTACACACGAGTGTGGGTGCCGGTGGGGCCAGGAGTGGACAATAAATCCTGCAGCCGGACTTAGAAGCAACTGTGAGCCCCCAGTTGTGGGAGTTCCCATCTTCTACAAGAGCAGCAAGTGCTCTTAACTGTTGAGCCCTCTCCCCAGTCTCTTCGCCTAGTTTGTCACACAATAGAGATGTGATTTGTTTGCACAGAGGAGAGAAGCTGGGACCACCTCTCCACCAGAGATGCCAAAGAGTCCTGTCCCGTGTGTCTTTTACACTATACCCATTTTGCTTGGAACATGTTTTAAGTGATAGAGCCATTTTTCAGTATAACTTCAATTTAGAGGAGCCACAGTTCCAGGTGGTTTAGGTTTTTTGTTTTAAGTTATTTCATATTTCATTTCTTTCTTTCTTTCTTTTTTGAGACAGGATCTCACTATGTAGTTCTGTCTATCTGGAACTCACTCTAAAACTAAGCTGATCTCAATCTCACAGAGGTCTGTATGCCTCTGTCTTCCAAATATTGGGATTTAATTGCATGCATCCCTATACTCAATATGATTTCATTTCTATAAATGAATGTATCTTACATTTATAATCAAGAAAATTACATTGGAAATATTTCTTTAGCAAAATAAAATAATCTATAATCTTATTATAATGTCTCTCCATCTCTCTCACACATACACACACACACTTCATCATATACACCAAGTATTTTTGTAATCCTCATGGTGCTTTGTACTTATAGTACACTTGAAGGCTCACTGAATTCTTGATCAGGCCCTGAGAGGTGTCATAGCCAAGCTGTATCCAATATACTTGAAGGAAGCTAGAGACGCGTGTTTCCCTAGGAGTCCCCGGGCAGGAGCCAGGGTCTGTACTTTCTTCTGCTTTCCCTAGATCATGTTAGCTTCCATCTATTTTACTTTGGGGTTTGGCTTTCTAAGAATCCATTTCTAATAGGAATGTCCCAGCAACACACATGAACATGAGTGTCAGGGGCAGTGGCTGGGTTCCAAGCTCTCTCTCTAGCTCCTGCCAGTTTTTCAGACGGGGCAGCTGAAACTGGGATGACTAAAGAGCCCATCTATAGTCCTGCAGCGGCGAAAAGCATGGTTTGCAAGTGGAATTCTGATGCTAATCTGTTTTCCCCACTGCAAAAATCCCAGGCTGAGCGACCCAGACAGAGGAGGCTTGGATCCAAGGTCAGATCTTGGTTGGTGCTGTTTGTTTGCACAGCATGTAACATTGTTTAAGTACTGAAACTCAGAGACACCACTGGCAGACTCGCTCTCTGAGTTGGCGCCCAACAACCGTGTGGTGGTCTGTTGTGGAGAGAGCCGTGGGCAGCACAGGCTGGCTCTTTGCAGGGGTGGCGCGCTCTGCTGTTCCGCGTCACATCCCTCCGCGGTACTGTAAACATAAGTCCACTGTATGTTTTTAAAACGTGAGAAGAAGCAGGATCCTGCCCTCGTGTTTTGACATAGCCTGCAGGGAGGGAGAATGGGACAAGCGGATCTCCAGCTTGTGCAAATGTAATTGCTTTTCCCACCTGATGGTTAATATCAGGCAGTCTGGCTGTCGGACAGCAGTCTCAAGTCCTGCCGTCCAAACCCGCACCCTCGGCGGAGCCTCCCCAGCTCTCAGACTCCCGCCCAGAGCAGCACTGTCCCTCCTGTGTTCTGAGGCTTTGGTCCTCATTTGAGAGGTTGGCCTGCTTCTTGGCTTTCAACCATCAAGCCAACTCCTGTTGGTTCCATTTAGCAAAGGAGAGGTCTTGGTGAGATTTGGGCTGAAGTTTTTGCTACTGAAAAGAATCTGAAAACCCACTGTACTCTGGGTTTCTGGTACAGTCGGCCCATATGTAGATTAAGAGCGCTTGCTGCTCTCGTAGAGAACGGGAGGTCTGTTGCTAGTACCCATGTTACTCACCACACAACTGCCTAGAACTCCAACTCCAGGGAATCCAATGCCCAAGATCCTCATTCTGCCAGCACATTTACCGACAAGTGCATAACCATGCACACACATTTAACAATAAAATAGACCATATGTGTTATTACATGATTGCACAGTGCTTTCATTGTATTGGCTATAATTGTAATAACTACTAATGTAATCGTATGGCAGGGTGTGTGTATGGTATATACAAACACAAACCCTTTATGGAAAGGCATTAGTCACCTGGAATTTGGGTCACCTAAAATACTTGAACCAGTGCCTTGTGGATAGCAAAGACTTCACTCCTTTTGCTCTGAAATACTTTAATTCAAGATTTAATTTCTCTTTAAGATATTCTACAAGGTGATGGATGTCTGTCTAAAGGAGGTACAGAGGCATTTCCAGGCCTTGTCAGGACATACTCATTTCCTCACACTCAGGGGTTAATTGCTTCCTCCTCTGCCCTGTGTCAGAGGTCCCGATTGATATTACGCACAGCTTACGTTTCTTTGGACCACTCCTGTGCCACTTCTGCCTTCAATTTGCATTCACTCCTTTTTTTTCTTTTTATGGTTTTTGAGACAGGGTTTCTCTGTAGCTTTGGAGCCTGTCCTGGAACTAGACCAGGCTGGCCTTGAACTCACAGATATCATTGTGCCTTCTGAGTGCTGGGATTAAAGATGTGTGCCACCACCACCCAGCTTCAATCTGCATTCCTTAAAAGCTGCGTAAAGCTTGTGGCTATGTCTTACTCCCAACTGAAATCATTAGTCCCCAGCACTGCCTGGGACAGTGAAATGACACCGTAAATTCTTGTTGAATTGAGCTCTACTCTGAATGATTAGCCTGACTTTCAAATCTAGCATTCCAATGTTAGCTTTCAAATGTTGACAATTTCCAGAAAAATACATGGCCCAGAGTAGAAATAATTTGTTAAAGCAGAGACTAGACATTGGGTATTAACTATATCCAAATGTTTCTCTGGAGCCTAGAGATAACATAGAGGATAAAAGAAGGTCAGTCTGAAGTTCCTGGAAGTGTGTGATAGAACTGGGCATCTAGTGCAAACACAGGGACCTCAAAGAGGGACATTTCATCTACAAAGGTTGTGATTGAGACAAGAGCCTTGGTAGAGGATCACCAAAATAATGACTCCAGTTCAGTCGAAATGAAATTCAGCCCCACAGAGAGAAGACACTAAGCAAGAAAGAAAAGCTGGACCTACCCCTCCTGACTCCTGTCCCTCAGATGGTGGCAAGCAGCAGGTCATGTAAAGACCTTCCTGGGCTGGAATGCAGCCCCATTGTTTGCCCACTGTGTGATGGCGAGCGGTGTTTGCTTTTTCAAGAATGTGTTACAGGAAAGGCCATGAATTCAGTGGGTGGTGTGTTGAGATGAGTGGCTTTAGGACGACAATGTCAGAAAGCAAGAGGCATATGGGGAACCAGGTCTAGAGCTCAGGGGAGATTTTTGCACTACAGATATTTGTGAAGGTCATTTTCCCTGCTGCATTTCTCAAAGCTGTTTCTTTTATTCTGACACCCAGGGACCGGATGTGGAGAGAACAGGTGATGAGGAACTGCAGAAATGCTCAGGGGAGTGAGAGCTGTCTCTTCTGCATTTCTGGTAGAGCTCCTTTAGGCAGCCATTATACCTCTCATCCTGCCTAGGAAATCCACTTTTATCCCTCAATACTGTGAGCTCTCAGACGGCCAGCTAAGGCCATCAACTAAACCTGTGTTATATAGTAAATAAAGGGCTGAACGGACTGTCAAAACTACAGTCAAAAACATCCCTTTGGGAAGACTTGCCTCAGGGGACTAAGAAAAGGTGTTGAACTATACAGAAAGCACAAGAGCCGCTCAATGATGGAATGAACCACTTGGAGAAGCAGTACTTTTTAATCACAGAATGCCCGTTATTAGAGGTACATGCATTCTCCTGACTTTCCCAGGAGGTGGAAGCCAAACTAAGATAAGTAGCCTTGGAGTCTGTGAATTCAACATGCCACTTGCGCTTACTGACTATAGAGAGGAAGAGTACAGTCCATCATTAGAAAAAAGAGAGAGAGAGAGAGAGAGAGAGAGAGAGAGAGAGAGAGAGAGAGAGAGAGAGAGAGAGAAGCTGCTGAAGATTGTGGGCGGGCGTGGTTTTCTGGTGTTTCCAGAAGGCCCACATGTTCGGTCTTTCCCTTAATGTTCAGTACTCTGAGTCTGCCTCCCTCTAAACAGAAGTTTATCCAATGACACAGACTCAGAGATTCACCCCAGTCCAATGGCACGTCCCCGGGAAGAAGGGCTGGGGCTCTTTATTCAGCAGGCAGTGGTGGTTGTTCACACAGTGCTGACATCAAGCTCTCTTCTTTCCTTAGCCTCCAGTCCGATTCCTAGGAAGGCCGTGGAGAGTAAGCAGTTAATAGGAATACTGTCCTAGTCTGTAGAGGATCTGAAAATGAGCTAGCTATTACTATTAAACACAAGACCGATTCTCTTCTGTTCTCGGGGTAGTACCAGTCAATAAGGCTTTGTTGAACTTTTTTTTTAATGAGTAGATTTATAACTAAATATGATGTTGCCGTCACTCAGCAGGCAGTGCTTATTAATCTCTACTATGTGATGTATACCATGAGGGAAGCTGAAGAATACTGAAATGGGGAAAAACACAAAGTTCTTATTTCCAAAGATTTTACAATCTAGTGGTAAAGATAATGGGTGTTTTATTAATAAGTAAGCAACTTTATTGCGCAGCACGTAGTAAGCACATATTTGATCAAGTCCTGCATTGCGAGGGACTAGATAATCAGTGTTTAAGTGGGGTTCCTCTGTAATGAGAGTTGGACTTTCTTGGAAAGTACAGATTTTGTCTCACTAGTCTACAAGCATCCCCGACAGTCAACTCAGTGAGGCAAAAATGGGAGGTTTGAGGAGACACAGGCAATAGAGTTGATGGAACGGCAATGAATTTAAATCCTCCGTCAATGTTATACTATTTAAAACAAACCTCAAAGGGGTCAAGCTCTCTTGATTTACAGAGAAGCTTCCAGCTTTGGAGAAAGCTCTCAGGACACCAAGGGACAAGGAGCAAACTCTCACAAAGGGAAGACACACAACTGCCCCAGCACTGGCGGTTCCTAGTGAACTCACCCTTGGTGTCCTAACCGAAGAAAACGCCAGCACCATTGACTGCCTTCTAATAGCCATTTTACAACACCCTTTATACATGCAAGAGGGCACAGGGGAGGGTATTATTATTTCCCTAATGCAGAGCAGCTGGGCCTGACAGAGGTAAAGAGGACTTTTCTGGGTGTGGCTCTAAAAGTTTGTGTTTTCCCGGAAGGTTTTGAGCCACAGCCAAACCAGACCCAGAAATTCCCATCTAACCCTGTCTCAACACATGACTTTCATTAACAAAATTGTATTGCCCTTTTCTGCAGAAAGTGGTACCATTACTATAATAAAAACATGTCCATTATGGGTCAATTGCCACCTACATGGTGGTGAGGAGAACTCGGGAGGGAGAGGCATGGAATCTTGAGAACAAAGAAGGACCTGGCTTCTGGGCCTCCTTCCAGGCCTGGGCTTCGAAGAGAAGGCAATGGAGCACACTGGAGCTGTGTCATGAGCAGTCTAATTTCCTACAGTCAGAATTTGAACTCTGGAGAGTTTCGTTCCAATCATTGACACCCCTGGCTCCGGCAGGTATCTTGTCAGGAGGACAGTACAAGAACCACCCACTCCCTCCAAGCCCAGAATCTGGCCACCTACTGGAATCTCACAGAGTTTCTGACATTGCTTTGTTGTTCCATCCTAACTTCCAGCTTCATGCTCACTTTTTAAGTTTAATTTGGATTTCTGGGTTGGCTACGGTCATGAGACACACAGATCACTAGTTGGTATCTCTGGTATGTTTAGTTGACTTTTATATGACCAGTATCTACTCCTGTGCCAATAGCCAGAGGTCAGTGCACCCATCTTGGCCAGTCACTCTCTGGATACTCCAAACTGCTGCTTCCAGAAATTTTCTTCCAAATTCTGAAGTAAATTGTTTATTGCCTAAGAAGTGAGAGGAACCTTCATAAATTCTTGTTCTATAGGTCTAAAGGGGCCAAGAATATCCATTTCTCATGGTGGGTGATGCTGATGTAGGAAGAACTGAGAAGGTGTTAAAAATCAAAGCATTAAATTGCCCTCATGGACTTTCCCTGGTACTGTGTTTTGAATCTGAAATGTCTCCCATAAAGCATATTTTAATGCTTGGTCCCCACCTTGTGGTGCTGTTTAGAAAGCTCCCTGCCCCTCCTTCTATCTGCTGCCCCTTCACTGCTTCCTGTCGACCAAGAAGTGAAGAGTAGCCTCTGCTTTGAACTCCTACTGCTATGACACTCTACCGAGGACCTCAGCTCAAACGACCATCGACTGACCATCCTGAAACCAGGAAACAAAAGAAATCCTTCCTCTTCTCAGTTGTTTATATCAGACATTTCATTGCAGCATCATAAAAATGAACACATTGAAAACTGATGAGCAAGCTCAGTCTTGGCCTGGACCAGGCAAAAGAGCATACTGATCAAGAGGACTTTGGGAAAAGTCCCTCTATGACAGATTCAATGTTAAAATTATTTGAAAAAAATGTATCCATATTTTTTTAATAAAGGAAAATATCAGAAATGGAGAAAAGAGTTCAGATAATGAGGTCATTAGAGACACATCACAGCTATTTGGAGGCAGCAATTTTATTCCGAGTCTCATAGAAACCACAAAGGGAAAGAAACCAGTGATCACCCTGCCATTCTTTGTGCTGTCAGGGCAAAGGGAAAACACACACTCTGATTCAGAAAGCTGAATCACTATTCCCTGCATTGGAGTCATTCCAAAGCCTCATATCTTCAGCCATATTAATTACACAGTACACTTCCTAACAGGCCTATGGGGCTATCATTAGAAGCTCTATAAACGATGGAAATATTCCTGAGAATCCAGCAGCAGTGGGAGAGAGGATGACACAGCCTCAACTATATCCTTCTGGTGTTTGCATGCAATCATCCTTTGAAAAGCAGTATGGGTGACCTCCTTTTCCATGGACATGGACACTGACCCCTATTATTGAGTTTTCAGTGTCTTCTTGCTGCTCTTCTAAGATAGTCTGACCACCTACCCATTTAGGGGCAAGTGTTGCCTAGTTCCTGCCCATCTCCTGAAGTGTCCTTTCCACTATTCCAAGAAACCACTCTAGCACACCAGCCTTCAGAAAACGTGCATGGCTCTCGCACATCTCCAAATCTTTGCCTTGCTAACTCTGCCAAGAAGACCATGTTGCAAAACTTCCATATGACTGCTGTCTTCATATTCTGCAGGCCTCAACCTAATGTCCCTTACTCTCTCAAGTCTTCCCTGATCAGTCTAAAATAAGCTTCTCCATGATTTTCAAACTCAATTCTCCTCCAACCCAATCATGAACCCATGCAGTGTTCCCCACTGGGAGGTAAGAGCAGTGATTCTGTCTGCTTTATCATAACTGTATCCTAAGATCCATTATAGATAAGACTTGGTATGCAGGTGCTCAATGCATACTTGTTCACAAATGGAGACTTGCTTTCTGGTGAGGCCTGAAATGCAAGTTTTCCTACATTGAAATCTGGTTTTAAAAAAATCCAATACTCCAAGAACATATTCTTCCAAGGAAATCAAAGAACCCCAAAGAGCATTCACTCCAAGGATAGCCTGCCAACTTCAGCACAAAGATGGCTTACAGATCCCTCTGGCGATGAGGTCAGATTTCTCCCAAGAGCATCTTCTGGGTAGAGCTAAAAGTGTTCCTCCCTGCAGTCTTTGGTCAGGGTGGGGCAGTGCACAGCACAAGGGAGTGGGATTCTTTCTTCTATTCCTTCTAATCCAGTAGGATGAAGACATCCCTCCAACCCAAAGGCACTGAAGACTACTACATGGTATAACAAAATAAAGAGATACTGTCTGGACATGAATGAAAAAAAAATACCTTCCCAGTTCTTTTCTGAACTCAGCGCCCACTGGCATGACTGCACAGCTCAGAGCAACAGTCTCTCCTAAGCGAAGCTTCCACCCTGAGCCCACAGAGACGAGCACTAACCAGAGAAAAGGCCACCCACCTGTGCCCGCAGCCCAGCCTGAACTGAGGGCTTATTATCACAGGCAGTCCTCGCTGTTCCCTTTGGTTTCCTCTCTCTTTCCCACACTCTTCTACAGCTCCAAACGGGCCAACTGGTGTCCAAACCCAAATTCTTACTCTCCAATCTGTCCTTCTCTGCAGCCACCTGGGATAGGAACATAACACCCAGAGAGTTCTCCAACTGGATACCAAGGTGGTATGATTGGAGACTGTGCTCTTGCTGGACCGCTGTATCAAGCTGTGGGACCTTGTGCAAAACCATTCCTTGCCTCACTCTGTGAAACAAGTAAGCTGTTCTCATTCATGTTTCACTCATGTGATTTTACAATACTTGAAAATTGCCTGATCTGATTTTAAAGGCATGATTGAATAGATTCTCCTTCTACTGCCTCAAACTCCATCAGCCCAGCAGATGCATTTTAGGGAGATAGTGTATTAAATCAATGAGCTCTTAGACATGTTTTACAGAGCATTATTTTAAAGATAATTCTAAGACACAGAGGGAACAGTCAGTTGATGAAGGTATTTTTAAAAAAAAAAAAGTTCCGGGATCCATTGCTGAGGACAGCAGCCCAAAGAGAGAAAGGATTTATCAAATATTTAAGGCCCTGTTATGTGAGCAGCATTAGGGGCCCTAAACAGGAAGATTAAAAGACACAGATCTGTCTGCAGTAAGTGTAGCAGGACCCAGGTGAAAGGTAGCTGCATGCTCTAATAATCCCATTGCCACAGAATGAGAGGAACAGGCAGCAAACTTGGTGAGTGAGGGGATATTACCTTCCCCTGAGTCCCTATCCCTGGTATTGTGCTCAGCGTATAGTGAGGGTTTTATGGGCATATCTGCTTAAGTTCCTCAATGAGCCACTCCAGAGGAATGGTGGGTGCAAAACTCTTTCTACAAAGGGAGAAGCATAGTTCTGTTAAGGACATGTTCAGTCCATAGCCAAGGTGCTGAGTGAAATCCAAGGAGGAAAATGTCGGGTAATTTCACTATGATAACAGTTTTCAAAACTTACCACATGGGACTCATGCAACCTGTAAAATCTGAGGTCTGTAAATCTGTGTCCAAAATGTTCATAGGTCATAGGTCAGATCATACCACTTCTGTTCACAAGCTTTCAGTGGCTCTTCAAACACCTGCCTGAGGTGTCTGTGACCTGCCCCACTCCTACTGTACCTAGCCATCCTTTTATTTCCCTGGCATCATCATGATGCTCCTCTTGCTCATCCCATCTCAGTTACCTTGGCTCCTTAAAGCTGATAAGGTTCTGATCATTCTTTCCCCTCAGAGCTGTGACACTGGCTGACCCTCTGCCCCAGTGTTCTTCCCAAGACACCCAAGTCATCATACCCTTCACCTTTTAAATCTCAGTTCAAATGCCATCTCAGTGAGCCCTACCCTGAGGATCATGTTTAAAATGCAAACCACTCACCCAGACGACCTCACACTCTTCTCCTTTTCTTCTATAGTATCGCTTTTAATAATCTCCTTTTTTCTTTTTAATTTTTATTATTTATATACATTAGAAACCAACTGCAGCTTCCCCTACCTCCACTCCCCCTAGCCCATCCCGCCTTTAAACTCTCCTCTTCCTTGTAGATTTACTACTCCTCTGCTTCCCCCCCCAAAAAAAAAAAAGAGCAGGCCTCCAGGCATATCCACCAAACATGGCATAACAAATTGCAAGGCTAGGAAAAAACCTTCCTGTCAAGGCTGGATAAGGTGATCAGTAGAAGGAAAAGGGTCCCAAGAGCAGGCACAGGAGTCAGAGACACCCCTCCCACTGTTCAGGTGGAGCTGGCAACTAGAACATAGATGCAGAGGACTTAGCTAGAACACATATGGCGTCCATGTTTGTGGCTTCGGTCTTAAATTACTCTTTTATGCTCACAAGGTTTTGGTCTGCTTTTCCTTTTCTTTGTGTCTTCCTGAACAATCTGTGCACGTTAGAACTAAAGTACAAAGGAGGTGAGAACAAACTTGTTCAATTGCTGATTCTCTCTGAATGTCTCAAAGAGTACCTGCTCTTTTACTCCATAAAAAAAGTAATATTTACTATTTTTTTACAAAGAATGCTCCGGAACTATTTGCTGCCACTTGGCAGGCTGGTAAAGACAACACTTGACACAAAGGATGTAGAGCATTTCTGTGAATGTGGAAGAGAGGAAAATGCCAGTCCTTCACCTTTGATCTTCTTTTCTTATTTCTATTGCTTTTTGCCATGATGCCATGTTTTCATTGTTTTACTCAGAACTTTTTCTGAAAAATATACATTGTTTTAATTTAAAAAAAAATGTTTTACTTTATGATTGGCAAATGTAGAACTTTGATCGCCGGGTGCATTAAAGAATAAAAACATGTCCAAAATGGCATAGGGGTTCTTTCTCACCCACCTCCAAACAAATAGGTTTGATGTGTACTGACTCTGAGTGGTCGCTACTCTTTAAACATTTATTTGGCTAACTCTGTTTTCATTTACCATAGATATATTATTACATTTTGGTGCCTTTTTGAAAAACAGTCAAGTATAGGAGAGGTCAGGACCAAGAAGATGGCTCAGAAGGTAAAGACACTTGCCCACAAGCCTGAGTTCCATCTTTGGATCTCCGGAACCACATAAAAGTGGAAGGAGTGAGATGAGTTCACAAAACTGTCCTCTGACCTCCACACAAACGCCATGGCTTCTATTCAGATATAGTAATACATACTACCACTAATAGTAGCAACAGCAGTAGTAAATGATGATGTTTTTCAAACACTAGGAGACGTGATTACATACATGTTCTTTCCTACCCTCCTTCCATCATGCTACAGCATAGAACCTCTCATCTCAGGGGTTCCTGTCCTGTACCATGAAATGTTTTATGTCTTCCCAGGTAATTTATGGAGTAAAAGGCGCAGGTATATCTCAGCTGCAGGCAAAGGCTGCTTCCAGGCCTGCGACACAAGCTATAAAAGGTGGGCTAGAAGGAAGCTAATGAGCTCAGTGGGGAAGCACAATTAGCGGTACTGACCAGCCAGGCTGTGTTTACATTCTGACTGCCAACTCTAATGCCTGAGCTCCTGTCTGTGTTTATTGTAGGCATTAATGCCTGTCAGGTCTTCATTTCTCAACTGGAACCCAAGCTCAGTCAACATTTTCACCATAGAGCAGCAAAGGTGAACAGTGACAGATGCACTTCCGTGGCTCGGGCTCTGACAATAGTCATTCCCGTGACTCTCCATCTCCATGTTCCTCATGTCTGAACCAGGAATACATGACAGTGGTGGGTCTTTGTCTGAGGTTACGGCTGAAGAGATGCAAACTCATGATCTTGAATGTGGTCATTAGTGTGCCCATGGCAACTACATCACTTGGGCCAGCAACCCATCAGAAGACAATAAACAGATCTGCAGAAAAGCCAAAACAAAGAAGAAAGTATAATGAAACAAGAGGCCATGGCTTTGAAGGAGAGCAATGAGGGGAATACGGAAAAGTTTCAATGGAGGGAAGAGAAGGGGTAAATACATACTTATAATCTCAAAAATAAAAGAAATTATATTTTAAAACAAAGGAGTGTTTTACAAAAATGTTTAGTTCCTGGCTGCACAGTCGTTGTCCCGTCAGCCCCCACAGGGCTCTGTTGCTCTTGGGTTCTAGCAGCTACCTAGCTATCTTCTCCTCCCCAGTACATCATTTAATGGATTTCCAAAATGGCAGTGTCTTTCATTCATGATGCTCTTCTTTTAGTATCATGCCTTGGTAGTCACTGAATCGCAGGACGGATAAACAGACAAGAAACGGTGCTAGTATTCACTCTAGTTAGACACTGCTGATTTCATGACGACATTTCCCCCCTTTAGCATACAGAAATTTAAAGAATAATTACAATACTTCAAGTATTATGATACTAAAATTATTTTAATTCTTTTTAAATCAGGATAAAAAATCAGGCTTCGCTATGGTATTTTCTCACCTAATTTTGGTTGGCCCGCTTCTGTCATCTTCCTGTCCTTTCCTAGTTTAACTCCCCTGCCCCTGTCTGTTTTCATGACAAATGTTCTAGTCCCCTCCCCATCTCCCTTCCTTAAAATCTGTTTCCTGTCTCAAGACTATTTTTGAATGTTCTACACCCACTCCTACATAACTGTATGTGAAAGTTGGAAGCTAGGATGTGTATATGAGAGAATACTCAGTGTCTTACCTTTCTCAAACTCTAGCAACAAGTGGAGCTTGTGCTAAGAATGAAGAACTACAGCTAATCAAATACAGTTATGCTGCCTAAAAGAATTAAAAATAGAGTGTGGTGTCACATGACTGTCGTCCCAGACACTCCGGAAGTATTAATTGTACCCAAGGGTGCTGAGGCAGCCTGAGAAACAGTGAGAATACTGGCTTTGGGAGAAGAGGTTTAAAATTGGACCTTAATTAATTCATTTACTCATTATTTTTCTGTGGATCACTTAATAGTCTTGACATTCTCCATGAAGGACTCCGACGACCATAGCCCTACAGCTGGCTCCAGGCTCCTGCTGCCCAATTTCCAACCCACCCCATCCAGTTTCTCCCTAAAGATCATGGTTTACCAAATTACCTCCTAGATGTAAAAATCTGGCCAAGCCAGTTATCTTCAAAATGAGAGTTAATGGCTGGGGACACACCTCAGCTACAGAATTCCATCCTTGGCAGATGTTCATGCATACACACACACACACACACACACACACACACACACACATTTTTAATTAACAATATCAAGGTCAGTTTCCTGTTTTACTTCATCACGTAATGATTATTAGCCCCATTCTTCTCTCAGATCTCAGGTCTCCGAAGATTCCCTCACAAAGCCCTCCATGCCCCTGTAAAGTCTTTTTTGATGTTTTTCACTACAAAACAGTGTGGAGAACATTAGATGGTGATGTGTTCTTCGATTCCACTTAATCATTCCATGATGTTTGGATACATCAAAACATCACATGGTACCCTATAAATATATAAATTATTTGCAGGCAAAAGATAATACAATTTTAAGTGCCTGGCCCCACAGAGCTCTCTGTATCCCCCTTTCTTCTATCTCTTTCTCTCCCTCTCCCTTCCCTATCTCTTTTTTTCTTCCTTCCTCCCTCCTTCCTTCCTAGGAATATTTGTGGAGCACCTATTACATGCCAGATCTTGTTCTATGTTCTAGAAGTATACCTATGGACAAAATAATCCATCACAAACACAAACTCACATTCTAATGAGAGAATCAAAGAGTCATTTGTAAGTAGAGACTGCTCTTTCATTCGCAGCCACCCAGACCCGAAATATTCACATAGAAACTATATTAATTAAAACACTGCTTGGCCCATTAGCTCTAGCTTCTTACTGACTAACTCTTATACTAATTTAACCTATATCCATTAATCTGTATATCACCATAGGGCTGTGGCATACAGGGCATCTGTCTCCTTTGGCAGGACATGGCATCTCTCTGACTCTGCCTTCTTTTCTCTTGTATCTCTGCTTGGAATTCCTCCTTGCTCTATTCTACCCTGTCAAAGGTATAAGCATCTTCTTTATTTGTTAACCAATAAAAACAACACATATATAGAAGGACTTCCCACACCTATCAGTAAATGGTATGGTATTACAGTGAGTAATAATATTATCTTAGAAGGGGATTAAAGCAGAAGAATATAGCAGAAGGAAAGACGGCTTTTGTTGTCATGGTAGACACAACAATCCATACAGAGAGTCTGGAGTGGATGCAGATCTAAAAATAACAATAGTGGTTCTTAGTGTGGTCGTGGAACCCACTGAGGTTGCAAAAATACTCTTAGGGCATCTGCAAAAGGTCAAACTCTTTCTTAATAATGCTGTTCAGATGCCTTTTTAGACCCTCATTTTTCTCTCAAGAATACAGGAGAGTTGTCCATAAGTCATGTCACATGGCATCACTATCAGGATAGCTAACAGCATGCACTTGACAATTGCTTCTTTTAAATTCCTCAATTTCCATTTAGAATAGATAGCTCTTATTACACATTATTCACAGAAGCAAAACAACACTAGGTGGGGGCAGGGGAAGGAGGAATCAGTTTTAGGAATTCAGATTAATTCTGAACCAAAAAAGTTTAAGAGTAACTACAATAGAAAAAAAAAAAAACCTGTTCAAGATGCTTAGAGAATGGGAGAGAAAATAGGAAGCAGTTCAGGAAAGAAGGAATGTGTAGGTCATAAGGGTGTTTTTGTCTGAAGAAAATGGGGAGCCCAAACTTGGAATGTAAGTCAAGAGCCTAGCACACTGGAGACGCTGAGTGTGATTCTCAAACAGCAATTTCCAACTGAGTCTGCCAGATACACTAGCATCCTAGCGCACTCAGAAAGCATAGGCAGGAAGATCATGAGCTCAGGACTCTTTCAGAACCAAAGGTTGGGGAAGATACTAGAAAGGGTTAGGGCATCTGAATAAGATCTACATTCAAATTTAAAGCCATCTCTTTTGTTCCTATATTGAAGATTAACTCTGGAAGGAGATAAGAATGGAGCAATTAATTGTAGCAGGTGAGGAGCTAAGGTGAGCTGTGGAGATATCAATAGCTCATCATATTGGATATATATACATATATATATCCTGTATCCTGTCTTTCTAATATATTGCAATACACCGGGTCATTAATAAATATTTCTCTTACAAAGTGGTGTTTGAGCAGAGACCTGAATAAAAGTGGACAGCAACCTTCATGGATGTCAGCTATCTATGTGGCAAGATCACACAGATGTCAAAGAAGAGGATCATATCCAAAGTCACCTGATCAGCTCCTCGAAACAAAGAATTGGAAGTGAAGCTAGAACATCCTCCACTGTCATGAACAGGTGTTACAAGGAGGGGGGGGCCTTTGTTTGTCCGGGCCGCCCAGCTAGCTTATAGCCAAAATAATCACACAGAAACTGTATTCATTAAATTACTGCTTGGCTCATTATCTCTAGCCTCTTATTGGCTCTCACAACTTGATTTAACCCATTTCTGTTAGTCTGTATCACCATGTGGCAGTAGCCTACCGGTAAAGAGTCGGCATGTCTGTCTCTGGCGGCTCCGTGGTGTCTCTCCCTGACTCTGCTTCCTTCCTCCCAGAATTCAGTTCTGTCTTCTCTGCCTACCTAAGTTCTGCCCTATTAGGTCAAGCAGTTTCTTTACTGATTAACCAATGAAAGCAACAGAAGGACCTCCTACACCAAATAGCCTACTCATAGTTCCTGGAGCAGAGATGATGAGAAAACCTCTATTGTTGCCCCTTCTCTCTAGTGACATCAGTGTCTGGCTTGCATCCCGTTTATTGGGCAGCCATAAAGGACACCAATCACTGCTCTGCATCCCAGAAGCATATACCATGACTTGGGTCTTCCAGAAATTTCTTAGTGATCTCCCATCTTGACTTCATTTATCAAAAGGCTCCTTTTATAGGCAAGATTCCAGGAGAAACACCTGTTTTCTAAAAGAAAGAAGGAAAAAACCTTCCCAAAGTATTTAAGGTTACCACAAGAACACTAGAAAATAGATTTCAGTGTAAATATGGCTCTGTAAAATGGAGCCAAAGCCTTCAAGTGTGTACTTCCAGGCCTTCCCTATTTGATTTGCTCACATAAGAAGAGTCTTTTCAGGTCAGTGCAAGTGCATCAAGCTATATTTTCTGCCTCCAGCAGCTTTGCTGGCATGGAAGAAGGGCATTGCCTTGAAAATTAGAGCCCTGAGTTCAAGCCTAGCTGTTTTGTTTTAGTTATTCTGTATAAATTTGTACAATGTTGAATAAGTAAAAATAAAATAACAGTAACAACTCAAAGTAGAAATTCAGTATGTTGTCCTTGTCTTCTCTGGTTCTTTTCATTGGAAAGTTTGAAGATTAGGGGCCATCAGAGTGACTAGCCAGTGGTTGGTCCTCAGGAGGCTTCTCTTTCTGGAATGCTGTCTGCCCAAGGACTGGTTCAGGATCTCCACAGATCTCATTTCTTGTCAATACACTAATGGTATCATTTGTAACTGTCACTGTGACAGTTCCATGGGGTGTCCAGACTAAACATTACTGCTAGGTGTTTCTGGGAGAGTGTTTTTGAGATTGACATGTGTGGTGTGAAGGTAATTGGTGCCTATAAGCTCACAGAGAGTGCATTATTAGGAGATGTGACTTTGTTGGAGTAGGTGTAGCCTTACTGAAGGAAGTGTGTCACTGTGGTGGCCACCTCTTAGGTCTTCTATGCTCAAGCTACACCTAGTTCAGTTTACTTCCTGTTGCCTGCCAATCACTTGGCTCCAGCATCATGTCTATCTGCATGTCACCATTTCCCACCATGATAATGGACTAAACTTCTGAAACTGTAAGCCAGTCCCAATTAAATATTGTCCTTTACATGTGTTGCCATGGTCATGGTGTCTCTTCACAGCAATAGAAACTCTAAGACAATGTGTAAGTTATGACTCTATAAAGTAGATCACCTACCATGAAAGTCTGCAGGGAGAGAATGCACAAGAAAGAGCTCTTTCTCCTGGGCTGCCAGGATACCAATTTGAACTGAAGTACAGTAATTCTGCCCCTGGGCTGGCATTTACATCAACTCATTTGGTTCTGAGATCTCTGACATCAGGTGGAATTGTATCGCTGGCTTCCCTGGTCTTTGCTGTAGAAGCTCCTTCAGCCAGCAGCCTTTAGAATACCAACCCACTTGGGCATGGTCTCTTATACTATAAATGCAGCTGTAAAACTTGTGCTCACTCTCGTTTCCGGTTCTCACTTCAGGCTGCTAGATTTGGTTCCTGTTCCCCATTCGTGCAGAGGACTTTGATCTAGGATAGTGATCTGTAAGTCTCCCCTAAATAAATTACCTTTTATTATATGTAATTCTAAACTAGTGTGGGATTATTTTGTATCTTCTGCCATCAGGTCTTCAGCTTTTAGATGGTGGGATCTCTCAGGAGCTAGGTACTCAGAATAAATCTCTTTCTGTGTGATTTATATAATGTTTTCTTATGTCTCTCTAGAGAGTCCTGTCAAATGAAAAATCTATGACCTATGATCAAGTTCTTAGTTTATAAACAAGTCTATCACTTTACTGGGATGAAAGAAAATAAATTCTTCTATATATTTCAAGGATCAGTAGAAGACCTCACCTGTGGTGGGTAGAGGCAGCTAAATGCAGGAGGTTTCAAGCCACTGTACTCCCTGGGCTGTTTCTTCTTACTCTTAGTTATAGCTTATATTCTCTTTCAGTTGGTAGGTGTGTGTGTATATATGTGTGTGCATGCATATGTATGTATGCATGCATATATGTATGTACGCATGCATGTCCTAGAGCTGAAGAGCTGGCTCATTGTATAAAGCACCTATTACATAACTGTGAGGACCTGATTTTAGACTTCCCAGCATCCACTTAAACACTAGATAAATCTATCAATGCCAGGTGGAATCTATAATTCCAGCCCTCAGAAGGTAGAGAGAAATGATCTTGGAGCCAGGGCTAGACATATGGGAAACTTCAAGGTTCATCTGAATAACCCTGCCTCAATGAGTAAGGTGGAGAGTAATTTGGGAAGATGCCTGATGTCAGCCTTGGGCTTCCACATTCATGCCCACATACATGCACACACACATACATGCACACACACACACATACACACACACATACACACACACTAATACACATATAATCATGTATTTATGCCATACACAAACACATGCAAAATAATAGAAAACAAAAGAAATTTGAACACTAGATCTGTACCACCACCTGTGACTCATCTTAAATTCAAATCAATCCAAATCAAATAAATTTTAGTTCTAGCTCTTTTATCACTGGTTGCATCTGTTGTGCTCAGTACAAAGTGGCTGCTGTCTGTGTGCCATATCGTACTGTGCAGAAGTCCTACAGATGCTGTTACTCTGTGTCATTTTGATGATCACACCATCAACAAATGTCACTAAAGGTTTCAGAACCCCAGGTGTGACTTGTGACTACCATTGCATTAGAACTGAACAAGGCCCCTGCAAGGCCTCTAAGGACAACTGAAGACCACACAAGTATGCTGAGGGCCCTGAAGCAATGACACTACTCTGACAGTTGTCACAGCCAATATGATGAAGAGAAACAGCAGAGGTGTGAGCTGCAGCTTTTCAGACTGACAGCAAAGAGAGGTTCATGGTAACATGAGCAAACCTGGCGGCTAGGCTCTGATGGATCCTCTGCCTCCTAAGCAAACCTGACGGCTAGGCTCTAATAGAGCCTCTGCCTCCTAAGCTGTATGACAGCCTCGGCTTGGTGTGACTGCTGCTCTCTGCATCGGAAACATGTTCTCTTGTCTGTGGAACAGTCTGTCTCTGCATCGGAAACATGTTCTCTTGTCTGTGGGACAGTCTGTCATATGTGCTCTGCCTCACTGCTCAGCGGCACATTCAGCCACTTCTTTTTTTTTTTGTACCTGATATTTTTTTTTCTTGAATGATCAGATCATACGATTCTGAAGATATTATCACAGCTAGAATCCTGAAGATGATGCAATCAACACAGAATCTTCACAACATATTCATCACATAGTTCGTAGGGTAGTACACATCTCTCACTTCATCTGTTCTAGTTCCACTCTATTGCTGTGACAAATATCATGACCACGAACAATGTGGCAAGGCAAGGTTTCAGTTGCCTCAAACTTCCAGGTCATCGTCTACCACTGAGGGTTGTTAGGGCAGGAATACAAGCAAGAACCATACTTTGCTGGCTCACTACCAGGTTTATGCTTAGCTCATGTTTATATACAGCCAAAATCCATCAACCCAGATATGGCACATCTAACAGTGGGCTGGGATTTCTTACATCAATTAACAGTCAATACAATTCTTCACAGGCATGTGTATAGGACAATCTGATCTGGACAATTCTGCAATTGAGACTCCCTTCTCAGTTGACCCTAGGTTAAAGGTGTGCTGACTAGTTTGTCAACTTGACAAATTGTAGTCATCTCAGAACAGAGAACCTCAACTGAGACAATGCCTCCATCAAATTGGTCTGTAATCAGGTCTGTGGGAGCATTTTCTTGATTAATATGGCTCCTTCCATAAACATCTGCCCTGGCTTCTGTAAGAGATGAACTGTGATGTAAAAACATAAGCCAAATAAACTCTTTCTTTCCCACATTGCTTTTGGTCTTAGTATTTATCGCAGCAATTGAAAACAAACTAAGACACTTGGATAATATCTTAATCCCTTACAAGTAATTGTTTTTCATTTCTATTATTTAGTCTTTTTGAAACGATGAATGGAATTGCAGACCATGTAAACTTTGGGGCCCTTTTCCCACATAACATAATTCTCTGGGGATTTGTTTATCCACAGTGTGTTCTCATTTTTATTTATTTATTTATTTTTATTGTTAAAAGAAAAATTTACATTTACTCCCCTTGTTCCCGGCCCTCCCGCTACCCCACTACCCCACCGCCCTCCCCCTGCTTCCTTAAGGATGGGGCAGGATACC
>JAQHUG010000408.1:297353-312061 GCA_028555095.1 Dicrostonyx torquatus | reverse complement strand
CCCACAGAGGAAAGGGCGAACTTGGGGGTGGGTGTAGGGATGTGTAGAATGGGGGAGGGGCGCCAACAGCCGGAGCTGGTGCTGCCTGCACTGCGGCCGGGTACCTTCCCTCAGAGTTCTCCCTCACTCACCCCTCTGGTTCCTTGACCTCAGCACAGGTACAGAGAGACCCCAGGTGGTCCGCGGAGCAGATCCTGCAGAGGAATAGGGGAACTTGGGGGTGGGGGCAGGGATGTGTTGAATGGGGGGGCGCCAGCAGCCAGAGCTGGTGCTGTCTGCACTGTGGCCCGGGTACCTTCCCTCAGAGCTCTCCCTCACTTCCAGTCACTTTAAGAGGTCACATGCTCTAGGTCACAAGCAGACTCAGTTTCTCCTTGTAGACCAGTCAAGTGTTAGATACCATATTTCATTCAACAATACTTTTCACACCCAGATACTGGAAATGAACTATGCACCTTCATTTCTTTCCCATTGAGGAACAGTTCTGCAAGCTAGAAGGGAGGGGGAGAAAGTACTTATACAAAAGATGCCTATTTATAGAAGGATGTAAAATATATAGAATACCCTCTTTGTCTGTAGATTTCAAATTCATGGATTGAAAATATTTTTTAAAATGTGTTATACTGAACAAGCATTAACAACAATACAGTTTAGCAAGCACTTACATAGTGTTTTCAATGCCCTAGGCGTTACCAGTAACCTAAAGATGATTTAAAGTCTACAGAAGGTTGTGTTGGTTCTATGCAAACACTACCCCATTTTATGTACGTAACCTGAGCTCCCATGGACTTTGGTGTCTGCAGGAAGTCCTGGACCTAATCTCCATGGATACCGAGGGACAGCTATATCCACGAAAGGGAGAAAACAAACTTGTAATTGTAGACCTGCACATGCAATGGGGTTCGATTGTCTGTCAGGCGCCTTCTAAGTGCCAAGCAGAGTTGGATCCTGAGGACAGCAATGAGCACAGTAGGCAACCATGGGGAGGGAATACAGGGGGAAATCTCTATGAGGGGGCAGAATAAAAACAAGGCAGTCCACAGTATGTCTGCTGTGTGAGTGCCAAGAGAGTTGTGGTGCAGGAAGGGACAGGGCCAGCTGCAAAGGCATTGTGTGTGAGATGCTGAAAACAGGGTCGAGGGGGCAGGCACAGGGATAACATTTGAACACTGATCTTAAGGAACTAAGGGAGCAACCCAAGGCATGGAGATGCAGAGATTCCTCTCTGCCCTGTATCTTTCCCACCTATCTTCAGAGCACCACTGCCCACCAAGTATTTGTTGAGCATTACTTTTGAGAAGTCAGTCTGAAAAAACGATTACCTGAGTTCTTTTCTTTACTGTTGAATGTATGTGCATTCCAACTATAAAACAATGCTATGATACTAAATATGCTATTTCAAATAAAATAGCTACTGCCCAGAAATGTTTGCAGACTCTCTGTCTCCAAATATTTGATTATCTAAAGCAATCCTGATAGCAGGTTATACTCTTTATGCATACCCTTATGGGTGCAGGCAAACATTATCTGAAAAGTACACCCTGGGTATTTCAACCATGAGGAGGAATGAGACAGGTACTGATGAAAGTTCTGAGAGAGGAGAGAGCTAGGCGAGCACACACCCCATACACACACATTGTTAGGTTCAACAGCAGCTCTTAGTATATCAAGAAGCTGAAGGTGTCACATGACAAACTCTACTGGTCTCCCAACAACAGTGAGTTAGGCCATTGAAGGATAACACCTCCTGGCTACTCCACAGACTCACACTTGGACACACCCAACCCCAGCAACAACTACTCAGGGCTACCAAGAGAACTGTTGTAAATGTGAGGAGAGGTGCGGGTTGTATGTTCCCAGCACCCAGCACCCAGCCCCCAGCTGCCGGCCCGCTCAGCGGCTGGTTGCTTGCTTATACCCAAAATAACCACATGAGAACTGTATTCATTCAAATACTGCCTGGCCCATTATCTCTGGCCTTTTCCCGGCTAGCTCTCAGATCTAAACTAACCCATTATAAAAGTCTGTGTGTCACCACAAGGTGGTGATCTTACCGGGCAGTTCTAAGGTACATCCATCTGCCATGGAAGCCTCATGGCGACTGGCACACTTCCTTTTTCTCTCACCGCCTTCCGTTCTGTCTACTCTGCCCACCTAAGGGCTGTGTCCTATCTTACAGACCAGGCATCCTTTTTATTTAACCAATCAAAGCACAGAAATACAGAAGAACCCTCCTACTCCAGAGAACAATGATACTAACTCTGTCTTTGTCCACCTTCTAAATTGCACCTTATTCATTTGTTACTGGTGAAACATGATTAGAAAATCTGCCTCACATCACTAGATGACAACATATAGAAAAATGAAAATAGATCCATATTTATCCCCATGGACAAAACTCAATTCCAAATGGATTAAAAACTTCAATATAAATCAGACCACACTGAAGCTGATAGAAGAGAAAGTGGGAAGTAGCCTTCAATGCATGGACACAGGAGACCACTTCCTAAATATAAGACCAGTAGCACAGACAATTAATAAATGGAACTGTAAAGAGAAGTTTTTGTAAAGAAAAGGACACAGTCAATAAGACAAAAAGGCAGCCTATTGAATGGGGATAGATCTTCACCAACCCCACATCAGACAGAGGACTGATCTCTAAAATATATAGAGAACTCAAGAAATTAGACATCAAAATTCCAAATAACCCAATTAAAAATGGTGTACAGACATAAATTCTCAGAGAATTCTCAACAAAAGAATTTCAAATGGCCAAAAAATACTTAAGGAAATGTTCAACATCCTTAGCCATCAGGGAAATGCAAATCAAAACAACTCTGAGATACCATCTTACACCTGTCAGAATGGCTAAGATCAAAAACACCAATGATAGCCTATGCTGGAGAGGATATGGAGTAAGGGGAACATTCATCCATTACTGTTGAGAATGCAAACTTGTACAACCACTTTGAAAGTCAGTATGATGGTTTCTCAGAAAATTGGGAATCAACCTACCTCAGGACCCAGCAATACCACTCTTGGGCGTATACTCAAAAGATGCTCAATCATACTATGAAGACATTTGTTCAACTATGTTCATAGCAGCGTTATTTGTAATAGCCATTATTACAAATTTATTTGTAATAGGAAACAACCTAGATGCCCCTCAACCAAAAAATGGATGAGGAAATTGTGGCACATTTACACAATAGAGTACTACTCAGCAGTAAAAAAAAAAAAGACAACTTGGATTTTGCATGCAAATGGATAGAACTAGAAGAAAAAAAAAACCATTCTGAGTGAAGTAACCCAGACCCAGAAAGATGAACATGGTATGTACTCACTCATAAGTGGATGCTAGCTGTAAAGCAAAGATACTGAGCCTATAGTTCATGATCCTAGAGAATCTAAGTAACAAGGTGAGCCCTAAGAAAAGCATACATAGATCCACCTAGAAAAGAAAAATAGACAAGATTACCTGACAAAATTGGAAGCATGTGGGTGGGGGGGAGAAGGGAGGGCAGAAGGGGAAGATGAGGGGAGGAGAGAGGAAGAAGAACTTGAGGGAATGGGATAGTCGAGATGGAGGAAGGACAGAGATGAGAGCAAGGAAATAAATATTTTGATTGAGGGAGCCATTTTGGGGCTAGCAAGAAACCTGGCACTAGAGAAATTCACAGGAATCTTGACCTTAGTTAAGACCCTAAATAATAGAGGAGAAGGTGCCTGAACTGGCCTTGCCCTGTAGTCAGACTGATGAATACCTTAAATATCACCATGGAACTTTCATCCAGCAGCTGATGGAAACAGAAACAGAGACCTGCACTGGAGCACTGGACTGAGCTCCCAAAGTCCAGATGAAGAATGGGAGCAGTGAGAATATGAGCAAAGAGGTCAAAACCATGATAGGTTCACCCACTGAAACAGTTTACCTGAGGTAATGGGAGCTCACCAACCCCAGTTGGACCGGGAAGGTAACAGCATAGGGCCAAACTAGTCCCTCTGAATGTGGGTGACAGTTGTATGGCTGGGGCCGACTGTGGGGCCACTGACAGCGGCACCAGGATTTATCCCTACTGCATGTACTGGCTTTTTTTGAACCTATTCTCTTTGGATGGATACCTTGCTCAGCCTAGATATGGTTGGCGGGACCTTGGACCTTCCCCAAAGCAATGTACCTTACCCTCTCTGAGGAGTGGATGGGGTGGGGTGGGGGTAGATAGAGGGAAGGGAGGAGGAGAGGAAGTGGGAATGTGGGATTAGTATGCAAAATGAAAAAAGACAGTTTGTTTACTTTTTAAAAACAAAAAAAAATAAAAAGAAAGAAAACTTGTCTGAAAGAATTCTGGAAAATGTCATTTCTGGAATTTATCCCCTAGGATTTAGGAAAGATAAGGGAATCTTCACATAGGTGGCTGCAAGGTTCTAACACACAGTCAACCCTTCTGCACAGTCAGGTTGCTGTGATTTTCCTGAATGTTGTTGAAAAAGTGGAATCCTTTTCTCCATCCAGCTAGGGGTAGGTACACCTAAAGGCCAGGGTCAATGCCCCACATCAGATAATATAGCTATTCCTCCTACACAGACCCAGGTCCTCAGAGTCATACAGCTGTGCCAAAATAAGACACGTAGAATTTTACCATTTTGGCCTGCCTTAAGTCTGTAGGGGGTGGTGACGTGAGCCTAGTGTTTGTCCCCAAGACAAGGCAGCTGACCTTCCTCACAGAGAAACATCTCTCCCACTTTCCCTCCTCTTTGCAGCTCTACACCATCCCAGTTAGCCTCCCTAACAGAATTCCTAGAGGTTAGCATCCTTCCTAATAGACCCTATGAGGTCACCAGTGTCTCACTGGAACATGAAGACATTTTCAAATTAGTTGCAATGGAAGCTGGTTCCTTCTCTTCTCTGTGAAAGAGAATACTCCAAGGTATCACATCTATTAATTCCAAAGGGAAGAGAAAACAAGTGAAGTAAGTGTCCATGTAATTGTAAAATGTTTTCAGCCTGGGGTACCTACTCTCCTGCAGCACATTTTCAGGCCCCTGGAGTGAAGCAAACAATGAGGGCTTGATATCTCCCTGCATATTGTCCTGTCCTGAAGTCTAGTTGATGAAACCATGACAGTCATTCAGGGGTTTATGCATTCACAGAAAGAAATGTATGATAAAAATCTTTTCACAGGGTAAAAGATGTTATTTTTTTTTGTCCCAAGTAGTTTACCAGTAGACTGCAGATTAAATAAACCCAAACACAGTTATCTCTATAAAACCCTGAAGTCACAAACACATTTATATTGCATATTGAATATTCAAGGCATGCTAACCAGACAGAACAACAAAGACCTGTTCCTGTGTGAAAACTAACTACTCTCTCTTCTTGAGATAGATAGTAGCATCTAGTAGGAGACCAAAGTGTAGCCTATAGAACTCAGAACATCTTGCCTAACCATTCTGCTCACAGAGCCTTTCAAAACATGGTAGACCCTGCTGCATCCTTAATGCTCCAGTTTTGCCTGTTCTGCAAGCCCTTTGGGTACATCTTGCTCCCCTACTCCACAATTTTCTGTAATATTTTTACTCTTAGTGTTTAGAGATGGGGGCAGAGGTGACTCAGGTTTGTTAAGCAAACTGGCTTCATGCTCTAATCCCAGTGAATGGTAAACACTATGTGGTCCATGCAGGGGATGGAGAATTATCTTCTTACCACTAAGAGATGCTAGGGTGTAAACGAATCCCAAATAGAATTGAGCTAGAGGCAAGATGAGTTGAGTAGAGAGACCAACCATCCACTATAGAAGTATTTGGGGTCCTAATAAGACCTTCTAGAGATTTAGCCAATAAATTACTATTACTCTCAAGGTTTCTCTCATCCAACCAGGAATCGAGGACTAACTGACCCATTTCTTAAAGAAAATTCATAGACTTGTCATGCTTGAAATAATTCACATAACTTCAAGAACTGACACTTACAATATTGGAAGCCAGAGCCTTCCTGAGTTAACAATGCTTGTTCATCAAGTTTCTTAAATGGTGTTAGGTCTGAGCTGATTTCACCATCAAAACCTTCTTTTTCCAATGTGGCAGAGTCTTGCTACATGGTGAAATGTTAGACACTGGAAAAGTAAATACCACGAACCATTACTAGCCAGTAACAGCCATCAATGGAAAGTGTAGGGAGAGCTGTGATTCAGAATTAGCTGTAGAGAATTATTTGGCCACAGGATGATGAAGAAGTGGCACTTGGCTCCTATGATCTGAGTTTGAACAAGGCATTTTCCCCATCTGAGAAGTCCCCTTTATTTATATAATAAAAAGTCTGGATGGATTTCTTAGAGTTCTTTCACTAATGGATCTGTTAAATTAACCATAAGTGCTTCTCCCATTTTTTTTATTATAAAATAAGTTGAAGCCAAGTCCAAGAAGGAAATATTTCTTCCATGAGCACAGCACTTTGCCCATCCCCCACCTGTGAGAGTTAGTCTTGTAAAAATGAGCTCTGGTTTCTTCTCCACCCACCGAGTTTGCTAGACTAGCATGTGGAGAGTCTAGAATAATACATGTATCTAATGACCCCAAAAGACACCAAACTCAGCTAAATTCTCTGAATATCCCTGTGCAAGGGGTGGGGAATGGATGCTTTGATATAGATGTGTATATTAAAAGACAGGGTGACATATTTTGAGATAAAATGTCAAAATGCTCTGGGCATAGTGGAATGTACCTAGAATCGTAGCGCGTGGGAGATGAAAGCAGAAGGATCTGGAGTTCAAGAATATCTTAGGGTTTATGGGGAGTTTGAGGTCAGCCTAAGTTATATTATGATGAGACTATGTGTTAAGAAAATACCAAAATCTTTTTTAATCATTGTTTTCATAAAATAGACACGTTGCAAATTGAAGCATGGAAATATGTCTGCATCAGGTTCATCCCAAGAACAGGTGAGGTGGTGGGTGACTAAATCTGAAACCTGGCACTGCTCTCTGTGAGTTAATATGACAAGATCACACTCCTCATCTAATATGTGTTCCCACAGTATATTCACAACTGGCAATGATGGAAAGACAGTGGGGCCCTAGAGGATGCGTTGAATCAGGGAGAGAAACAATTCTATCTTGACAGGGAAAACTCAGCCTAAGAAGTATGTGCTACATTTTATAAGCAGAGCCAGAGACACCGTGCATTTGCAGGGGTAGGAAAAAGATAAGGACTGCGCATTTCAGGGGGAGAGTGAATCTGGGACTGCTCATCCATTCTATCTAAGTATGTCCCTAAGGTCTATGTATAGGGTTCCTGCCTGATGTGTGACCAAGTTGTCGCTATAGTTAACAGACACACATTAGAAAAAGACAGGTGAGATGCAAGGTTTGCACATGATAGCAAGAGGGTATTTCCTTAGAGAACACAAGACTAACAGACCTGTTTCTAGAGATTCAAAGAACCATCCAGAAGATTCAGTGGAGAAAGAGGGAGGCCTGTGTTCCTCTGGAACAGCAAATCTGCACATTTTCCATTCCCATGATGCATGTGTAAAGAGACACTCTTGTGTTTCCTCAAAATGACACAACCTGGCAATCAGAAGTGCCAATAAGGTAGACCTAATGGAGACTTGCCCAACAGTGGTTGGAAGATAATTAGAACATGGAACTTTCTATCCTTTCCAGCCCTCTGCCCAAACAGAGCCCAGCTGCCAGGTTTCCACGGCTCCTCTCTTGAGAGTCAGAATGTCTCCATATGTGCAACTGTTTGCATGTACACTTTTGAGCTGAACACCCATTGATTGTCAAAATAATGAAATGAGATCAGGCAGAAATTTAGACTTGAGATGAAGGGCAGTAGGAAGGTCTCTTCACTGGTGATAGAGTGCTCTAAAATCATGCTTCACTAGAACCTGACTTGTGCCCCAAGTATCTGCACTTTCAATTCAAAGCAAACAACCTTGTTTGAAAAATGGACAAAGGGAGTTGGAGCAACTGATGGGTGTTTAAGAGCACTTGTTACTCAGGTGTGAGGACCTAGGTTTGATGTTCAACACCGACAACGGTGAGTAACAACAATCTGTGAACTCCAATTCCAGAGGATTTGACACCCTCTCCTGGCCTCTGTGGGTATTTAACACACATGGTTCACATGTATATGGGCAGACAAAACACTCATACACATAAATATTATTTTAAAAGGTTTTTTTGATCTCTTTAAATGGGCAAAATATATAATTACATTTCTTCAAAGATGTACACATGATCAATAATGACCCCCCCCCAAAAAAATAAAAACCTCAGTGAGCAGTAATCCCAGTCCTGAGCATACATCCAAAGGAGATAAATCAGTGTGCTGAAATCTGCATGGTCAACTTATTAGACTACAGTTAAGTAGTCAAGATTAAATTCCACCTAAGTATCTATCAATTTACAAGTAATTTTTAAAATGTGAAATACTATTCATCTGTAACTAATGAATGGAATCCTGTCCTTTGCAATGATGTGGTTTAATCTAAAAGACATGTTATATATATATATATGTATATATATATATATATATATATATATATATAAAATAAAAAGAGTAGAAAATAGAATTGTGGTTCCCAGAGGTAAGGGGTAAGGGTGGAAAAGCACAAGGAAGAAAGGGCAAAGAAATGTATAATTAGAGTTAAGTGGGAGGAATATGTTTGACAGATATTGTATAGCATAATTATGGTTAATGGTAATGCATTGTACTCTTCAACATAATGACATCAAATTGAAGGTTACAAGCCACATAAAATAATAACAATGTGAGCAAATGCATTTGTTAACTAACTAGGTTTAAATACTCCACAAAGCCTGTGAACTTTACAGCATCAAGGCATATTATACACATGAAATTTAATTTAGATTTTGATAAATAACAAAAGGAAAAATAAAAATGGGATGCTAATTCACAAGATGAATGGATAAATGAAGTATAATAATTGTATACAATGGAATAGCATAAAACCATGAACATTAATAGAAATCAGATTTAATTAGTGATGTTCATTATGTGGAAATGTTAGTAAAATAAAAGTAGTCTATACTGAAGAAGAAATGGAGGAATGAAATACACAAACTATAAAAAACTGACTTAATGCTAACCCCAAACTTCAAAAAGAACACATGCATGCTATTCTATTCTGTAGGGAAAAGCCAAGAATCTAACTGTCCCTACTGAACCTCTGGCTACTGAAAGATTCTGAGGGAGGGGAAGTTAGTATCTTCTTTTGTGTACATACAAGTGAGCCCACCAGGCTCCAGTAGATATCTCCATGTCCATGGTAACACAGACTTTCATGGTGAAACTCAATAAGTCAATAAGTTGGGAACATAGCAGGGATGAAGGGAGATAAAAAGGGGTGGGTAAGAGTGATCAGAATGTATTACATGTATGTTTGAAATTTGTATCTAAAAGCCAATAGCCTGGGTTGGGAGGGCAGCTATGCATTTCCACATACAAAGGAAATGATGATCAGCCTCTTTTTACCCTATACCAGACAGCAGAGTAAGAACAGACTATGTGCCAAACGAGGATAAACCTGCAGAGTGAGAGGGGAGGGTAGAGGTGACATAGAGAATGATTGAGCAAAGACTTTAACAAAATCTTCTACTTTCCTTTTCGTTGCTGTGCTAAAACATTCTGACCAAAGAGAGGGTTTATTTGACTCATAAGTCTCAGTTATAGTCCATCACTGGTGGAAAGTCAAGGCAGAAAATTGAGCAACTACTCACATATCTGATCACATCTGACCCACAGTTAAGAAGTGGGGGCAATTTCCCACAGCATTAGGTCTGGCCAGGGAACTCACTCCACAGCCAAGGAGCATAGCAGAAACCATAGGGGAGAACTGCTTGCTGGCTCACACAGGCTCGTGCCTCCTTATATATCCAACTGGCCAGGGAATGGTACTCCCACAATGGGCTGGGTCCTATGCTAATTAACGATCAAGACAATTCTCACAGACCTGACTCTAAGCTAATTTGATCTAAGGAACTCAACTGAAGCTCTCCACTCATGTGATTTCTAGTTAGTGTCAAGTTGACAGTTAAAGCTAACTAGGACACATAGCAAGCCCACCAATTTCCAATATAAAATAATAGCCTGTTTTCAAAATTCCGTTAATGTATATAGCAAAATATAAGGTATAGATCCACCTGGGCATTTATTTCCTAGTATGAATAACTCCACTACAATTTCTCCCTTCTGGTATCATATCTATACTTCCTGTGCTGTTCCAAATGCTCCAACTTGATTGCCCAGCCTTCCATGCCACCAAGGATGGTCTGTACTGGCATAGCTCTACTCCTAAATCTCACAATGGCTTACATCTATAGAGGCCACAAATATGTCTCTTCCTTAGCAAAGGGGATTAATAGAGGGTATGGGTAGGGGTCTAGAGATGAGATTAGACTGGATTACCTAGGTGGCCTCAGTATGATCACAAGGAGCCTAAGAAGGAAAAGATGGCAGGAAGGCCGAGACACTGCAATGGCACAAGGACTCAACCAGCCCCTGTTGCAGTGAAGCTGCAAGAGTTTCCAAGCCAAAAATATCGGCAGTCTTTAGAGGTTAGTAAGGCCAAGGAGATTCCTTTTGCCTCACTGCATCTCCACAAGGAGCACAGCCCTCCAACCCCTCAACATTGGTCCAAGAAGAGTGAATCTGGACTGCTACTCTCCAGATGTGTACGGTAAAAAGCATGCACTGTCTATGGTCACTGTTGTTTCTTGGAGGCACATTATCATAGCACCCAGAGGAAGACAGTACAGTGTCTTTGCAAAATAACAGTTAAGTTTCTTCATTATTCCTTTCCTGTTTGGAAAGTGGATATGAAGTCAGGGAGACAACAGCCATATTGCAATCTGGAGGCAATACAGAGGACTAGGGAGGCTTCATACACAGGAAGCCAGAGCAGGAGTCTGAAGCCCTGATGGCTTCACAGAGCACAGGCCCAAACTGACTATAGCTAATGTTTCATCACCTGAGATGAATAGCATGCATTAGCTTTTCAATTTCTTTTAAATTTTCATTGTATATACTCACTGTACATGGGACTGTGTTAAATAAAAGCATTTACACAAGTATGCATTACACACTCATCTTCACACCTCTGTTTCTATTTCACTAAACAAAGACTTTGAGGAAGAATATACTAGACCTCCCATACTCACTGCTTTGAGAGAAACTGTGACAGTTTAGAAACTTTATGGGCAAGTTATTAAACACAGAAGCAATAAAAATTAAGCTGCACACTCAATTAAGTAAGTTATATTTAAAATAATGGTAGTTGCGGTGGTTTCAATAGGTATGGGCTCCATTGACTCATGTGCTTGAATGCCTTGGCCCATAGGGAGTGGGTACTATTTGGAAGTTTATCACTGTGAGGGTAGAATTTGAGGTCCTATATGCTCAAGATACATCATCTGGTGTTTCAGTTTACTTCCTATTGCCTGTGGATTTTTTTTTTTGAGACAAGGTTCTCAAAAAAGCACTAAGTGTCCTGGAACTCCCTCTGCAGAGCAGAGACCAGGCTGGCCTTGAACACTCAGAGATTCACCTGCCTCTTCCTCCCAAGTGCTGGGATTTAAAGGTGTGCACCACCACCACCACCGACTGCAGATCAAGATGTAGAGCTCTCAGCTCCTTCTTCTGCACCACGTCTGCCTACTCACTACCATGTCTTACATGATAATGAATTAAACCTCTGAAACAGTCAAACATCCCCAATTAAATGTTTCCTTTACAAGAATTGCCATAGTTATGGTGTTTCTTAACATCAAAAGAAACCCTCACTAAGACAGAAGTTAGTACCAGGAGTAGGTCATTGCTATAGTAGGCCTGACCATGTTTTTGTTTGAAGGAATATCAACTTTGGAATTTTGTATTAGAAAAGAAGTTGAAAGCTTTAAGAGGGGCTTAATGGGCCATATTAGTAGAAGCATAGAAGACAATAGTGCTGAGGGTTCCATTACCATTTGAACTGTGGGCCTGTCTCTAGAGCTTTCAGAGAAAACAAATTTTAGTATGTTGCCTAGAGGTCATTCTTGTGATACTTTGCTAATGAATGTAGCTGCTCCTTGCCCTTGTCCGAAGAGTCTGCCTGAGGCTAAAGTGAAGTGATTTGGAATAATTCTGTTGGCAGAGAAAATATAGACTCTGTCATGTGGCTATTAATGGTAACTCTAATAAAGATTAATAAGAAAAAGGAGCAAGCTGAGCAAGTAAAAAAAAATACAAAATGTACACATTGAGGAGAAAGGGGACACCAGGAAGTGGAATGGAACTAAGTCCTATGTTCAAGGAGATAAACAGATTAAAGAAGAGCAGAAGAGCAAGATGTTAAACAGAAAAATGTAAATGGTAACCTTCGGGCAAGACCCCATCCAACTGAACTTCCAACTTGTGAAAGGGAATTAAAGAAAAGCCTAGAGCCAGGTGTTCTGGTGCACAACTTTAATCTCAGCATTCAGAAGGCAGAGGCTGGTGGATCTCTAAATTCAAGGCCAGCCTGTTCTGTAGAGCAAGTTCCAGAACAGTCAAGTTTAGGCAGTGAAGGAATCCATTGGAAACAGAAAAGCTGGTGAAGATGTAATTGAATGAGGCCATGTTCCAGCCACAGCAACCAGCAGAAATTGGCAGCTTTGGCCACGTGGTTCTGGCTTTAAAGTCAAGGTTAGGAGAAAGGGGTCATGGAATCTTTCTCTGTAACAAAAGAAAGCCACTGAGGTAAGGCGTGTATCAAAAGTATCCCTAAGTGGAGGCCCAGAGAGGCCACTGTGTGAAGCTGTGAGGTTGAAGCCTGGATTGCCTTGTAGTCTCCCATGATGTTAGAGATGCCAGAGTCATGGGATACTTGACAATGAGATCTGTTAACAGGGAGTCGAATCAGCTCAAGAGAAAGAAGTGTGTTGCAGTCAACAAAGATAAAATAAGTTGGAGATCTGAAGAGAGTTTTGACATCAGATATGGAGATGCAGAGTTTGGAATTTGCTCAGCTGGGCTTCAGTCTTGCTTTTGTCCAGTTTTTTTTTTTTTTCCTATAATCCCTTTCCTCCATTTTTGGAAAAGTTATACATATCCTTTGCCATTATATGTTAGATGTAGTAATCTGCTTTTTTAATTTTGATTTTATAGGGAATTAAAATTAAGAGATTGCATGTGTCTCAGAAGAAACTTTGAACTTCGGACTTTTAAACAAGTTTGAGGCTGTTATAGACTCTGGGGATTTTTGAAGTTGCACTAAATGCATTTTGCATTTTGTTATGGCTCTATGGAAGCCACAGAGCATAATGTGGTGGTTTGAATAGATACGGCCCCATAGACTCTTATGTATAGACTCATAGGGTGTGATTAGGAAGTGACCTTGTTGGAGGATGTATGTCACTCTGGCGGTGGGCTTTGAGGTCATATATGCTCAAGCTACAGCCAGTGTCACAGTTCACTTCCTGTTGGCTACAGAACAAGATGCAGAACTCTCAACTCCTCCTCCAGCACCATGTCTATACCTGCATGACACCATGTCCCACTATGATGGTAATGGACTAAACCTCTGGAACTATATAATCCACCCACCCCAAATTAAATGTTTCCTTTTATGAGAGGAAGAGAATCCCTAACAAATAGAAAAGTAAGCACTCATCACTTCCTAAGTTTACAAGAGCAATCACTCTCCACATTGTTTGGTCTATTTTATATGCATCTCTTTTGTCTGAGCACAGAAGATACTTCATCTTGACAACCTCATCACCAGTCTCTGTTACATACACCATGCTGATCTCTGTATCTCTTCCCAACTCCACACTTAAGAACATCACTTTGTTGTTGCAAAATCAGCCTTGGGAGGAAACAAAGCTCACACTGGAGACATAGCAAACATTACTAATGAAGGCTCTATTTTCCCCCAAACAGTCTATTATGACAGCCAAATGTGAAAAGGAAATTTTTAATTGATATGAAATCAAGGCATATTTATAAGGTAGAACTATTTCAATACATTATTCTGAGACACTCCTCATATCTGTTCTTTCTCTGTGATGAGAAGATTAAAACTCCTTTCTTGTAACTTTTTAAGTATATATGGCTACCCCACTGTGCTATATAGCATACCAAAGCATCTCTCCCCTAACTGTAACCTAGATTCACTCCCTCCTCCCTCCTCTCTTCTCCTCAGCCTCTAGTAACAACTAGTCTATTCTTAACTTCTATGAAACCAACGTTTTAAAATTCCCCATATGAGGGAAATCATGAAGTTCTGTCTAGAAAGGCACAGAAGCAGCTGGGTCATCTCACAACATAATGGATTCCATCACATCCGTTCTATGCCAGATGGTACAATTTCATCCTTTGCGACTCACTGGTAGTCCACTGTATAGATGTATCATAATCCCTTTATCCATTCATCTGCTGATGAACCCTGAAGTTCCTGTCTCATGAACATTGTGTAGAGTGCGGCAATGAATATGAATGGGAAGATGCCTTTTTAACAGTGGTTTGATTTCCTTCCTATATACCCAGTAGTATGATTATTGAATCAGTTCTATTTTTGAGACAAGTCCATTCTCAGTGGGTTTTACAGTCTTCTTTTTTTTTTCCTTCTTTTTTGGTTTTTCAAGACAGGGTTTCTCTGTGGCTTTGGAGCCTGTCCTGGAACTAGCTCTTGTAGACCAGGTTGGTCTCGAACTCACAAAGATCCGCCT
>JAQHUG010000408.1:274302-297298 GCA_028555095.1 Dicrostonyx torquatus | reverse complement strand
CCACCATCACCCGGCTTTTACAGTCTTCTTAATTGAGTAGAGCACTTATAGTAAGATACAGACCATGACTTTTAACAACTCAGGTTATATTTACACAGAACCAAATGCTCTTGGGGTTCCTTTGAATAGCTGTCTAGGTACTACACAAGGCATGCACTTTATTATTGTTTCTCTCAAAATTCTCATTACTTTTCTTAAGAGCAAGAAGCACAACCCTATTTCTCATGTGAAAAAGAAATCGTGAGATATGACATGACTTGTGCCTAGCTGGGGACTAAAATAGGACCTGAGTATCCTCCACACACACCTGAAAATCTGTGTTTACACTCCTGCAGCACAGTGTTTCGAACTTGGTAGGCAGTGATAAATATTTGTCGAGTTATTTACACAAGGGTGACTCTTCCAAAGACTAAGTTACCAACTGCTCTGCTTATGTGTAAGGCAATTCCCTCTCCAAATACACAAAACACACTGGCATCAGGCTGCTTTCTCTAAACTTCAAAGCCAACCCTGAAACACTTATGGTTAGAAGATTAGATTTCATAAACGTATTAAATTTATGTTTTTTTGAACAGCATCACTGGGGAGGCACCGTGGTTACAATTCATTCGTCTTGAAATAGACAGAGAGCAATTTCCTCCTTTGCTGGCTGTCAGCCTGGCTTCCAAATCATTCCCTCCAGACTTGGCGGAATTTCAATGACTCTAAAATTAATCTGTTGGCCAGAGAGTATGTCCAATGCCTTGAAATTCTGGGAGCTTTGCTGTGGTCTCAAAGTTGGTGCTGAGATGAGAGGTCAGAGGTGAAATTCCAATACTTTGTTCAGTTGGAGAACCCTGCAAACACATTTATCCCTTGGCTATCTAATAGAGTACCCTACAAAATATTCTGAGTTGTAGTAGACAACAGCTATGAGAGAATAGTAAGCCATATGGATGGTGTTTTTATTAATTTATTCAGCATTTATTTGAATTCCTAAGGCAGTAAACAGATAAACAATGGGTCTTGTCTAGGTAAGAATACATGTACCAGCTGCTGGTGTCCCAAAGAACTTGGGGTGATAAGGCTATGTTTTCTACAATGGGTGAGGTTTGAGATTAGGTTTAAAGGGAAATGGTCATGAGTAAGAAAGTAAGGTGAGGTATTACAGATGGAGAAAGGATGGGAGGTTACATTTCAAGTCCAGTTTAAAAAACTTAAGTTGCTAAGTGCCAGGCGCAAAGGCAAGGGACAGAGGGTGGCTGGGTACCATACTCGATGCCACATATAGTGGGAGTCATCATAAACTGACGTTTGTATACAGACTGTTCATTGTTAAAGCCTTGCAAGCCCAAGGACCGGAGTTTGTTCCCAAAACCCCACTTCTTTAAAAAGCCAGCTGTGTGGCACACACCTGTAATCACAGTGCTGGGAAGCAAAAACAGGTTGCTCCCCAGGATTCACCAGCAAAATACTCAAGTAAACCTGCAAAGAGTTTTGAATGTATGTTTGTCAAATAGAAGCATGGGAATCTGACTCAATCTCAGCAGAGGGTAATGACAGAAATACACCTGTAATACACTGGGGGTTTAGCGTGTTTGTGTGTGAGTGGATAATGCTGTATCAATATGCTGAGGCATACCCAAAATGTTGGCAAAACCTCACTTCTGAATGTTTCTGTAAGGATTTTTCCAGAAGAGATTTTAAGGTGGAACCTCTACACTCCTCATCAGTGTGGGTTGAAGAAGGGCAGCTGTGACATCCATCGCTTTCTGACTACAGACATTAGAGCTCTGGGGTTTTGGACCTTGGAACTTTATGGCTTCAATTGTTCATGTTTTCAGCCCTGCACTGAATTTCACAATTTGCGTGCTTTCTTTACTCTTCAGCTTTAAGGTAAAATAAGGTGGGACCCCTCTGCTTCTATTATTACATGAGTCCAGTTCCCATAAGTCTCTGTCGCTTTATCCCTCCATCCATACTTTGGGATATTTAAAAAAACCTTGGCTAACAGATACAGTGAGAGTGCCTAAAGTCAGAATGAAAACTGAAGAAATAGAGACTATCTCAAAGATAGAGATAGTCTAGTGAGAAGAGAGACAATGTTTTAATTAGGGTTTCTATTGATGTGACAAAAGACCATGACCAAAATGCAAGATGAGAAGGAAATGATTTATTTGATTCATACTTCTAGATCATAGTCTATCATTGGAGGAAGTCAGATTAGGAGCTTGAGTAGGGCTGGAATCTGGAGGCAGGAGCTGATACAGAAGTCATAAAGGAGAGCTGCTTACTGGTTTGCTCCCCATGGCTTGCTTAGCCTACTTTCTTAGAGAACCAAGGACCACCAGTCTAGGGGTGGCACCACCCACCATGGGCTGGGCCCTCCCCCACTGATCACTAATTGAGAAAATACATTACAGTTGCTTCTCATGGAGGCATTTCCTCAACTGACGCTCCTTCCTTCTCTGATGACTCTAGCTTGTGTCAAGTGGACACATAAAACCAGCCAATTCAAGCAACAAGAGCAACCTTTGAGAACCAACATGAAAGGAGTAGGTGAGAGAGACAGGTACAAGGAGATAAGGGCTGAAGGAGCAAATACTGTAGATGAAGAGGACATGTCCACCATAATATGGAGATACCAAGTCTGAGAAAGGCATCAACAGTCTTGTATGACTCCTGCAAGAGCTGCTTTAGAGAGTTGGAGGAAACTGAAAATCAGAACTCCTTGTGATCTAACATGGAAGTGAAGCATGAGACTCAGGAGAGATAGGTTGGGAGCACTCAACATGAAGGACTCCAGAGAATAAAATGCATATAATCTGATTGGAAAACAGAAGGGAGATGGGATTTTGTCTGCTCTACTTAAGATCCCATGGGAGGGAAATGAGGAGAAGACAGAAGCCACGGCAGAGGGAAGGATCTGAGACAGGTGTGTGATAAGACTGAATGTTCATGTTGAGGGTGGACATCAAACTAATTAACACACAGCTAGAAAAACCAGCTCTGTCGGAAAATATCAGGAATGGTGTGCAATTATGACATATTTACCAAAGGAAACAGTCACACACAAGAAGGCATGGCAAAGTCACACTAAATGGGAGGTTTGAAAGGTGATAATTATTTTTAAAGGGAGCTTCAAGTGAGTTTTAGAAGAGAAGTATTAGAAAACCCACCCTCATGTCAAGGTAGAGGGATCATTGTGGCTGTTTCCAACACACAAACACACACACACACATTTGGTTTTTGGAGAAAGTGTTTTTCTGTGTAACCCTGGCCATCCTGAAACTTGCTCAGTAGACCAGGCTGGCCTCAAATATTTTTATTTGCTACTGTTTTACTGAATTTGTCTTTGAAAGATTCTAACTAAAGATAAAACAGGATGGACTTGACAGTCACCATGTTTTCATAGGCAATGATTCTTCTATGTTAACTTTACCAAGAATATTAGATTCTGAGAGCCTTTCCCCCACTCTCAGAAGTCTTTCGCCCATTCATCAAATTACCAGGTGATGGGACTTTCCCTCCAACCTCAGAATTCGATCAGCTGCTGACCTGGGGGCCTTCTGCCCGTGGAAATAAGGTATCTTTATAGTATGTATAACACCAAGGACTGAGGGCAAGACAGGACAATGGGAATGGCATCTGCGATGCTGGTGAGGTCAGGACACAAAATACTGGAAGAAGTGGCTTCTTACAAAGCAGGGTCCTGGTATATCTTCAAACATACCTAGCACACACCCAGGCACTCTCTCACTCCCCCACCCCTCCTGTTCTCTAAGTCTTTTAAAACTCTGTACTTCTGTGGAATCTCTGACCCTACCCCTACCCCCACCCCAGAGGCTGCATACAGCTGAGGTCAGGTGGTGCCACAGGAGTTGGGAAGGGTGGAGGTGGGATGAACCCAATGGAAAGGTCATCTGGGCAAGCAGTGGGGGTTGTGGGTAGGGATTCCAGGACAGGTGGTGGATGCCATTCATTTTCTTAGGTTGTATATGCTATAAGAAGCTTATCAAGGAGTGTTTACAAATGCAGGGACCTTGCTGTTTTAACAGATTAACCATAACATATTGGTTCAGTAACCCAACAGCCCATTTACATGAATGGTTAGTTTACACTTGACTCTTTTCCTGGACAGTAGGCAGATAAAAAGGCCACTGGGTTGATGGGGAGGAGGCTAGCCATGCCCAAAACTTCCATTAAGTAGTTAAGAATAGGATTTGGGTACTCTGTCCACCCAGAAGTACACACGGAGCTCACAACTCACTCTGTCCTAAGGAGAAGTAGAAAATCTCCTACACAGTCCTGCCTGAGTTCATTTCCAAAAAGCTCCAAACACTGAAGAATTTCACCACTGAGAGAAAACATCATGGCCACCCCATGACAGGCCAATTACACTTTTATATTTGAACTTGAAAAATGTGTGCCCCAGTAAAATTAACTACGTGTGCTGTGTCTTCATCTGGGTCAGCTATTCTCAACTCCATGCCCTCAGCTATGTTGAAACATGAAGTGTTTCAGACAGGCTTGTGTGGCGAGTGCTAAACAAAGGATGTAGGTGTTCCTTCCTACATCTTCTCTTCTAGGTTTACCACGAGGTGAACAGCATGGTCAGCAAGTAGTTCTTCAGTACCCTGAGAGCGATACACAACTTGTCAAAACAGTGAACACTTACTCCAAACCAAGAACTGTGTAGCCTGCTACAGCATGCCTCACCTCATTCTCAAAATCACCTGGAGATAAACAGTGACGCCCACACCTTACACATTAAGACACTGACGCCTAGAGAAGCCGCGAATCTTACCAAGAGTGCTTTAGTTGCTAAGTGGAAGAGCCAGGCACTAGCCCCAGTCAGTCAGGCTCTCAAGCTATTTCCAGAAGACCATGTTGTTTCATTTCTTGTGACTTTGAAGCTCTGTGTATTCACACATTCACCCAAGTGCTTAACGGAGCGAATAAAAGGCATTTGTCATGGTAATCCCTAATGGAGATAACAGAAATATTAGCAAAGGCCCAAGTGAAAACAGTTCAAGTGAGGCCTAATTTTTTACAAGGCCAAAGAATGATTTACTTTATCACAGTAAAGAATTTTATTTGACAAACACATACTTTATCATCTCTGGTCTGTTGAAAATGTAAGTTTACATTTTTCTCAGCCATAAAATTAAAATAATTTTGACTCCAAAAACTTAAAAGAAATCTCATTCTAGTTTCCTTTCCCTGGAAATGTAGATGCTAAATATGGAATCTGAATAAGCATGTCAGATAGGGCAAATGCTTGTGTCAGAGGAGGCGAGTTCAAACCCTTGCCTCCTGCTGGCAGAGTGACCTTGAACAAGACATTCCTCTCCTCTCATTCACAGTTTCCTTGTCTATAAAATTGAAGAATCTCAAATCCCACTGCAGCCTAGGAATAGGACTGCATCAGAGGGACCTGCTGAACTGCATGGCAGAAAGGGTGAACTCTGGAGGTTGCCCATTTTAAAAATTGTGTACTTAACTTGGCACCTGGAGTGTTATAGCTACTTGATACATTTCCAGTTTCTCCATTCTGCCTTCCCACCTCTTCAGCTGTCTGAGGGTTGGTCAAGAAAGATAATGCCAAAATTAAAGTGGGTCCTACCAACTGGTTGTGAAAGAAGTGAGCAAACACCTCAATTTGTCCAACATGTGGGCAACATTTTATACCATCATACCTGACTCCATCCCCGCACAGAGAAGCAAGATAATCCATTAGTGTGTCACTGGCCAATTTAAAAGGGAATTTTAGGTAAATCAGGGCATAGAAATGAAAACAGGAAGTAGGGCCAGTATAAGAGAAAATTGATTGACTTCAGTACCATGGTCTCTGGGAAGTTGGAAAGATGTAACCTTCCATTTGGAGAATATTCTAACAAATGAGGGGACTTCAAAGGAACCTGGACTGCTGGTAGAAGATGCTAAAGTCATGGCCTCACAGGGGATTAACTTGCCATAAGAAGACCTTAGATTTCTAGTAATATCTGATCTTCAAAACTACACTCCCAGTCTCACTGAGATAAGCAGACCAGTAGTTCACCTACTGGGTTGGAATTAAGATTTTTAAAGATCCTGACTCCCACCACCACATCTCAGCCCTAAGAAACATTTAAGAAATGGCATCATGGTCGCTGTCCCATTTTACAGATAACCATTGACTACTGTGCACATAAGGGAAAGGTAGACATAAATAAAGAACTGTACCCAATGATCCCAGACAGAATCAAGAGCCCTGTGTCTAAGCTGAGCCCAAGGATTAGTGGTATTTCTCCATGGTAATTGAGATCAAGCAGGCTTGTGACCCTCTGATAGCACCCAACAAACTCACTGCAGGTAAAGAAAAAGAAAGGCACTGGCAGAAAAGGACAGTTTTGTTCCTAACTAGGTCAAAATTTGTCCCTTCACTTAGTTCCCACAACAGAGCTGGCACAGCTTAGTCCCAAGCTATGTGTGTAGGTCTTAGCAGTCTAGAACATAGATAGGTTTCATTCATTCAACAGACCTTAAGTATATCTTATCCTTCAGGGGAACAATAGGACAGGAAGAAGCTTCCTGGAAACAGTGTGCCTCCATGATACTACAAGAGGAGGAGATTTGGTATACCAGTGACAGGGAAAGGAAGGAGTTAGTAACCTCTGCCTAGGAGTCTTCAGAAGAAGGACAAAGAAAAATAAGAACAAAGGCTTCTTACATGCAACAGTAGTTACTTATGTTTCAACAGCTACATGTGTGTAATGCATTTACGCAATATGAATCAAACAACTTCAAGTGAAATATTTCTAAGGATATTACTTTATATATGAGAATAGCATGGCCTTGAAACATTTTGATGCAACAACCTGATTTAACAATAATGTAAGGGTCAAAGCAAATGTCCTCTCAGGTCTGGGCTTTTGTTGTAGTTCAGTCTTCCTGCCTTTCCTAAGACCACTGCAAAATGCTAGCCTCCATCAGCACTGTGCAGGAGAATAGACAATTCTGCATACCCAGTAACTCTACAGAGCAACTTGCTGCTTCTAAGGGTGCTGGAAGTTATTAGGTCTAGTATATTCACATAGAAGCTCATGGGGAGACAAGTAGTCTCATTGGGATTGGCAAGACACATTAGGACATTAGCGGGCAGTTTGTCAAAGCTATGAAATTATACATTCTCTAACTAGCCATTTTACTTCTAAGGGGCTTACCTTAAAGGTAAATATGTAAAGTACACCTAGCATAGTTTGTAATAATGTGAAGGCAAGAAAAACTGCCCACTGATAAAATGAGTAAATGAATAGTACCATATAACAACCATTGAGAATGATACCCATGAATACAAGAAAAATATTTATAGAATTACCCAGCAAAAAAGGCAAATCTCATTGCTTATTTGGTACCATGTAACTTATATGTGAGTACAGCTTCTGGAGATGGGTATTTATGCACAGATGTCTAGACGATGGCTCTTTAACCAATAATATCATCGGTAAGGAGAAGAGGTCTTAATTTCTTCCCTATGCACCATTTATACCATCAGAACAAATGATGGAGCTGTTTTTATTTGGAGAATCATATTCTTAATTAGTACTAAACAGTAAGAAAATCCAACCTAATGGGGACTGTAGATATTTGTTCTATATCTTCAGTAGCATCCTTCTATATGCTTATATAATTAGTTGCTCTAAGACTCTGTTCATTCGAAGCTACTGTGCACAGGGACAGTTGAGATCGGGCTGCTGCACTGCAATGATCCAGGTTAACATCCCCATAACTCACCAGCTTCAAGTGATGAATGGCTCACCAAAATATGTTAAGCCACAGTTTCCTTATCTGAGAAAGATACTAATGGTTATTGTATTGGCTATCTATTGCTATGCAATAAATTACCGTAAGGAATCAGAATTTTAAACAATAATGATTAATTATCCCTCATAGTTCTGTGGGTCAGAAATTTGGAGTGCTTAGCTGGGTACTTCTTAGTGCAGTGGTTTGAATATGAATGGCCCCTGTGGGCTCATATATTTGAATGCTTGGTCATTAGGCAGTGGTGCTACTTAGGGGATTAAAGGGCGTGGCCTTGGTGGTTAGGTGTGACCTCACTGGTGAAAGTCTGTCACTGAGGGTAGGCTTTGGGGTTTAAAAGCTCAAGCTAGGCCCAGTGTCCTCTCTTCCTGCAGCCTTTTGATCAGGATGTAGAACTCTCAGCTACCGTATGTGCATGTTCCCCATCATGAGGATAGTGAACTAAATCTCTGAAACTGTGAGCAAGCCCAAATGAAATCCTTCCTTTTATAAGAGTTGCCATGATCACGGAGTCTCTTCATAGAAAGAGTACTGACTAAGGACACTTGAACTCTTCCCTGAAGCTGAACTCAGATAGAAAGCCAAGGCTGCAATTACCTTAAGGCTTGCCTGGTGCTGGAGAATGTGTCTAAGCTGATCGCACTAAAGGACTGCCAGGTTTACTCTTGGTGGACTGTCTTATTTATGTGTCTGCTTGCTACAAGAGTCGTGACAGCATGGTGCCTGGCTTCCCCCAGAAGGAGCAATTCAAGAGGCTGAGGTGAATGAAAGTGGCAATATCTTCAGGGGTCAGCCTTGGAGATCAATTACCACCATTTCTTCTGTTTGTGATTATGGGTTATGCAATTTAATAAAAAAAATAAAGATAACACCAAGATGGGAATCCTAGAGTCACCTGAAAGACAGACTACACCATACCATTAAGTTACGAACATGTTTACAAATAGTACAGGATACCTGCATTGTGCTAAATGAGGCTCTGCAACTACAAACTCAGCAGATGGGTCCCTACATCTGCTCTGCTCTAGTCCCTCAATTTCTTCTAATGAGGAAACCAAGCTGGAGGGGTTAGTTCTGACCAGGAAGGCAGAACTAGGCTTTCTGACAAGTGGTTTCCCATCTGTCCTCTGCAGTGTTTCTCTCTGTCTCAGGAAAATGAAGACAAGAGTGCAGGACCCACCTGTTAGAACAAAGTGTTTACAAGTTGAAGTACAGGTGCTTCACCATGAAGGCTGGGAGAGCTGCCACACTGGGAATTGAGTTGCCTTTGATGAAAAGGGCCATATGGGGTCTTAGAGAGGCTCTGAGAGAGTGACTTAAAGTCATTCCCACAGTGGTGTGTGGAATTCCACAGTGGTGGAAGCCTCTGAAGAGGCTGTGGGAATAACCTGGGTGTCAGGGGCTGAAGGCTTCACTGGTGAAAAAGGCAAGCCTTGAGAGACATGGCACTAGCAAGTACCATCACATAAAACCTGTGGGTGCCACTAAGGATTAAAGGGGCAGGCCAGAGGTAGAAGCAGAGTGGATAAATGTGCTGGTGTATGAACAGTCCAGTGGCACGTTCTTCCCACACTGTGTACAAATGGTTCTACTTGCATGGGCAGTGTGGGAGTAGAGCAAACAACCTGGAATCAAGGAGGCAGTCTGCCTTTTCTCATTTCTAACTCTCCACCCAGAAAGCTGGTGCATTGTCAGGCTAGAAAGAACACAAATGTGAGGACCTAAACTCAGTCCACAAGACTTGTCAGGACACAGGCAAGTCCATTTCCTATGGGAAAGGGTGTGAAGGTTGCCACTCTCAAATGAAGATCACTTTTCTCCCCCTCATTTTCCCCCCAATTCACGTGAACTCTCCTGCTATACATGGTCCATGTGCCACATTTCCTGTAGATGGAATCTCAGGAAACCCCGGATGACATAAGGCCACTCTAGACCACAGGATTCCTCTAGCCCAGGAGCTCCTTGAGGCAAACGCCTGTCTGTGTGCCCTATGTCCTCAGCCCCAGCCTGGACATTGTGACGTTGCATTCTGACAAAGTTTGTCAAGTAGCAATGTCATCAGCCTTATAGCCAAAGTCTGAGGTTTACAGGCACAGGGCTGCAACCTGATGTGCAGGGTTTTGGTCCAGGTTACCCACCAGGCCACCATTCACAGCACCAGTGCTGCAGATACTTCCCTGGCCCTCCAGGACCAAAAAAAAAAAAAAAAAAAAAAAGGTCTTGTTCCAAGAAAACAGTAAAATGGTTCCCCAAGAGACAAAACTAAAGTGGCCTGAGAAAGGAACACTTATTTCTTCTTTGTAGAAATGTTCCATGTGTGCCAGGAAAAGCATTATTCACACATAGCTTTTAGTTGGCCAAAAGAACTTTTTAAACTGGATTAGAAGGCCTTTATTAATTACTCGTCACTACCACTCCTCCTTGTCTTATACTCTTAGTATTTCTCATTCATTTGTGTCACAATAGAGTACAACAACACATTAAGGTAAAACTTCCATCTTGGGGAAGCAAACATTTGAAGGTTCTTTCCTAGGCCAAACTGATCTTCTCCACTTCATCCTACTCTTCCTGCTTCGGGAAGTATAACAGTGTTCTCCTAGAGTCCATTCTAATCTATCTAAATACCACTCTTTTGGCCATCTCATTCTGACCTTCTCCTTCTGTACTATCTAAGTATAGTCTTCTTTCAACTATTTCATTTGTTGTCAAATCCCCTCAATTTACTTGGGATATGCTGTTATCTTCTGAAAGTAGGGCAGTGGTGGTGCAATCCTTTAATCCCACCAGTGGGGAGGCAGAAGCAGGCAGATCTCTGTGAGTTCAAGAACAGACTGGTCTACAAGAGCTAGTTCCAGACAGGTCCCAAAGCTACATAGAAACCCTGTCTCAAGAAACAAAGAAAGACAGACAGACAGACAGAGAAAGAAAGAAAGAAAGAAAGAAAGAAAGAAAGAAAGAAAGAAAGAAAGAAAGCATGCATCAATCAATAAGGTGGAAAACTGTGGGCATAGTTCAATCTATTGCAAATCAATTACAATCCAAAACCCAGCAGCATAAGTATCACTTAAGAGTTTAATATAAATGCAGAACCACAAGCCAAGAAAGAAAGAAAGAAAGCATGCATCAATCAATAAGGTGGAAAACTGTGGGCATAGTTCAATCTATTGCAAATCAATTACAATCCAAAACCCAGCAGCATAAGTATCACTTAAGAGTTTAATATAAATGCAGAACCACAAGCCCTGCTGACCTGCTGACTCCAGACTACCCAAATGCTCAGATTGTAAATGCAGCCTAAGATTACAGATTCGTGATGATAATTGTGCTATGCTGTTGGTCCTGTTTGCGCCTACCTAAACCCTGTTTTTAAGCATACTTCTCATAAGGGACATTTTATCATAATAATGGATTTTACACCTTGATAAATTATGTATGCACCTAGAACTAAGGGGCAAAATAAAGATCTAGTTTCATATCTGTTTGAGAACCCAAGCAAAGACCTCTAGTACAGACCATTTGCTTATACAAGAAAATTGTTTTAAAACAAATTAACATTAGAACAAATGATACAGGAAAACTGACAAATGCTCTTTAGCAGCTCAAAGCCCAGCTTGATCCCAGGATGCATTATCGCTGACCTCCCCCCATCCTGCTTCTATACAGTGAACCCCACTCCTTTCCCTCTGTCATCTTATGAGTGCTGCAATTGTCCCTCAGAGCTACATTCTTTTTCATCCTTCTCCACTGGGTAAGAAAAGAGTCTTCTGAAACCTTCTTGGGTTTTTCTGTTTGTTTATTTGGTTGGTTTTGGGTTTTGTTGTTGTTGTTTTTCTTTATTTCAGGAAGCTTGGCAAACATCCCCTTGTTTCATAAGTCCTGATAGGAATTATCAGCTTATCTCTGAGACAACCACCAATACAAATGAAGTCTATATGCTAATGGGCTTAAACTAATGAAGGTTCTAGAACTAAGAGTGGCTGGAAAAGGAGGATTCCACCAAGAATGAAAGACCTGTGGCTGCTGATTGACGGACAACTACCAAAACAGACTTTCATTTCTTTTTTCTTGAATCTTGAAACTGTTTAGGACATCCAGCGTTACAGCCCATATTAGCATAGCTTACGGGAAAACCCTTTTCTATTTTAAACATCACAAACATTGTATTTTATTTTATTTTATCATGCTCTATTACTGTTCAGTGACCATCTCTAAAGGGCCCTGGCTTACCTCCTCCCAGAATAATAAAGCAGTCACAGGAGTTCTTCAGGCCACTCCAAAAACCACTCCAGAGCGGTTTGCCACACATAATAGAGGGTACATTTGAGGGGCAGCATCCAATGGCCAGTTCTGGCTAAAGGCCTTTGTGTTTTTCAAAAGCTCAAAAAGCAGGAGAAGTGACCACATTGTGTTTGAAACATTATAGCACGTTCCTTCAAGAGAAGTGTCTAAAATGAGACAAAAAAAAACCTTACAATTTCATAAATTAAAAACAGTAGACAGGAGAAGTTAACAGTCAAAGTAAAATAAGCATGGATTCTATACTGTTATTTCACAATAACCCTCAAGGTAAAGGAAACTTGGTAAAGCAGAATTCAGAAAGCTGCTTCCCCGGAGCTGTTCTGCACACAGCTTGTGTTTGCTTTACCTAAAATGAGGTTCTCAGTGCGTGGCCACTGGTCACACTTAACTGACATATAGAAACCCAATCGAGCTGAAGATGGAAGGGGAAAGGGTGCTAATTCATCATCTCAGTGGTCAAGGCGATCGGTGTAGAGAAAGTGGACGGAGCCTCACAGAACAATCACCACTTCTCGAAAGAACCACTCCCAGCCCAGCTTGAGCAGTTCCCACAAATGTAAAGCAATTCTTTTCTCAATCAAAACGTTTTGCATGGTTCTTGGTTCTGCCGCTTACCAAGGATACTCACTCTCTGCTCCAGTTTCCTTCATGGCAGGGAATGGCTCTTCTTTCATCAATTGGTATAAAAACAAAACAGCTCATGTGACAAGCCCTGAAAGCCTCCATGCCCTTGCAAGCCTACAAAGGCTGTTCTCTCCCCTCCCCCTGCTCATTCAGTCAGTTTAGACTTTCTAAAGAGACAGCTACAGAAATTTCCCTGTCCCACAGACCTCTCTGCTTGCTGTCCTTGGATGTTCACAGTGCTCATCTTGTACCATCACATGCACATGGAAAATGATAAGCTTCTGAAGGTCTTCAAGTTTTCATACACATGTAAAAACCAACAAAAGGGCCAATGAAGCATGGTAAAGCCTTGGCCAATCTAGTTCAGCCATGAACTTAAATCACAGCATTTAGAACAGCACCACCAACAAATATCTCTCCTAAGAGCTCCCCCAAATCCCCGAGGGTTCAGAACTCATTTATCCAAATTTATCTTCTCCTTGCCTGCAAACATTAGGCACATGCTGACAGTAACAGCAAGCTAGACAAGGATAAGGGGCTTAAAAGGGTGCTGCAATGTTTTAAAAAGTTTAAAATAGTAATAAAATTAAGGTAAAAGATTAACCCAGAACCTAATCAGTAGTCAGAGGCAGACAAAGATGTTCCACCAGTTCTGGGTCTCACATTCTTCATCTTGGACAAATACTTTTCCTTTCTTCAATTTAGTTTCCTTAGACATACAGGATATGAACTTTTCTAAAATCTCTAACAGCTCTAATCTTAGGTGTCCAGAATTTCTGTACACACTTGTAGTGAGGCTCCAGAGATGGGAAATTTGCTTGTACTGAAGGATATGAGGAAGAACTCAAAGCTGTCATTTACTGAGTACTCCCATGGCTTATAAAAATAATAGAAGATTCCCAGAGATATGAAAGTTGTGCCTTGACAGGAAGCGGAAGGAACCATCCTAGATGTTATGTTTTCGGCTGTGGAGTTGAGGCTGGCTTTGTGCGTCTGTGAACTGGGAGGTGGCTCATTCCTGCTTCAGTATCAAGTATGTGCTGAGCACTGGACATTAGCATAAAACACAGCACAATTATGACCAAGACAGAGCAGGTAGCAGATACTGCGGGAGAAGGGAGAGGGAACAAAAGAGGCAGGAAAGAGAAAGAGGATAGGAGAGGAGGGGAGGATTCCTGGCAGTGGGTGGAGTATAAGCCAACAGATAGGAATGAATCCAGAGTTTCATGTGCACAGAGGCAACAGTGACATAAACTAGGTAGAAAAGTGGGCTGGGGCTGATGGAGACTAAGAAATGGCAGGCCTTGGGCTCTGAATTATAATCAGGCCAGCAAAATAAATTAGGAATTCTTCAATGACTTCACAGGATTGCTACCTATGTGTTCAAATCTACTTTGTTTGACTGTAACAAAAAGGAAGATGAATGAATGAAAATTCTCAAAAACATAATTTAAATAAATTTATTTATGAGAAAAACATCTAAACATCAGGTACAGTATGATCGATCCATAATGATCCAAGGATGTCATGACTCATCTGAATGCATTCTCATGCAGTCTGTAGGAGATCCATGTGGAGGATCAGCTGAACCATTTATCAAAATCCACAAAGCATCTAAGCAAATATGATAAAATATGCAATGACCATGATACATAATAAAATACAATATCAAATACTACTTGTGAGTTATAAACTACAATATAAACAAGTTAAACTCCTTTTAAAAATGAAAAAATATTTCTATTACAGCCTCCTTTGAAGCACTTTCAATTAAATGAAGCTTTGTATATTTTCTCTCAATAGCCAGCAAAGGACCCTTCTTGAGGAACTGTCACCATCAGTATGTGAAGTACACTTTCACATACATGAGTTCAGATATAAAATGATGATCAAAGCTTAAAACATCTTCACATCTGGTTATATTCTTTTATATTTAGGAAAAAAGAAGTGAGAACATAGAGAAGCCACATGGTTCTTCTGGAACGAGGAGGCAGTCTCAGTCCATAGAATGGACTCTCTCCATTCAGATTTCAAAATGTGAGGTCCCAAAACCGAATTCCTTCCAGTCCAGTCCAGGGAGCTGCCCGCTACTATGAGGCAACTTAAGATGAAGGAGCAGAGCAGGAGGAAGCGTGAACTGACTACAGAAATGGTCATTGATAAAACATGTTCCTGCACAGTCTGGGCCCAGTCCTGGGGAAGAACAACCAAAACTATCAATACAGTGTGTGCTTACTGAACTGCACACATGGAACTCCGAGGAGGGTTAACAGTTCTTGACATGGGCTCCTGGTTGTAGTTTACAATATCTGCCTTCACCACTCTCTGCCATGAAAGAAAAGAGATATTATCAGGACATCAGAAAAAGCTCCTGAACATCTATTGTTTGTTTTCTGAGCTCTGGCAAACTTCTAATAACAAACATCATAGATGAAATAGGAGTTGGTATTGAAAACAACTGGTCAGAACTAATACATAGCCATGTTTAGGGTTTTCTTATTTGTCTTCTTTTTTTAAGGAGGCAATTCAGTTATGAGTTATACCTTTTTTTAGCATTAACTGAGATTATCACAAGTCTTATTAAAAACCCACAAATCAATATAAAGATTTATATCCTGGTTTGAATTTTAGTTAAAATCATTCATGCATATTTGGTAAATAGATAAGACATCAGCATTGCTAAGGTTCTCAGCATTTTTTAGTCTTTCGTGGTCATTACACTTAAATGTAACTCTGCGAATGTGAAGAAGAAGTGTGTTTTAAAGGACCCATAGAAAGCAAAGTGACCTGAACAACCCCACTGTTAAAAACGTTTCCAGTTTTCAAAGCATTCCTCTCAAAATACTTACTTCAAAATAGTTCACTATGGTTTATGCATAATGACTCTAATAAAATATGACATAGTGAGGAATTTAGAAAATCACCTCATATCCATGCCTGTAAATCAATTTAAACCAAAAGATACTTTCACTCCTCCTTCCATCTCACATTCAGTCTAAATCAATGAATTTAGTAAATTGTCTAATACTCATCTCTCAGTAAAAATGCAAATTAAAACAAACCCTCTATCACTTTCAGCTTTTACTAAGTCTATGCATACAAACAGAGAAGGGCAATTCAAGCCTTTCTTTAAAGTAATTTAAAATAACCTTTCAATTACCATCTATTTCAGGGGAAAAGTGGTATAGGAATTACCAATGAAGTAATTGCTTCAATCCTCTGGACTGTGATAAACACTCATAAAGATCAACATGTTTGAACATAATTGAAATGGTATTTTAATTTGTTCTCAATTTCTTGCTTAATTTGTAAGTTTCTTGGCAAAGGACCAACTTTTCAAAATTCTAAATCATGACTTCTGTCATTTTATTTATTACGTTCTTTCATAAGGAAGAACAGGATAACATAAGTAGTCCCCACCCCACCCCCAAATGACAGTAATTCACCCATAAGTACCTGCACTATTGTACTGAACAGACTCTACTTTGAGAAGAGCTGGGATGTTGATTATCTTCTTCCGGGTACTTGACTATTTCTGCCCTGACAATACGCTGTCAATTCCATACAACATAAACAAAACGAAGGAGAAAGAAAAGGAGAGGAAGACAAATGAAAAGCATGTTTAATGACTGACAATAGAAGGGAACACCAAAGCAGAAAAAAAAAATTAACACATGAATTTAAACATGTCACAAAAGAATCAGCAGGATGTTTACACATAAAAGGAAAGAGAAGTAGGAAAGATCCAATAAGTTATTATACTTTATAATTCTGTTCAGCCACTGAAACAGATGCCCTGAACTTGTGGGCACCACAGAGGACTATGAAGTTACTGCACTTGTTTACGCTAAGGTGAAATGGTAGTATTTGTTCATCTCCTGTGACAAATATTACCGATGCTCTACTGTTAGCCACTCTCTACATAAGCAAACACCTGAAAGATTTATTCACATGTTGTTATAGACCTAGTGGGCAAAGAACACACAACCAGTTGTCATACCAGTTAAGTGCTTGATAGTGAGTGTAATGCTCGAAGGACACAAGGAAGGACAGAAACTCTGTTGTTTCACAAATCAGAGATAGACATGTGCCCTTTAAGAATTTCATATTTATACTTAATACTTCCTCTGCTGCTTACTTCCCACTCTTCCTGACCCCATATTTCCAAATTCATATAGAAATCACTTCAAATGCAACAACAACAAATGCAAACCACAGCAAAAGCTGTGGGTCAAGTAAAAAAATCATGAAATACAATATTAAAGTACATCAGCTGTTTCTTTCAAGAAACTAAACAAAAACCACGGTACTATGCAATAGTTGTTCTCTCCTTGGTTATAGGTCTTTGTGAGACAGCCATGTATACAGAAGTTCCTATAACCTCACATTTTTAGATTTGAAACCAGGAATACTCTCTGCATGGCTGCATGAACCTGATTTCAGAAGGCTCTCCCTTCCTAACCTCTTATAGGCACTTATTAACATACACATGAAAACACATTTAACTGGAGTGGCTGTTAAGTGAAAATGTTTCTTAATAAAGATTTGATAAATACTGAGAATAAGTGAGCGACACTGTATCAGATGTGAGACATTAGGTAGGTTCTGCATAGGTTCTCTAGTGAGCAGTATTAACTTCTGGACAAGCGTCTTCATTTACCAGGCACTTGATGTGATGCTACCAACAGAAGCAGGGCCAACTGACAGATGAGATGCAAGCAGGGCACACCAGTGAAAGGTATGCCACAATCAACTCCCTCAACCTAACTTACAATGAAGAAGAGGGATTTTCAACACCAGCAAATAAGTCACTGATCAAACAAAACATTGTTTTATTCCCTATTTATAAATCCAGTCAGGTTACTGACCTGTCTATAAGACACAGGGGTCAAAGTCCTAACTAACATAAATGACTAGCTTTCATAATTCATTTTGTCAAATTAATTAATAACCCACAAGGTAACTTTTCTTTGGGATTTTGACTGTTGAACACAAAGCTGCACCAAAAAAAAGTGTCTGCAAATTCAAGGCTTCACAAACTGCATAGTAGGTGGGATGACAATATATGACTTATTTAACAAATTTTAATGTTTTGAAGAGAAACGTCTACAAAACAACAGCTTTTCTTTCTTGAGCTATGATGTACATTCAATTTCTGTCTGTTTTTGTCAATGGAAGGAAATAATGAAGTGATCCTAGGATGAAAGGTGCCACATTGGTGAATACCAGCTTCATTCTCATCTCAAAGAACATTTGCAAGATATGTTATAGATAGAAGTGTGCCCAATCAAGAGCTTGAGCAAGAAAGCAACCTGAAGCGAGAGTCAAACGTAAAAATACATGGACTCTTTGGAGAGTGTTCAAGTTAAATATGGTTAATTACACAGCTGCATCTTAACCCAGATAATACTTATCATTATGGGAGATGAGATAAAGACACTGAAAGCTAAAACACTTGTTACTGTTACATATTAAAAATGAATCACTAGGAATTGTAGGCATTTACATAAGCAGTAGGGGATCTCTGCTTTTGTACTATTGAAGTCCAGCATAGAAATATGTGTGAACTTTAAAAACAATTATTTTATCACACTAGGGATCAAACCCAGGGCCTCACACATGCCCAGCCCCTTAAATTTTTGATTAATATATTTAAAGTGCATAATTACCACATGACACATGGATGCAGCATGCTTAAAAACAGTAATTTTCACAGTAAAACACTAATGATGTAATAATAAAGTTCCTGTCCTTCTTTCATATAACAGACCACTATATGTTGTCAGTAACACTCACAGCTTTGCACTAAAGTTTCATGTCCTCAGTCTTCACAATCTCCTATTCTATAAAGCTACATTGTGTCTAAGATCTCAAAAAAATGTTTTCAATTGAGATTGGATGTCACTATGTAGCCCTAGCAGGTCTGGAACTTGCTATACAGAATAGGTTGTTCTTGAACACATAAAGATCAGACAGCCTTCGCCTCTGGAGTGCTGGAATTATAGGTGTACACCACCACACTCAGAAGTTTTAACATGTTACAAAACATAATTTTAAGGAGTGGATAGAAAAAGAATGGAATGTGTGGATATCTACAAGGAAAAGAATGAAAGTATATCCTTATCCTGCACAAAACATACTACACAAGGTCAATTCAAACTGGATCGAAGAACTTACTATGAAATTTTGAAGATCTTAAGAGAAACATATAAGGAAGATTCTTCAAGATACAGGGACTTTCTGCAAAGAACTAAAGAAATAACATCAAGAATATGAAACAGTTTCTGCATGGTAAATGAATTGAGTGAAGTGACAGCCTGCAAAATGAGAGAAATCTTTGCCAGCTATACCTCTAATAAGGGATTCTTATCTACAATATATTAAAATCAATCAAACAAACAGAAACACTGATCAAACAAAAAGATCCAATCTGTAAATGGGCTAGTAAAAATAACATGAAAAATGATCAACATCCTAGTCATCGGAGTAATGCAAATCAAAACTATGGTAAGATGCTATCTTACCACAGTCAAGATGGCTAACATTTAAGGAAACAAAAGACAATAAATGTGGTAAGCATGTGGAAAGGGGCAATGAATCATGCACTGCTGGTTGGAATGTAAGTTATTCCAAATAATCTAAGAAATCAGTATGGAAAGTCTTTAAAGAACTAAAAACAGACCTACCATATGACCAGCTATACTACCTTCCCTAAGGCAACATACCATAAAGATCCCTACACATCCATGTTTACTGCAACACTATTCATGAAATCGGGAATTAGGAATGGAATTGGAATGTAGCACTATTCGTGGAATATGCAATTAGGCAATCAGAGATACATACAGAAGTACAAATGACCAATAAATACATGAAAATGCTTTCGTGTCCTTAACCAACAGGAAAAAGCAAATCAAAAGTACACTGAAATTCCATCTCATCCCAGTCAGAATGGCTTCTAATTAAAAAACTAATTCTGGCAAGGATGGGAGTGGACACCTTTATAAACTGCTGGTAGGAATATAAACTAGGGAAAGCCACACAAAAATCAAAGAACTGAAACTGCACCTACTATACAATCCAGCTATATCACTCTCTCGAATACATGCAGAGGAATCTAAGTCAACACAATACACATAAACTGATACATCCATGTTTATAGAGGAAGGATTCATAACAGACATTATTTTGGATCAGCCTAGGTATCGAGCAACAGGTGAACAGATAAAGAGATGGGATGCATGTACACTTTGTAGTTAAGTTCAGCCAAAAAGAATGAAAGTATGCCATTTACAGGCAGGCTGATAGAACTCGAGATGAGCATATCAGGAGGAATAAGGAAAAAGAAATCCTGTTTCTCTCATACACCTTTCTATAGAAAATATATAATATATACATATATAACAAATACGTATGATACATAAGTAAAGGGGCTATTGGGAGAGAAAAGGGAGCTGGTTCTAACTGCTTAAACACATTCCATAGGTGTAACCATGAGAGTACATCACAGAACTAATTTATAAAATAATCAAGTAAATACTGAAAGATGTGAAAAGATAACAATTGTTTTTAGCTGCATGGAATGGTAAGTAGAGGAATTTAGAAAAAAAGTTTGTTGCTTCTAACCAGATTACTCTTACTCAAAGTCTTTGTTTTATGAAATGTATGACTTACAGAGAAGTTACAATAGCATTTTAAAGGTCTTGGCTGCTGATATTAACTTATGAGATTGTCTAGTAACTTTAGTGACTAATAATGTTATTAAAATAACAACATAATATAAAGAAATAATATTATTACATGTATTTTAAGGATAAAAAGATAGCCCCAAAGAAAGAGTACAAGCAGGGTCTAAAATCCCTGCACATGAGAGAGGCAGGCACGAGGAAGCCAACAGAGGGAGGTCTTCTCTCAAACAAGCAAGAAGAAATACAAAACAGGATTCTCTGAACCTTAATCCATTAAGGAAGAACTAATAAAATTTTTATTCCCTTTTCTCCACCAAAATGGACAAAAATTACATGAATATCATCATTTTATAAAAATTAATTTTTCATGTTTTACAATAAACAGTCATTATACATATAACCTGTTTCCAAGGTTTTAGTAATTTATACATAAAATAAATGGGAAAGAATTGATGCATAAAAATTAATGTCACAAGAAATTTGTTACGTTTTAAAATATAAATTTTAAGATAATCACCTGTGACTGTTCTATTTCTGCTTTGTTTAATTTGATTCCCAGGATTTCTGCAGCAACTTTCTGAAAACACAGGAAGACCTACATAACAGAACAGGTGTAAATGATTTAAAGCAGGCATGCTTCAGTCACCTTCAAAAACACTGAGCTCTCCACAAAGGAATAAACAAAACAACAAGTACTCCAAAAATGGCCCATTTGTCATATATGGTAACACATAAAATGAAATAATTTTTAAATGACTAAATGACAAGTTGAAAATCCAAGTAATTCACTGAATTGTTCTAAACCTGCATTTACTAAAAACATTCTTAAAGAATTTTTAAAGATTTATTCTTATTTTATGTGTTTGAGTATTCCGTCTGCATATATACACACATGCAATATGTGAACCTGGTACCTCTAGAAGTCAGAAGCAGTTGTCAGATTCCCTAGAAATGGAGTTTATAGATGGTTAAAAGGCACCATGTGGATGCTGGGAACCAAACCTAGGTCCTCTGCAAGAGCAGCAAGTGTTCTTAACAGCTGAGCCATCTCTCCAGCCCCATGTTTATGGATTTAACATATTAATTACAATGGCAATTGTAAAAATACACGCCAACACATCTAAAAGCATTCTAAAATCCCACAATTCCTGAAGTCATGTGTACTTTATTTTACTGGTGTTTGACTCTCATTTCTATGCTGTTCTCTTGAGCTGGCTCTAGTCTGTTTTAACAGGTCTTTTTCTCCAAACCATTAACACTTTTGGTCTCTTATCAATGTCAAAACTCTCCATTATTCCTTAAGTAAAACAACCTGGTACTATTTACTGTACTTTATCAGTTTGGGGTAAGGGAGTGATAAAGTCATTACAGCTATACATTATGAACGTTTCTATAAACAGTCTTTCAGAAGTGGTTGGCTTTTCCCAGGTCCTCTACAATCTCGGGAGACTGAGGCCTGACCATTTCTGCTCCGTAACTGTCCTACCAGGTTCCTCCACCAATGCATCTCAGGATCACGTACTGAATACAAGTCCCAACTTTACTAACTTAATTACTTCTCTAGGGAACTGGAGAGATAGCTCAGAAGTTAAGAGAAACTATCGCTCCACCTGAGGGCCTAGGGTTATTTCTCAACACCTACATGGCAGCTTATAACTATGGGCTAATTCCAGTTCTAGTGGATCCTTTATCCTCTTCTAGTTTCCATGGAGTCCTGCACACATGTGGGACACATAAAAAGACTCAAACAGGCAAACATATACACATTAATTAAAAATAAATAAATACTTTTTTTTAATTAATAGTCATACACAAGGCCCTGGATTAGAGCCCGAGCACCAAAAAAGAAAGAAAGAAAGAAAGAAAGAAAGAAAGAAAGAAAGAAAGAAAAAACTAAGTCAAGCAAAACCTGGACAGCAGCCAAGTGTGTTGACTCAGGTATTTATCCCAGCATTTGGGAGGCACAGGCAAGTGATCTCTGAGTTTAACGCCTGTCTGATCTACAGAGCAAATGTGAGGACAGACAAAGCTACATAAAGAAACCCTGTCTCACGAAAACAAAAAAAACAAAAAACAAAAAAAAAACCTGGACAGTGATAAATATTTGCAAGGCATGTAACAATATGTTATTATCTATAATATGAAATATGAGAATAGCATTTTTAAGCCAATGAAAAATATATGCTGTTAAGTACAAAGTGGATAGCTAATAAAATTTTATAAATTCCAATCTAAACTCTCTTTGAAGAAATTCAAAATTAGTGAGGTTTATATTGTTGTTATTGTTGTATTCTTATTTGTACTGATCTACAACTTTAGCGAAGGTTTAAAAACAATTAAATCCTTAGTATTACAAGGATTTGCATAGCAATCTTATAATATTAAGAAACTCTGTAGAATAGAATTGCTCTGTAGAATAGGTTAATTTAGTCTTTCTGGTAAGCATCTAATAACTTGCTTCAATTCCCTGTCAAAGAGTCTATCTAAAGAAAATAAAGCACCAGGTAGTGGTGGCGCACGCCTTTAATTCCAGCACTCAAGAGACATAGGCAGGTGGATCTCTGTGAGTTTGAGGCCAGCCTGGTCTACAGAGTGAATTCCTG
>JAQHUG010000408.1:182194-222546 GCA_028555095.1 Dicrostonyx torquatus | reverse complement strand
CTAACACAGTGGCTATCCATCATACTCAAGGTAAACGCTGGTCTTATTCCTGGATATTTCTCTCTTAATATTTTAACTTCATTTCCTACCCTATTTCTAAGCTACTATCCCCTATACACAATTACACGCATACACAAACTACTACAAAGTAGCTACATAAACATACGCACAAATGCAGAACATTCACACTCATCGCTTTGTGACTCCCAGAAGGAAATAGCACACCCCAGGGTCTCTGCTCCAGTTATCCTCCTGTACTTGTGACTCCCAGAAGGAAATAGCACACCCCAGGGTCTCTGCTCCAGTTATCCTCCTGTACTTGAGCTCATCTCTGGGCATCTCTCCTCCTCTACAACTACGCTCAAATGTCATCTTTGCAGGCTGTCTCTACTATAATTAGGATCTCAATAACATCGTGCAAATTTTCTTTTTCATCTTTACTGCCTTATCTACCACCATAATACTAATAGTTATTTGACATATATTTTGCTTACTTCCTTATTAAATTTGTCTTTGCCAATAGAAAGACAGCTACATTAAGGGAAGGGTTTTGTCAGTCTGTTGTTCACTTCTGTATCCCCAATACCTAAATCAATGATCAATGTACTTGTTCAATATTTACTGAATGGAGAATTCAAATAATAAAACAAACATCTGCTGAGTTGTTTTTACATTGTAAGACTAGACATTTGAAATTTCGGAAAACATAAAATAATTTCAATTGAAGTTGAGGAACAATTTCAAGTAAGATGTAAATATGCAAGTATACACATATGTAATTTTTACAACTCTCCCAAAGACCCGGAGTCTGGTCACATTTCCAAGGAACACCTGGCCAATTATAAGAATTCAGCAAGTCTTTGCTAAACTTATCATTATCATTGGTATTATTGTTGTTGTTGTTTATTATCATTATGTGCCTTTTTCTGTAAACAGTCACTTGAATTTTTTAATTTAAAAAGTGAATGACAGAACTAGCCAAAGGGATCATCTGTAGAACTAAGCATGTAGCACAGTGTTACAGTAGTTGCCTAACACAACTGAGGATGTGAGTTCAACCTCTGTATCACAACAAACAAAAATAGTTTCATCCCCAGCTTTGTCGCAGCAAACTCAGTATGGTATCCCTTTCCTAGCCAACACCACCCCTAAAGGATCACAAAGACCTTCTACTCCAAACTGCAGCAGAACACCCATGGCAGCCTTCCCTGTACTTCTGGGAATCCCATAGATCTTCCCCTTCTAACTTCTTCCTTCCATTCATTGCTTTGTCACAGACCCCAACCCCAGCAGGCACACCCTGCTGACCTAAAGGCAGCTGCTACCAGGGCAACAAGTAAACTGAAGGTGTCCCACACCTCTCTACTGCTCCTGAGATCCAATCCCCCAGTCTCATCCCCATCTCTGTTGTTGAAAACCTGCCTAATCTCCCTTTCCTATCTGGCCCTATCCTCACCTATAATAATTCTAAACTCAGATGCCTAGACACCAGCATAAAAACACCTAACAGTCAGGGCAATATGTCTCCATTAGAGCACAGCCATACTACTACAGAAATCCCTGAATATTCCAACATGATTAAAGCTCAAGAAAAAGACCTTAAAATGACATGAAGATGATAAGAGTCCTTAAAGAGGAAATTACTAAATCCCTTAAAGAAATCCAGGAAAACACAAACAAACAATTGGAGGAACTTAATAAATCCCTTAAAGAAAGCCACAAAAACAAAAACAAACAGCTGAAACAAACAAAACTGTTCAAGACCTGAAAATAGAAAAAGGGGCAATAAAGAAAACATAAATTGAGGGAATTCTGAAAATGAAAAATTTAGGAATTCAAACAGGAACTACAGAGGGAGGCTTCACCAACAAAATACATGACATGAAAGAAAGAATCTCAGGCAATGAAGATATGATGGAAGAAATGGATACATCAATCAAAGAGAATGTTAAATCTAAAAAATTATTGATACAAGACATCCAGGAAATCTGAAACACTATGAAAATACAAAATCTAAGGATAATAGAATAAAGGAAGGAGAAGAATGAAAAATCAAAGGCCCAGAAAGTATTTTCAACAAAATCATAGAAGAAAACTTTACTAACATAAAGAAGGAGATGCCTCTGAAGGTACAATAAGCATACAGAACACCAAATAGATTAGACCAGAAGGGAAAGTCCCTTGCTACATAATAAAGCAAAATACTAAACATACAGAAAGAACAAAAAATATTAAAAACTCGCAAAGGAAAAAATCATGTAACATAAAGGCACACCTACTAGAATTATACCCTAGTTCTCAATGAAGATTCTAAAAGTCAGATAGATGTCAGCCCAGACTACTATACCCAGCAAAGTTTTCACTCACCATAGATGGAGAAAAGAAGATATGTTGTAGGGAGAGACTGCTTGTTCATCCCAGCTGCCTGGCTAACTTACACCCTAAATAACTACAAAGAAACTGTATTAATTAAAACAATGTTTGGCCATTAGCTCTAGCTTCTTAATGGCTAACTCTTACATATTAGTTTAACCCATTTCCATTAATATGTGTATCGCCACATGGCAGTGGCTTACCTGAGATTCTAACTGGCATCTGTCTAAGGCAGAAGAGCCATGACTTCTCTCTGACTCTACTTTCTTCCTCCCAGAATTCAGTTCTGTCTTCTCTGCCTACCTAAGTTTTGCCCTATCAAGGGCCCACGCAGTTTCTTTATTAACCAATGGAAGCAACACAAAGACAGAAGGACCTCCTACACCAAAGATATTCCATGATAAAGTCAAATTTAAACAGTATCTACAAATCCAGTCTTTCAGAAGGTGCTAGAAGGAAAATGCCTACCTAAGGTGGTTAACTATATCCATGAAAACATAGAAAATAAGTAATCTCTCACCAACAAAATCAAAATCAAAAGAAGGGAGACACACACAAAAACTTCTCTCTCTGTCTCTGTCTCTCTCTCTCTCTCTCACATACACACATACATACATATACAGGCACACAGACACACACACATATATACAGGCACACAGACACACTATCACCAATAACAGCAACAAAATAACAGGAATAAACAATCATTGGTCACTGATATCTCTCATTATCAATAGTCTCAACTTTCCAATAAAAAAACACAGACTAACAAAAGACATTAAAAAACAAGATACATCCTTATGCTGCATCAAGAAACATACCTTAACATCGAGGAGAAACAGTACCTCAGAGTAAAAGGTTAGAAAAAGGGTTATTCAAAGCAAATGGACCTAAGAAGTATCCAAATATTAAATATTTTAATACCTAACAAAGTATAATTCAAAGCAAAACTAATCAAAAGAGATAGGTAAGGATTCAACATATTCATCAAAGGAAAAAATCCACAAAAATGACATTTCAATTCTTAACATCTATGACCTAAACACAATGGCACCCAAGTTTGTAAGAGAAACATAACTACAGCTTAAATCACATATTGACCCTCACACACTGACAGCAGAGACTTCAATAATCCACTCTCACCAATGGACAAGTCATGCAGACAAAATCTAAACTGGAGCTAACTATAATAAACTATTAAAGGGGCCTAGTTTTTAATCAATAAAATGTTCAAATCACCTTCTCACAAAGCTATCTGTCTTACGGCTGTTTTTAATATTAATCCAATGTTTAATAATTTCTTCTAAAATTTAAAATCAGTATTGCATCATAAAAGAAACAATAGGAGAGGGCTGGAGAGATGGCTCAGTGGTTAAGAGCATTGCCTGCTCTTCCAAAGATCCTGAGTTCAATTCCCAGCAACCAAACGGTGGCTCACAACCATCTGTAATGAGGTCTGGTGCCCTCTTCTGGCCTGCAGGCATACACACAGACAGAATATTGTATTTATAATAAATAAATAAATATTTTTTAAAAAAAGAAACAATAGGAGAATAGGAGATAACTCTGTAGTTAAAAGAGTTATCTTCTGGCCTGCAGGCATACACACAGACAGAATATTGTATTCATAATAAATAAATAAATAAATAAATATTTTTTAAAAAAAGAAACAATAGGAGAATAGGAGATAACTCTGTAGTTAAAAGAGCATTGCTGCTTTTCCAGAAGACCCTAGTTCAATTCCTAATACAAACATCAGGCAACTCACCAGGCCCTAGGGGATCCAAAGGCATCTTTAAGATTTCATAGGCACTCATAAAAAAAGAAAGAAAAAAACAAAAAGAAGGTAGACTATACTTTCAAATGATTACAGAACTCCCCAAAACAAAGCAAACAAAACTAAACACTTACTATTTCTTCAGCTATGTATTTGCCACACAGTTAAAATGATCTGAGGCACTTTATCTGAAATCACTACAAAATAACAAACCGCTATCACTAAAGCAAGCATCATGTAAAAGCCAGGTTTGATTGTACTTATAAAGCAGTAGTCATTTAATGTTCTCATCCCCACACCAATCTGAAGGCAGGTTTACACACTAGATTTGGAAACAGAAATCATCAAGTAATCCCTAAAGTGCTGTACACATGCAAAGACCTTGACAGAGGGCATCTATGCTCAGGTACTTTCTCCCAAAAACTTCTATTAAGCAAATAATCACAACTCTGCTTTAAAATTGTACATGTCAAGAGAAGAAAAAGCAACAAGAACAGAAGCATCAGGCCCACCTAAAAAGACACCTGGGTCTGGTGCTCTGGAATTGCTACAATCCAAAAGAAAAAAGGAAGTAAATAAGGATAGGAGCAGAAAGCATCCGTTTAGAATTATAAACAGAATGAACTTTGCAAGTTCTCAAAAGAGTTGTTTATGATTTATAAATTAAAGCTTTCTTAAGTAAATGTATTTTATATAATACTGAAGATGACAAATTTGTTGATATCCTTCAGGGTAAAAATCAATGTTAGCTATTTAGTAGTTCCACCTATTTACTGTCCACATAAAAGAATTCTCAAAGTCTCAACAAATTTACAGTATAGTTAGACATATTTCTGTAAATACTACACGGCCATTACTTACACTCTATTAGATATAAGAAAAAAGGTTCTTAAAAGCCTTGTGGTAATTTTATTTAGAGCATCAATACATTTCCAACTTCAAATGTATTTATTTTTGTAATACATGCCCGCTGAGTACAGAGAACACAACTTACAGGGTATGTTAAAATGTAACCTTTCAACTTTCCAATGTAAAACATCACTTCCTGGGCAGATAGTACTCCAGGAATGATCAATCACTGTTAGGAAGAATATACACTCAACATTGTTAAATAGTCCTGATGCACTCTTCTCTATACCCTCATCTGTCATGAAGATTGTTTAAAAATCTGAGTTATTAGTCTTTATTTGGGAAAGGATCTGGTTAATATCTTTAAGAGCAGAAATCATTCATCCATCCACTCTATGCCGGTGCATGATAATTCCTACTCTCAATACATGTTCCTGATAACCGCCCTACCACCACTAACCAAGAAGCTATAAATCAGTACCAGGGCAGCTCCCATGCAGCCCCTGTTAACTCTGTTTACAATCTGTCCACCTCAGAATGTGAGCTAGCTGGGGAAGATGCTAGCTGATGAATCAGATAGTAAGAAAACATAAGAGATTAAAGATAGAAAATGACAAATTAAGATGGTACATAATTATAAAGTATAGACTGAATTTTAAAGCAATCAGTAAAAAGTTAACATTCCTAAATTTTCATTTTGTTTGTTATAATCTTGCCTAAAGCACTGAAAAGAAATTAAAATTATACTTCAACGCAGACAAAAATTTCTAACAGCAAATTTTTAAATTTTTTATACTTATGTAATCTAATAAATGACATGAAATCTACACTTTATTTCAAACATGACCCAGCATAATACAATTGTCATGCAGTTTCTAAAAAACTCCCACTGATACTATTCCCTAAGAAGGCCTTTAAGCCATCTATAGATATATTTTCTATATTGAGAAAAACCAATTTTATGTCATATGCATGAATGAAGTTCTCAAGTTAACTTTTTTAAAGAAAGAATGAAAATCATTTTTCCTAACACCATGGACCACAAACACTTCTAGTTCCAACAGAATTCATGAATAGGCTTTTATCCACTATGCAAGTGATGATATTCTTAATTTTCAAAAAGTTTAGTTTTAGTGTAGAAAGACACATAAGAAACAGTATCATATGACAATGAAACTACAGAGACTGCTGGATATAAGGACACCACCAAGGCCTAGGTGGTTCCTTGAGACTGAGTTGCCAAAAGCATTAACTTTAAAATGACTTTTAGGATGAAACAAGAGTGACAAACTACAGCTAACAGAAAGGGAAGATCAGAGGGAAAAACATTTTATGCAGAAGAACCTGATGTACAAATGAACTGGGAATGACTTATAGAAAGACAGAAGAGGACGCAGAAGTGAGGACCTAGCCTTGAGTCTAGGAAACTTACAGATGATGACGTATGCAAAGTAGGCAAGAGTCAGATCGCCTAGACCTAGATAATCAGAAGGAACACAGTTTTCACTCTGAAAAGGACAAAGGTTTTAAATAGAAGCAGCCTATGACTTTTCCTTCGGACACTAACTGAAGAAAGCAGAGAGCAGGAGCAGCAGTCAGGAAGCTGTCTACATGACAGGAGTGGCCAGACCCACCAAGGTGCCCATAAGTGAACACAATAAATCAAATACTCCTAAGCTCTACAACACGGCCTCTTCAAGTAAGAGTTCCCCAAAGCTGGAAAAGCAAGACTCTCAAAGGCAGAAAAACAGGGATTAAGCCAGGTGGATTCAGCCCCCTGCCTTTTATGCATGTAATTGTTCCCAGATGTAGCACAGCCAAAGATCTTAACAGAATCACTAACCACTTCTTGAGAAGTACCTCTGGCTCAATCTTTGAGAAAATTAACAATGGTCAGCTTAATATGCCATCGATAGCATTTTAAAGTTTGTTGAATAAATGGCCCTCCTCCAGCACACAGTAAAACAAACAAACAAACAAACCTATCATTAAAAGGAGAGAGAAAAAGAATAAGATGGTGACAAAGGATTTCCTAAACACCATTTCCTCCCTGTCAGTTTCATAGGACATCTATTGCCGATCTAATAAACTATAAATGATCATCCAGATAGACACTACGTACACTTCATGCTTTTATAAAGCTATTATGATTAACACTAAAATTAAAGTTTGTTTCATATGCATAAAGCATTCATTACTTTTCATATAATTCATTTAATCTTTAAACTAACTTATCAAACAGAAACTACTACTCTAATTTCCAGATGTAAGGAATTAATACTTAAAGACACGCATTTCTGTTAAATGTAGAAATTGTATTTATAAATGAAATCTCATATCTAAAGCCCTGTGATCTTAAACTCGACTTTATACTTCAGGTATGATCTTATGTTGTACAAAAAAAAATATATCATTAGTTAATGTCTGACAGATCTTTAAAATAGAATATAGGGTAAAACAAATTATTTTAATCATCATGTATATTTTAGTACTACATATGGATGTTAATAAGGTCCTATATACCAATCATTCTGCCCACTTCAAAAAAAACAAGTCCCTCTCTCTTTAGTTATTTCCTTTACTTAGGTACATAGCTAAGTATAAGAAAATAAATATATAATTCAGTAGATATGTAGTAACATAAAAATAATCCCATAACTAAACAGCATAAAATTACCCTTTATCTTCAGCTTCAGTCTCTAAAAGTTTCTTATTTAAAAAAAAGGAAGTAAACATAATCTAAGGAAAAGTTCACAAAATATGTTACGAATTCATATACATGCTCTCCTATTAACTTTAGCTAAGACTTAACTACTGCCACTAATATTTCTACAGATTCTATTTCTTTTCAACATATTCTTTATCTAAAAGTTGTGAGGAACAGAGCAAACAGTGAGTTTATCTCAAGATACAGCAACATTACTCTTGGGCATATGCTCAAAAGATGCTTCATCCCACTGTAGAGAAACTTGCTGCATCACGTTCTTGCTGATTTTGCTGATCGATTATTCATAATAGTAAAAAGTTGGAAATAACCTAGATGTCCATTAATAGATGAATGAATAAAGAAAATGTGGTACATTTGTACAATCTAGTATTACAGAGCCATTAAAAAATGAAACTAGGAAATTCAAAGGTAATTGGATGGATACAGAAAAAAAAATCATTCTGAGTGAGGCAACCAAGACACACAAAGATAAATATGGTATGTATTCACTTGTATGTGGATGTAGTAAGCCCCTTGAGAGGCATGAGTGGCTAGGCTCTACCCCTCAGAATATTCTAATAACTAGAGCCCACTCTGGAGGGCCTCCAAACATCAGGCTCTGCCTATAAAACACTGTAAAGGCCATAAAGACTGGACTCAGGCCTTCTAGATGCATGCAGCCAAACTCCATTCCACAGAATAAAAAGCCCAAGCTTTCTGGGCAGTGGTGGTGCATTCCTTTAAATCCAGCATGGATTTCATATAAACGAAATCAACCAAAACACAGCGGAGACAGCCCCAACTGGACATCTCTCATCACCAAATGAAGCTTCCAATACTAGGAATGAGTTACACCTAAATAAATTGTTAGCCAAAGGGGTCCTGTGTGAACTCTAAACAACCTAAGGCTATTGGTTGCTCTCCACAAACTAAAAGTAATTCCCCATTGCTAAAGACAATACCTATACAAAATTCATGGAACAAGGAGAAGTTGAGTTGGTGCCTACTTGTGAGAGTTATCAATCAATATCTGATTTGACTTAAGGCCCACTCCACAAGATGGAAACTATACCCAACACTTCTTGAATAACCAAGAACCAGAGACTGCATACATAGCCTAGAAACCTAGATAAAACCAAACACTACTGTTCTACTAGAAGTACGTAACAATAAAATGACTTCTACAGTCTACCATACTCATAGATCAATGTTTTGCTCAGCCAACATCAGAGAAGCTTCCTCTTTCAGCAGCTGAAAAAAAAAATAGATTCATAGCCAGACAATGAACAGAGTGAAAGATCTTGCAACACTGCACCCTAAATGAGAAGTCTCCATCAAAGCTCAGGGAAGTCTACAGAAGAGGAAGCAGAAAGAATGTAAGAGCCAGAGGGGATGAAAGGTACGAAGAAAACAAGACCTTCTAAACTCAGCATACCAATGTGTAATGTGCACATACAAACTCGGAGAATGAGGCAGCACTCACAGGACCAGCCAAGGTCAGCACCAAATGGGGACCTAAAACTGAGAAATGAACACATGCTCCCACCCCTAATCAAAAAGCTAGCTCCAATTGATAACCTCTTGAAAATGAAAAATTACTTTTCGTCAATGGAATCTCACTAGGGAAACAAACTACTCCTAAGGGCAGGCTCCATGCACAGCATGGCCTCTGTCAACACAAAATGCAGTCAAGCATCCATGAAGGTTCTTTGTTTCATAATGTTGAGTCAGTGCTTCCTTTTTTTTTTTAACCTTATAGGTTTTTTTTAACCTTATAGGTTCTTTGTGTTTATATTATGGCTTCTGGTTTTATGTTTTTATGACATTCTTATGTATGTCTTATTTTATAATTATGTCTGTTTGTTTTCTAAGAGACAGAAAGGGTTTGGATAGAGATGGGAGAAGAGTGGAAGACAGGGGAAGAGTCAGAGGAGGGAAAACCAAAATCAAAATGTATTGTATAAAAAAAAAAAATCTAAGAGCTGAGACACCAGGCCATGTCCAGCCCTCACTGAATAGGAAGCAAACAAGTATGTGGCAGAGAAATGGGAAAGAAAGAGAAGTGGAGCGTTTGTACACGAGGAAGAACTGGAGATGTGATGGAGGTGAAGAACAACCTAAAGTGAGAGCCTGAGCTACCACCTGAGGCCGCGATGATGTGAGGGCCATGTTGCTGTTAAAGCCTTGTCTGGGTCCGTGGTCCTACTGCAGCCAGGATCTATGTCAATGTTCGTAGTCTATGTTACCACCAAAGGCTATAAGGATGTCCTAGGTCTGTCCTGCAGCCTGAGGCCATGTTGATGTCCAAGGGCTGCACTGAGCTGGCCCCACCCTTCGTCTGAGTGGCATGGAAAAGCCGGCCCTGATGGTATAAGGACAGCAGAGCAGATCCCAGTGCTGTGAACACGGGGGACCTGGAGGGTTGAACACAAGACTGGTAGTTGGCCCACCCTAATATCTTTCCCATCTATGAGTTGCTGCTGAAGCATGTGAAAGGGCCACAGGATCTCCACAACTCAGGGTACAATTAATCGAGAGTCTCAATGCAGGTCTAGTATTGATGGTGTAGCAAAGGTCAGAGGTCTTGAACTAGACTAATGACTCATTGCAATAAACAGTCACAAGTAAAGCTGTTTAAACAGAAGGGTATACTGCATGACACACCGCAACTTCCAACACCTCTGCAATAGCAAACATGATGGAAAAGCAGGAAAGACAGAAGGATGGACTGGGACATGTACAGAATGCTGTGCTTGATAAAGGAGGAGGTTGTTGCCCAGAGAGATCAGATAGAAGGGTTTTTGTTTTCTGATGTTTTTGAGTTTATTTTTTTTCTTTTCTTTTCTAATTTTTCTTAATTTTTTATTTTCTTTGGGGGGACAAGGTTACAAGGGTGAAGGGTGGATATTTAAAGACCAGGAAATGAGGGGTTTGGGGGTGTATAATGTGAAATTCCCAAAGATTCAAATTAAAAATATGTTTACAAGAAACTGTTTTCAATAAAAGAAACAAAAAAATGTAAATAAAAAAGATAAAAATATTTCGTGCAAAGGTAACCGTGTTTAAACAAGAATGTAACAATCTAGTTTCTGCTATTAATCTATCATGTTTCTCTTGCTTTGACAAAGTGTGGTCTTTTGTGAATTTTACTGCTTTTTAATAAAACTGTATTCACAAAAAGAAAATACAAACACAATATTACATTAACTACTTGGGAACACAAATTGAAAAATATTCAGTAGATAGAGAGTTAAAGACTTAATAGGTTTAACTGTAGAATAATCTTTCATTATATAATCACATGAAATTAGGTCAGTGACAGATAAAAACAGTAACAGCCAGGAAATGCTCACATAAACTTTGTTTTATGTAAGTAATAGTCTTTGTGACTATAATATACTCTGCTATATTATAGCAGACATATTATAAATACTTTTTAAATGGGGTAATTGTTAAGTTAAAGGTGAAAGTGTGAATTTTTAATACTAGTAAATATCAAATACAGCAATCTATTAATTTTCTGCAAAAATTTAAATAACTTACATATGGTTTTATTTTTTATTTGTAATGCCTGGGCATAAAACAACACAAGCCTAGACTAGTATTTCACCTAGTCTAATATTCTGTTGTTGACATTAACCAATGAAGGTGGATGTAGCAGGATAACCTAAACATAGAGCATAATGTATATAATTATACTATGTCATTATCTCAGATGATGGCTAGATCATAACCTGGAAGAAATGAAAACAAATCCCAATTCCCCTCTCTCATCTACAGCTTCCCATATGGTGATGGAAACCTCCAACAAAAGTATAAGCAGAGTATAAGTTAATGCCTTGGTAACATGACAACTGACCAAGAAATTATCATCTAAAATGAAAAGCTGCACACTGAAATAGAATCCAAAGTGACCAAAACCTATTATTTAGAAGGGAGATTTCAATGAACTAAAAATAATAATTTACTCCAAAAGAATTACTTATAAAACAGATGTGTAATTCTTACTTAAAGCTAAAAACAAAACACTACAATTTCTACCAAAGGCCATGCCATTTTGTGACATGCAATACTTTTTTCTAGACAGCTGACAGTACTATTTTAAACTCTGCAGAGAAACTGCTTCACACCTGTTTTGTAATGGTTTTAAACTAGGGATTAAATTAAATGTTCATCTCAGTGTGTAAAACTACATAATGCAGAAATCTAGTTCACCCTTTAGGAAATACTATTTCCTAAATAATTACAGAGAAAAATGTATTGCATTTTTCAGACATTTAGAGAAAACAATTCTCTTGGCAGTATAGATAGACACTGACTTAACAACCCTTGTACTCAGGAAACAGTTCCTAACTAAATCCTCCATGGTATAATTTGAGTTCATTTTCTGTTTCTCTGACCTCAAGTAAGCTGGAGAATAACAAATCATACCATAATATCTCATGTATCTAAAACCTTTTAAGAATGTCTTCTTTTCAAAATTACTACAGGTCTATAAACCAAATAGTCCCAGGTTCAGTGTCATGGTTTCTGTCTGATATATATCATAGTTCTAGAAACTGATCTCAAAAAAATTACTTACCCATATTTTTTTAACCAAGAACTGTATCTTTTCCTAATATAATACTCTTCCAAAAAGTAATCTGCATTTCAGAAATAAACCCTAAAAATTCAGGAAAAGTTTATAAAAGATGGGAATGAGGAATAATTAAACTTCAGTAAGCACTGTTCCTTCTTTAGAATAGAAGATCATTTAATGAAATGTCTCAAAGCCAACAGGACAGAGCTGGAGCTGTACTGCAGTGCCATAACATCTGTGTTGCTGGTCCTAACCGTCCACATAGCTTCCTGAAGACCAATAGATACACTACCAGTCTTGGGCAGAGCAAGCCTCAAAATAGTTACTGAACAGTAAAGGATGTCTTAAAATTACACTGTAACACCTGAAATGGTGGTTCAATTCACATGTTTGAAAGTTACTTCTTAGACTGCAATATGAACCATATGGTATACTATGAATTTCAAAGATTAAATGTCACTTAAGGAAAAAAAAGTTGTTGGATGGTTATGGATGGTTATTCATATTCATAAGAATTTTCTACTAAAACTCCAAAAAAGCTGCTCCAAGACACTAAATTCTTTTTAGGAAAAAAAATGATCAACAAATAGGCAAACACCTTTGTAAAGTCTCTGCTTAGACCACCATAACAAATACCAATGACCAATGAATAAACAACATTATTTCTTATAGTTCTGGGGACTGCTAAGTTCAACATGAAGGTACCAGCAGATAATAGTGAGAGTCCTCTTCCTGATTTGATGGTCACCTTCCTGCTGCGTCTTCATTTCACAGAGAAAAAAAAAATTCTCTCTCTTATGTCTCTATTTCTTATAAGGGTGGTAATCCCATTTATGAGGGCTCCACTATCATGACCCAGTGAGTTAGTAAAAGCTATACCCTCCACGACCCGCCACATTGGGAACTCAAATCTCAAAATGCCAACTGGTGCAAAGACACAGTCTACAAAGCAAATAAACTTCACTACACATAAATAAGTAGTAACAACTTACTTTTATTGCCCACCAAAGCAACCAGGGGCTGAGTTTCCGATTCTTCACTCACAGTCTTCACCACAGAATACCAATCTTCTAAATTCTCAAAACTTTGATAATTTGTAATATCATAGACCAAGAGGATTCCCTGTCAGAAAAGAAATGCAGAATATTTATAATATACTCTTGAAATAATATTAATAATACTTCTTAATGTTTCAAATATATCAGGTACACTGTGAAGTGCAGTTGTGTTTTTTATATATAAACCAATTTCAACTTAAATGCATTATTAGTAGAAACAATATCAAATGATCCCATTCATAATAAATCCTGAAACTAAGGTATAATTTTATCAAAATTTTAAGTAATTTCCCAATATAAGATACCTGAAGAACTCTTAGTAGATTCAGGATAAGAAATTCTATCACCTTAAAAAAAAAAAAACTGCAAAGACTAAAACCCCACCTCTCACTTCACGAGGCAAACATTTAAACTTTTCAATAAGTAACCATCTGCTGCTTCTACAATTTTAAATGTCTTCAGAAATGAGATTCCATGATACATGATGTCCCTTGGTGGACAATTTTAGTGTTTAACACAATTTTCTTTAAATGAAATGTAGATTTCCTCTTTTGGTCCTCTGTGTATTTAGAGAATAACTGGAGAGTGTCCTCCTCTTAACAACCCCTCCTATACTTGAAGACAGTTAAGTAACTCCTTACCAGTCTGCTTTCCAGAGTAAATAAACTCAGTTCCTTAAAGCTGCCTCAGAGGGCCTACTTTCTGTCCCTTTAATCATGCCTGTTGATTCTTCCCAGGACACACTATATAGAGTTTTTTGACATTCTCTTTAAAATGAGCAATGTAAAACTGGACATGATACTGTAATAAGAATCCAAGAAAAGCTAAATATAAGAGAGGGGTTACTTCCTGCTTCTTATATATCATATTCCTTTTTAATTTATCCCATTATATTTCAATGGAAGAAAAGAAATATATACATACACAAAAATAACAGAACCACATACTTGACTTTCATCTAGCTTGTAGTACAACACTTAATATGACGCTCTGCTTACAGGAGCAGTCACTCAAGGCACTCATACCTACTTCTTATAATAACTATTTTTGAGTCTGCTATGTATCAAACACAGATCCAGATCTTTATATCAATCCTCCCACAACCTAGAGTGATTGGTATTACTATCCCCATTTTATTGATAGAAAGGTTATAATAACCAAGAGGACCCAGGCATATAACTGATGGAACCAGGACATGGGTCAAGGACTAAATGACTAAATGCATTTGTCTGCAGACTCTATACCATGCACTTTACTGACTGCTAAAGATATGAATGCTGATCTTCAAGTAATACAGTTTTCCAGGAAAACTACATATATAAACAGATAAGTATACAACACAGGAGTCACAGCAAGTAATAAGTTAGTAATGAGCTTCAAGTCCCACTGCAGCTGCTGTCAACGTGACTACTGAACTAGCCATTTCTACCCTACCCATAAACTATGACTGTGAACAACCTGGGATCCCAGACAACAGAAATTATAGCAATTAGTAGATAATTCATTCTGACTACATAATAACTCTTAACATTTTTTAGTTTATATAAAAAATTTAATCATGAGTGTAGCCAACAATTTGCTCACAAAAACTGTCAAAAATTAAGAGTTGAGTTTCTGAAGCTAGAACAAACTGGCTGTCCTTCTAATTTTCTGGTACTGAGATTTTATCAAACCACATCAATCCTTAAGTCACCTATTTCCTGTCTTAAAGGGTACTACAAACATGTGTTATACAGATATAACATACAGGCAAAATGGCCATACACATAACATAATGATCACACAATCAGATTTCTGATGGTCTCTAAGAACTTTTTCAATTTCAATAATCTGTAATTTTAAAGTCAGATATAGTGACTCACAGCTATAATCCCAGAACTAAAAAGACTAAGGCAGATGGATTGTTCTGAGTTTGAGTATAGCTTCCACTATACAGTGAACTCTAGAACTACAGAGCAAGACTCAGTCTCAAAAAATTTTTAAATAGAATACCTAAGTTTGCCAGGCAATGTGGCATCCACTTGTAATACCGCTACTTCGGAGGCAGAGTAAAAAGAATCAAGAGATCAAAGCCAGCTGTAGTTACATACTAAATACAAGGCCAACCTAGACTAAATGAGAACTATATAAAACAAAAGTATAAATGTTGCATAATTTTACACAAAACTGCTTTTCTGATTTATTTTGGTAACATCTATTTCTTTCTTCCAAGATTATTTCTGGTCATTGACTAAAACAGTTATCTCAAATGAGAAGTGCAATCTCAATTTCTTGAAGAATACAGCTCCAAAACTGAGCTTTAGAGACAGCCAATCCTTACTTTACTGACTCTACCTCCCCCTGTAGTGGGTGATGGCATTTATTGTTTGCTCAAAGAGTCCTACCCTTGGATTTCCGGCCTGGGAATATCATCTACTTAATCTGAACAATTATTTTTCTGTCCCACTTTAAAAATGTTTAATAAGCCTATAGGATCAAAAGAATAAAAATAAACACCAAATAGATCACTGGAAATTAGTAGTTTATATAACTACACATGATTTTTTATTGCTCACTGTGAATCACATTCTCACAGTAACTTTGTGGTATTGTATATTAATTAAATAAAGCCTAGACATGGTGATAACTAATACTTGAAATACTAGAACCTTTTGACTATTACATGAAAATATTTGCCCAAGATGGAACAACAGCTGTGTAAGACAAAACACATAGAAGTAGAACATGCATGCTACCATGTACTGATAGCTAGCACAGTGGAGCATGCCCTTACACCTAGGATTTAAACCTGGGAGGCCTCTCTGAAATATTTACATCTAACTCTATAGGAAAGTTGCCAATCCCTATTCTAGACTAATGTATTTTTTGTTATTATTTTGAATCATTTTAGACTCATTAAAAGCTATACTTCATTCACTAACTTAGCTATCCTTCAACCCAAATATTCTCAAGACAATAAAATGTAAAAAAACTTTTGACATTTAATATTTTTTATACTTTTGACATTTAATAGTTTTTATATTTATTATTTTGACTTTATTCTTACCATAATTATTAATGGTGTGACCTTTAGTGTTATACTAAAAAATATGAAAATCTGGTATGAAAACAAAACAAAAGAAGCTTGAGGAGTATGAATTTCTAACACATAAAGAATTTTGATCATCATCTCTGACCTTACAACAGAAAGATCAGATTTTTCAGGGGTGCATCAGAGAACTGAGATTGGAGGAAAAATCACTGCCCTGAATCCTGGAAAGCATAGTAAATTAAAAGAGTACAGACAGAACCAATTTCCCTGGAGCAAAAGTTGCTGGGGATGGTAATGTAGGACACAGTAATGCAAGCAACCTGCAGGGGTTGTTGCCTGGCTGTAGCATGAAAAACTCTCAGCAGCCCAGTCTTCAGATCGCCCTCACCCTCACCGCCCCACTTTCATGGGATTTACCCAAAGAAATGTGCAGAGCGAGGAAAGGTCCACACCCAGTTCTGACATGGAGAAAGTAACCAATGCAATACCCTACAAAGCACTAGGTCCTGTGGGTGAAGGAAAGTTTCTAACTTCCAATTCCTCTAGCTATCCTCTCATTGATCTGAGGCCCACTAAAAGATTGGCATTAACAGAGCTTCAGGATAAGAGCAACTATAAGCAAATACTTCAACTGAGCAAAGTTCTTCGAAATATCTCAAAAGGTTGGAATGAAATAAACAAAGACACTAGAGGACTTGATATCTTTGGCATCTACAGCTGTCAGTGAAAAGGAACAATGCTTTCAGAGCTAAAGCAACATAAAACCTCATTCCAAAGGCCCACTTACCTGAATTCTTGTTATTCACCTCACTTTATCATTCAATAGAAAATTATAAGGCATTTACTTGAGGAACTCTTTCCCTGGGTGATATAAACAAAGTTCTACCCACCCACAGGGGCACCAGTGATAAAATACAGTGCATTCCACCGAAATCCAATTTAAGGAATCAATGAGTTTATATGGCTTACTTAGAAAGTGTGACAGATGAGGTATTACTAACAGGAACATTCGAAGCCTGGAAACAGCCATATTACCAGATCTCCCTCTAGCCAAGATGATGACTTTCCCATACTACATAGCTGGAGTGTCCCGTTAGTTACCCTTCCACATAGTCCATACTCTAATACCGTCCAAGAGCAAGAGGCAGAACTGTGTACAAATGGCAGACAGGTGTGGAATTTCAGTTGAGGATCCAATAATCCTTCTCTCATCCCATTCTTTTATGAAAGAACATCAACACACAACAGTCAAAAACTTGCTCTTTGAGGGCGGTGCCAAGGAATCACCACCACACTGGTGAGGATGCTTGTGTTTGCAGTTGGAGAAGTGATCAATCTCTCAGCTTCCTGTCCCTGCAACTATGCCTGTCACCCACTGTCATGCCGCACCTCTGTCATTGATTCTTAACCCTTTAGAACCATATGCCAAAAAATCTCTTTTCTAAGTTACCATGATAGGAAACTAAAATAAAGACAATCTCAAACTAAAGCAAATGAAAGGGAGTAGAAATAAAAAGTAGAGCACGAATCAATGAAGTTGAAAAGAGAAAAAAGTACAAAAAATGTTTTTCAAAACATCAATTATAGGAAAGACACAAATGAACAGAAGCAGAGTGAATATAAAAATAGTCATCAAGCTGATATCACATATATCAAAAGAATATATGATCAACCTTATAGCTACAAATGGTAATATAGGTGAAATGGATGAAAAGTTTAACATTCATTACCTAATTTTTTGACTCCCAGGGCCTCTACCACCAGTCTTAGACCCAAAAACCCTCTTGGGTAGTCAGTTCCTCAGGAAGACCCTCAAAATTGAGTCTCTTTGATAAATCAGTCAATCTAAGGTTCTTCTGATTCCCTCCAAAAAGTATCACAATCTTCCTGGTCACAAATACACCTTTCTGAGAAGTTTCATTTTAACTTCAACTCGAATCCCAGATGACCCTGTCAACGATGGCATCTAATTTTCTTTGCAGCGCTGTGGCCATCTAAAGCCATCAGCATCTCTCCACCCACTTGCCATCATCTTTCTCCTGTCTTTATGCCCAGGCCACCCTTCTGTTTCCCACCCTATTTCAGCCTCCAGTTGCTCCTCTCCTTCCCAAATCTTTCAAATAACCTTTGTGAATCAGATATCAACTTTAAGAAATGCTTCTTTCAATGTTCCAGTGACCTTCCCTTCTAATTTCAAAAAGATATGGCCACTTCTCCTTGCTCAAGACTTTTTCTACATAAATTATAAGGTTACTTTATGCAGTTGTTTGTTTGCATGTATTTAATAAGCATGAGTAAATACATTGAACGCACAGAATTCTCAAGGTAATAACTGATTTCTGTTTAAAAGTAACAAACATTGGTGGTAATATTTCATATCCTTAATAAATTTTTCTCTATTTTTATTATAATTGGCAAATGACACCTTAAATCCAGAGTTTTTTTTCTTCCTAACAAGCAAGAGAAATAATTTACTTCATTTTTCAATTACACAGGGAAATTAATTAAATCATAAATACAATGCAATGGCTACAATATAGTATACTTACAACCTATAAAAATAATACTACAAATGGACTCGAGACATTGTATTTATATATTTATGTATTTATAGATACATCATAATAATAATAATTTAAAAGATACCATAAATTTGAGAGGTAAGGAAAAAAATAGAATGATTGGAGGGAGGAGAGGGAAGACAGAAATAATATAATTTAACTTTGGTGGGGGTGGTTTTCAAAACAGGGTTTCACTGTGTAGCTCTGGCTGTCCTGGAACTCACTCTGCAGACCAGGCTGGCCTCGAACTCACAGAAATTCACCTGCCTCTGCCTCCCGAGTGCTGAAATTAAAGGTGTGTGCCACCACCGTCCAGCTTAAATTTAATTTTTAAAACTGCAAATAAGAAATTAAAGAAATGCCAGTAAATGAAGGCTATAAATAAAGCTATATTTGGCAAATAGCCAATAAAAAATCATAGTAAATGGTAGCAGAAGGTCTCAGGAGTCAAGCTTTTAGATATAATCTGTCCCTAGTAGTCATGCTGGCACCAAATCATTTAGCTGATGGTTAACAAGCAGGCTCAGCTATGTAGGGCATTGATGCAGTTGTGTTGTAGCTCACAAATGACTACACTTCATTGAGTTTATGCTCAGTGGAGCACTGTTTGCAAACCACTTAGATTCCAGGATGGAAAGAGCTATGAAAATGAAACATCCAGTCCTTCTCTGAGGTTTGTTATTAGCCTCTGTTAGCCACAGGTTACAGGGCACTAAACACTATGTACTATGTATTTGCTCCTAACCGCTAGGAAAAATAGCCTATAACTTCTTACAGAAGACTTCTAGACATTTTAAAGTTAATTTAAAATCCAGGCATTTAACTGGGACTTATTTTAATTCTTAAAACTAGCTCTTATCAAAATATCTTAATTCTTTCTGGAGGTCAGTTCACTTGGTTTCAACGTACACTATCCAATGGACTTTTGCTAAAGTTTAATGTTACTAAGAGAAAAAGAGAGGAAGGTAAATAATCAATTTTATCTAAAACCTAGTAAACTTCTACCTTTCAAATAAATTTCTTCCTAGATACTAATGCTTTAAAAAAATCACAAGCACACAAAAGGTAATACTCTACAGCTTAATGACCCAGATTTATAAAAGATAAATGAGAAATGTGTAAGATAATCTATATATAATGAAAAAGTTAGAAAGCCTCAACCAAAATGTGAGGCAGCATATTAAGTTGGTAACCTAAAAGCAGACTGCCGTGACAGTATGTGTAAAAAGTTTAAGTCCTGGTAAAAAAGTAACACTCCCCCGATGCTGGCATCCTTGGCTGAGGTATATTATTTACATATATTTTAACCAAACACCCTAACTGATAAATGTACTTTTATGAATTCTACATATTTTTTAGATTTATAATTTCTGGAGAGCACAAAAAAGTTATTACATTATTATTAACTTATGATAATTTATGTCATCTTCTCAGAACTCCAAGTTTCTTAGGACAAATTTCTCAGAAACACTGGCTACCCTGTTATTTAGTATAGCAGGGTACATGCTTGGTAACAAAACTGTGAATAAAACATCAGCAAAAGAAAACCTGGTCAGCATGTACCATCAAGGTAGAGCTATGCACAGCACATTCTAAGAAGGCACCTAACACTCACTTTCTTCTAGGAAATGAAGTTCGTTTCACCAAACCAAAGAGTTCTCAAACAGTAAAAATAAGAATTTTAGGCACCAGGCCTAGTGACATATGCCTTTAATCCCAGTACTTGGGAGGCAGGCAGATCTCTGAGTTCAAGACTAGCATGGTCTACAGAGTTCCAAGACAATCAGAACTACACAGAAAAACCCTGTCTAAGAAAAAAAGAAACCAAAAGCAAACAAACAAAATCCTGAAAGACATATTATACACCCTCACATTTTAAGCAATTATAAAATAATATAAAAGATATGCTCTGCAGTGGTGGCGCACGCCTTTAATCCCAGCACTCGGGAGGCAGAGGCAGGTGGATCTCTGTGAGTTCGAGACCAGCCTGGTCTACAAGAGCTAGTTCCAGGACAGGCTCCAAAGCCACAGAGAAACCCTGTGTCGAAAAACCAAAAATAATAATTATAATATAAAAGATACACAAACTTAAGGATATGGTTGCATAATCTTATGCATATAAGTAGGTTATACACCTAAGAATGGGTAGTATATTTTGTGACTTTCACAATACTTACTTTTATATAAAAGTAATAAATTTTAAATAATTTAAATGATACATTTTACATGATTTAAAGAAAAGCAAAATAACAGAATCCAATTAATATACACTATATTGCACAATTTTTAAGCAAAGGAGAAAATAATTAATTTTTATATTATCTGTCCCATGATGCCTAAAGTGCTATTCTATTTGTCTATCATAAAGGACAGCTCAAGAGACAAACACATACAAAGGTGACTCCAGGAAGTGGTTCTCTGACCTCCACACATGACCGTGGCATGTATACACATAAACACAATGAAATTAAAGAAAAGAATTTAAAGCTGCTCTATGTGACACACTGAGTCAAACATCACTACAGGAGAGACTGTCTTAATTTTTATTAAAAATAAAAAAAGGTATGCGGTCTGTAGATACAGTTTATGGGATAAGGAGAAAAAGATGTGTTACTTTCAAATTCAATTTAACCATTCTCTTAAGTAAAACAAGTACTGTGGCTTCCTACATCTCTCCACCCAGCTACTTCTCCTTTGCTTAATATCTATTTTAAACAAAATCAGATTAATAATAGAGAAAAGGGACTGGTGATATGTAGGGCCCGGGTTTGCCCCCTGCTCCTGGGGTTACTGAGGACAGTTTCTGGTAAGTCAGCTGAAACTGTGTTTATGCTCCCTCTGCCCCGCCTCGCGAGGTGTAGGGCATTGTTTACTCCAGCTTAGGTGTGGCAATTTCCCACCTGCCTGGGGGGAATTCCTTGTGCAGCAGTTAGGTACATAAGGACTTCCCCAAAATTCAATAAAGGGCATTCAGCTGATCTGACCCAGGTCTCTCTGTGTCTCCTTGTGGTACAGTGGTGGGCAACACAGAATAGGGTGTTACAGTGATACACTTCAGTGGAATAGGATTTGTCTGATATGTATAAGACTGTAAGATTGATGCTCCAGCACCATAGAGGGAAAAAATTTTAGAAACAATCACAAAAGGGGACCAAAAAATATCTAAGCTACAGCTTTAAAAAGTACATGTATATAAACTATCAGGCCACATAATCACAAGTATAATGTGACACATGAGACAGAATGACTTTACAAACGAAACAAGACAATGCAGAAAGAACAAATGTTAGAGGAAGTTTTAAGAGACAAGCATAAGTGAAAACACCTGTCTCCAGAACCCTCACAAATGATACAGTTCCCTATCTATCTCATTTATACTTCTCAATATTTTGTAGAAAAGTAGTTTTCACTTTCCATGGCAAATGATAAGAATCAAATTGTGTACAGTGGAGTACTCTCTTTATCCTACAGATTCATTTTTTTAACAAGAAATGTAGCTTCACTTAACCAAATTGTGCTTTCTTTTTGTTATTTGCTTTTTGTTTGTTTGTTTGGGGCTTTTTAGGGAGAGGGTTGGTTTTTGGTTTTTTGAGACAGTGTTTCTTTGTGAAGCCTTGGCTGGACTGAAAGCTCAGAGATCCACCTGCCTCTGCCTCCCGTGCCCCACTACCATCCAACTCCAAATTATGCTTTCTAAACCTAAAACATCAAACTCCAATAAATAGCCATGAACATTTAGAGATCACCCTCATGTCTCATGACGATGGAGAAGATGCACATTAAAGCCACAAAGAAAATCAAAAATAAAGAGTATACACACAAGTCCTAGGTCAGCGCTTAGTCAGTGCCATGCACTTCTCCACCTTTCCACAAACATGCTACAACAGTAGACAATGACAGAACCCACTAGAGCACTCCTAAGTCTCGGTAGAAAAAGAGAAAGCAACCCACCAAAGCATTAAAATGGTAACTATTCTTCATGGTATATCTTTAAAATGAAATAATTTTTCATTTTAACAATGAAATAGTGTTTGCTAGCATGTATATTTTCTATTTATATAATTTTATATGAAAACATAAACTATAACCAGACATAGTGGTTCACACCTATAATTTCAGCTCTTGGGAGGTTGAGGCAGAAGGGGACTGCCATGAATTTGAAGACTGCCTGGACCATATTATGAGAAAGAAAAGACACAAACATAAATCATATCTGATACAAACTTAAATTGCCAAGAAAAGGGCAACTATTCAAATAACATTTCTACGTAGATTTCCCTCTGAAAACACCCATTATTATACTGAACTGTTATATTACTCCATACATATAATCCCATCTATTTGTCTGGTGCAGAGTAAAGTTATGTATATTAGTCTGAATTATAAATAGTTAGCAAGTCAATACATAGGTCAAAAAGATAGACAGGTATATCTTTTGTTACTTCCAACTTAAAATAAAATACCCCCTTCAATATTTTTCAGTTTATTAATAGTAGTCATATAATCAAATAACTGCATTTTTTCATCTAATGACAGCAATATTTAGTAAGGTTAAGTTTTATAAAAGTTTTAAAGAGATTTCCAATTCCCACCAAATCATTCCAACTGTAGTCTGGAAAAAAATTATAACTAAAGAACTAGCACAAATAAAATCAATCTCTACATATCAGACAAAAATCAGATTAGCAGGTCAGACATGTAACTTTAATGACAGTACTTGAAAGGTAGAAGCAGGCTGGCCTCTGAGTTCTAGGTCAGCCTGGACCAGGCAGAAGTACACAGTGGCATACTGTCTCAAAACAAACCAAAAAATAAAATATAATAAATAATAATAATATTAGCCAACTCTCAAGAGAGATGGCACTGGCTGCTTTTCCAGAGTACACAGGTTCAATTCCAACCCCCATACAGCAAGCAGCTCACAACCATCTGTAATTCTCAGTCCAGACAATCTGATGCCCTCTTCTGGCCTCCTTAGGTACCACATGCATGTGATGCACAGACATACATGCAAGCCAAATCAAAAAGTCAAACACATGAAATAAAAATAAAGTAAAAAGAAAAATTAAAAATCTGTGCTTATGTGTGTATGATTTGTACCTGCATGCTTTTGTAAGGAAAGTATTTAAAGTATTAGGACAATCATAGAACTCACGTCATACCTGTGCTCCATAGATGTATTTATCCAACATCTTGCCACCTATTGTCTGCCCTCCTATATCCCAAACTTGAAGAGTAACATTCAAATTTCCTAGAATATAAAAATAATATAAAATAGGAATATGAAAGAATAACAATCTAACAACTAAGCACAGTATCACAGAACACTAAGTAATAATGACAAAATCTAATGTCAACTTGCATTTTATTCTACAAGTTCACATGTCAGATGTTTAAAACTCTAAGCAATGTTGTCAAACAAATAGTGGTGGAGAAACTTTACCTCATATTTCTATGGAAACATCTTTATAATTTTACTTAGTATAAAATAAAATTCAGTGCCAGGCATGATGTACTTCTCTAATCTTAGCACTCACAGGAGACTCTCTGTTAGCTGGAGGCCAGCCTGATTTCATAGTGTTCTAGGACAGCCAGGGCTACATTGTGAGACCCACTTCAAATAACAAAAACCAAATACTGTATGCATTAATTTACAAACTTATGCCTTAACAAAATTAAATATTTTCAGAGAATAGAACAATATAAAGCACATGTATATAGAGAAAGAAAAAATGCTTTTAAAATAAAGATGGAAGTTTTATAAACCAACCTACCCAATCACACATGAATTGTGTTGTCAGTTCTTAATGTTATGTGTTCTGAAATGCAACAAGTAACAGACTATAAAAATTCATCCATAATTTTAACTCAAATGAAGTTTTAATTTGAATGCCAGCTATTACATATAAACACAATCAATAATTGTGTGTTTTTATATTTAATCTCTTAAATATATATGTTAGAGTTCTATGCAAGTCCAAAACAGTATTTACAAACGAATTATATTTCTAAACTTTGTGATTCATACCTGTACAAAGCACGATGATTGAAACAAATGATTATGTGCACTTCATAAACAGTCCAGTGTTCGTCCCCACCACAAGCATCATAAAGGTACCCAAAGGACTAAAAGGCAGTCTTTGAAATTAATTTATTCATTTTGCAAAAAACTGGCATGAACACAAATTTATTAAGCAAACTCCTCTTTTTTAACAATACAACAAATTATTAAACTATACAAGTCAAAAACTATGTACCCTACATTAGCCGAACATTTTTCCTCAGAAAATTATATTGTTTCCTTCAGAGTCTGAACTGGTACCTCCTGAATGATTCACAAATCAGAAAATTTTGAAATAAAAATTTAGAACCAAACAAATGATCTCTCTTGAAAAACAAAACAGATTTTAAACATTAATTTTTAAACTAATGTAAAACACGAAAATCAGAGAATGTCTGTTCCATCATTTGACTACACTGCTGGAAAGAAAGCACGACAGTGAATTAATCACCAAAGTTTTACACTTCAGTTGGTCTGTGTGGACTTGTATTACAAGATTTCCATTATTTAGATGTAGATCTGTTCCATCTGCCACAGTGCAGAGATGTCCAGGAGGAACATCCATTAGCACTAATGAGAGCTACTGAAGTTTATCGCCGTGATCACTGCCACACACACAGCTTCAATGCTATGAGTAATGACACAAATATTCTTAAAGCTCTATCAATTTGAAATACAAATATCATAGATTAAGAATTGGCCAACAGACCATATAGATCTAATTTCTTAAAATTCTAATTTTTGTGAAAACTGAAGCTAAACCAGTCTTCTCACATGCCATCTCAAATTAAACACGTGGGAATATGCTGGCCATCACTAGAAATGTACGAATGAGGTTCTGAAGCCTGCATCCAGCAGGCAGGAGTCTATTCATTTTACTTGCAAAACAGCAGTCCTCGGTTTACAGCAAAAGACAGCGTTCCCCAAAAATAATGCTCAAAGCAAGATTTCAGGCTACGCATTAATAACTACTAAGAGGTATTTAATCCCATTCCCTCAAGGCCCAATGATCCCCACTGCTCAACCTCACAATCAGATATGAAGCTTTTTCCCCACCCTCTTACTTTTCATTCTGATATCCAGAGCCTCTCTGAATTACACATTATGAATATTTCTGCTATAGTTTTAGGAACACTCTTCAATGTATGCTTCCAAATTCTGGTGACAGTCATTTAAGGGCCTAGTTCAAATATGCAATTTTCTGCTACCGTGATTTACATTCATGTATTGAAGGTAATTTGCAAATCTTTATCTTTCTGAATATATACTTCTTGTTATCAGTTTGCATTTTATTTTTTAAGATATAGCTTTGAATTCCACTAGAATTATTAGCAACACATAAGTTTGCTTGCAAAGAACTAGCAAAAAAATTACTGAGTAATACTGTATAGTTATTTCATATACTTAGAAAAATATTTAACATCTACATTTCAACTTTAGACTTACTAATACACAAAACTGAAAATAGAATGGATATTTTCTATTTGGGGATCAAAAATAATGTAAAGCTGTGATTCAAACTTATTTTCATTTAAGTTTTTTTTAGGAACACCATATATAGTAATTATGTTCTTAATATGTCATAATTATAATATATAAAATATATAGAAGTATGCTCGATTAATCGATGTAGTATTTTCTAAAATCAAAAATTCATCAAACAAATAAAGAACATTAAACAAATTGTCAGCATTCTAATATCAAATGCAAACTACTATAAAATTCCTGTCCTCTATAGGAAATGACATGAAACCAGAAAAAGTTTAAATGAAGTGGCATTTATATTAAAAGATAAAATACAGTAAACTGCATTTGGTATGAGTCAAAGACACCGCAGGGATTCAACAGTGACCTTGTATAAGTACACTTAGTGCCTTGGTTAACCTTACTTAGAGTGCTGCATAGTCACGACGGAACTCAAAACACAAGACTGCTCACTTCTTGTGCCAAAGACTCAGAAATCCTTTTCACAGTAGAACGCTGTTTACTGGACTGTACCACAGCTTCCTGACGGTATTTTGACTAAGGTTCTTAAGAAGCTCTATCAGCAGAATCTCTGACTAACAGATACACTATTTTAAGCAGCGAAATCTGCACAGTGGTTGCATCCAGACTATACAGCATACCAGATTGTGAAATACACTAAAATGGATGAGTATCTGCAAATGATCTTGAAAGCTTACACGAAGAAAATGTGAATAAACACACACAGAGTTTACAGCCCTAACAATGTGACTAAACTTATAACAATTATTAGATTCACACGCTATGCTACATTACCATAAATTCAAGAGATGCTTTCAGTAACGTTTTAGTTAGCAAATGAGAAAAACACTAATCAAACCTTAGACATTACAATGTATTGAAAGTGGGTTTAGAGCATGCAAAGAATATATTTTATTATATAATATTTTATAATTTTAAATATTAAATCAAAATAAATGAATTTTTTTAAACTGAAATATCAATGATAAGTTTGAGTTCAGTAGGTTGTTAAAACTCTCTCCTAAAAAATATGATTATTTTTCTAAAAATCTGCTCATCAAACTTCATTAGGAAAAGTAAAACATATACTCCTAAAAGCATACATTCCCTAACGCCATTTTTAACCTAAAGTTTTTCTAAGACCAAACATATTATAAGTTTGTATTTTAAAACTATCAACAATATTTTACAAAGTAGTCAATTTTTGAACTGGTAACTTGTGCAGCAGTTCAGAAATCATCAAAACTATCATATAAATAAAATGTCCATTAACTAATGTTTATATTTGTTAATATTTAAGTAAGTTTTTGTTCCTTTATTTCAGCATTTCAACTAAAAAAATTAAAAAATTTGAACAAAATTAATGAGACAAGTTGGTGCTTTGACTACATAATCATCCCAACAAAATAGCTGATAACAAAGTATTATATTGAGGCTCTCTGTATCCAATAATTAGCATCACTAAGGCAGACTTAAACAAAGCCATTTTCAGGATGCATGCAGCATAACCTATGTGTATATTCTACTAACAACTGTTCTGAATGTGCAGCTAAAATGATATTCAATCTTGAATACATGAAATATATATAAATGAAACAAAGAACAAACTATACATATGCTTCTCATTACCCCTCTGAAATAATAATAGTGAAAATTAGAATTTTTTCTCATGTCGTATCACTTAACCCATTTTAAATTGAGATCCAAACATAAACCATCACAAAATATAACAGGGATAAGAGTAATGAGATAGAAAGAATATCTCCAATTACCCAAAACTGTATAATTTCCATAGGAAGTTAACAATAGATGGGGCATTTGAGAGGGAAACTAATTCCAATAATACTGAAACTTATTCACATTTCAGTATAGGAACCTGATATTACAAGGGCAACCACTTAATTTACAGAAAGAAGGGCCATGGTTTAAAAAATAAATCAAGATAACTACTTTTAATAAAATATTTGAAACATGTCATTTAATCACTGAAATTGAACGGATACATTTTAAAGCTGTAATTGTTCAGAAACTAACCTAAAACATAAACTACTCTTTTTGTGTTATTATTTCCCTGTATTTCCCACAAAATGTGCTGCAACTGGCATCTAAATAGTTTCTTTGCATGGTGAACTGAAACATCGTGAATGCTCAAACTGTATTTTTATGAGTGCCTAGGGACCCTAAATTTTAGTGGTCTATTAAATGCCAGCAATTTCATGCTGCCCTGCATAAAACAGCATTCACATATTAGAGCACAGAAGTTCCATAGCTACGTTATATTTCTGTTCCAAGTTCCAAACAAAAAAAAAACTAAAGCAGAAACTAATCAAAATAATATTTTTAAATCCTTCCCAATTTTTTCACATTTAATACAATAGCTGTCAAGAAATGTATAGTATTTAATTTTTGGAAAGCCTTCTGGAATTTTATGAGCAACTATTGTTTATACTCAGAAAAGAAAACTGCATAGTTGCCAGTAACAGCAATGGAGGGGAATGTATAAACTTTTTGTTACCCCATGGACAAAATACTCTCATACTAGATGCTAATGATAGTTAATTTGTCATACATATTCCTCTGAGACTATGTAACCACACACAGGTAAGGTTTGAGTTGCATACCTAGAAAGGTTATCTGTGAGTGAGAAGACTTCAGCAATCTCATAGGTTTTACAGTCTCTCACCTGGTAAGGTGATCCTTCTCAAAAAGAAATCCAGTCCTACAGTCTGCTTGTACTGTTTCCCAAAAGTCTCTTGAGCAAAACATGTAGCTAAGGAGGTCTAAAAAAAAAAAATGGATGTACAGAATAGAAAAATTAATTTATTTGCTTAAAATATAAACATAAGACCATTACAAAGCTTATTAAGTAATGTTAAGATTTATATGGTAATTAATTAACAAACAACCTTCAGTAGTTCTGAATCACTTAAGAAGGTAGAGAAACACTCTCACCAGGAACACGCCACTCGCCTACAATCAGCAGTGGAAACAACAGACTGATCTAATCAGTCAGAGCTCATTAAGTCCCCTGACATCAAGCCCCTCCTTGATGAAAATTAGACTCTGAAAATTGTAAACGCAAATAAAGCAACAATATGATTAAGATCGGAATTTTACATACTGTTTCAACAAAACTTTCAGAGAACTCTTTGAAGTTTCCTTCTAAGGTTAAATGTCTGAGGACAGTTGGACCATTGGCTAATAATAAGAAGCACAAGTTAGGGAAGAGAAAGCTACTTGTAGAACCTTTCAGTTTTCCTATACTTAAGATAGTAAAAATAATTAAACAGAATTGTCATGGTAATATGTACTGTATAAATAAAATAGGTTAGTATTATGAGATCAGAAGGAAGCAGGCAAAATAATATTCTCTATCTAAAAACAGTGCTACAAAGTCACAAGGTAGTATAACTCCAGGGCTTTCTTAAGAGAGCCATTTCTTATCAGAGCACAAAATACTTCTAGTAACAACTGAAATAACTCCAAACTCAAAAGGAAGCGTTTCCAATGCATGCTCTTACTCGAAAGTCTACCCCAAAGGAAAAAAGGAAGCTCCACTAAGCTTCAAGGCAGGCTGTCAGACTTGAGAGCGAGAGAGCGAGAGAGAGAAAGAAACAACAACAAAACTTGTTTTATTTTAAAAGTCAAAGTTTGATGTCAACTAGTAAAATAACAAAAACTAGAACAAAGTTCCCAAGAAAGAGAACAGAAGTTCCAAGTAATACATGGTCATGTTTCAAGTACGTTTAACAAGTGAGATAAATTCCTTTAATACAAGGACCATATTTGTCCCACAAAGGACAATTTGCAGACTCTAACTCCAAACTCTTTAATATTCCAATAATGTAATTACAATAAATGTCTAAGATTTTGCATCAAATATTGATTGATCAATCCCATATGAAAGACATTCAACCAGACATTTATAAATAAACTCACTATGTTTTCACTGAAGTATGTAGAGTAACAAAATGAAAAACCAGAATAAAAAAGGTAAGTATTTGTTTTTTAAAGATCTTTTGGTTTTCAGTCAAGTTTAATTATTCCATTGAGCCTGGTGCTCAGAGGTCTAGAGAAAAATACCATTACCTACAGTACTGAAAGTATCTCAAATGTTTCACATATAAATGGTTAAATATTTAAAAGTCAAGGAAAAAACAAGGCACATGTAACAGCATAATTTTATTTGAATTTAAGATTAAGAAATTTTACTATTTTTATATTCATTAACATTCAGAAATGGACGCAGGCGCAAGTGGGAAAGCACAAAGCCATGGAAGGAAAATAACAAAGCAAATTTTATTTGAAAAATGAAATAATGAAAACTAATACTTCATTTACTTATAAAATATATATTTGGAAAAATTCTGAGTAAAGTTCTTTCCTTGAGAACAGGATTTCCAGATTTAAAAGGCCTGCCCTGAAAAATCGGAGGCAAAGATAAAGCCTCAAAATCACAGGGTTTTCAAGTTGAAAATAATAAACTACTGAGCACGAGGCTATAAGCCATACGTAGTATTCACATTTTGCTACAAGGATCGATGGGATCTGTGGGAGGCACTTCCTTCCTCTCCAGCTCTGTGCCCTCACTGTCATTACTCATATTCAGTGATTTGCCACGATACTGAATAAATACTCTTCTTAAAGTGAACAACCGGCTACCATAGCTGAGACATTTTATTTCTTTACTGATGTACATGCACATAGGGTATTTGTGTTGATTTTGGAAATATTTTTTAGCCAAACTATATACTTACTAACATTGGATAGTGCTGTATTTATTATGATACCAAAAAGAAAGCTTACTTCAAAAAATCTTAAGAAAATGTGTTATTAAATTGAAAATATGAAACAGACCAAGAAAGACATAAAAATATTTGATACTAGAGGGCAAACTAAACATCTTTTCCAGAAACTGTTATCTTCCCAATGCTGTTCTTTATTGCTTCTGTCTGTGGCTGCAAAAATGCTGATAGTTCAAACATTAGAAAAATGGTCAAGAGTTACACAGGATACAAACAAGAATGAAAACGAGGCTGAATTTCATAAAAGAAAGGACAATAAAAGAAACAATGAGAATGGTGGTGTCAATAATCCGAGAGCTGAACAGAGCCCCACAGTCAGAGTTCAGCAGGTCACTTCAGAAAGCAGAGGAGAAGTCATGGCATTCTAGTCAACAGGACAAAGACCATAAAAGATGACCACTCACTCTTCAATGCAAAACTCAATCTTACAGAGGGGGGAAATTATACATTGTTCAACATTGGACAGAACCTTAAACAGGCAAAAACTAATTACACTAAACTAGCAACAAAGGCAAAATAAAGTTATGACTGGCTAAATTTTTTAAATATAGATATAAAACTATAAGTAAATTTCAGCATTTATTAAATGTTGGGATACAAATAAGCAAAACTTTAAAGACAAGACCAAATATTAACTATTTTTATTGGAGGAGGTACACTCAAACTTTAAATGTAAAAATAAATGAAATATGTTGACTTACTGGTAATCTGGGAGTCTTTAGATAATGTATTAGTATTATGAAGTGTCATGGTTTTAAATGTAAAAAAGAAAGCTCAGCTGTTCACTGAATGCAACTGAGTGTATGAGATAAAATCACAAGGTGGCCTTCAAAAAAAATGCTAAGTAATGAAACCCATAAAATAATCTTTTTGCTGAAAGTTTAGAAACAGTGTTGATTTACAACAATTTGCTTTTTCGAAAAGCTTACGTGCACAATATTTCATAAACTTCCTAAAGAAAAAAGCAGTCAAGTTCTGTTCCTTGCACAAAAATATAATCACACTGAACTATTTTATTCGAGGTAGCGCTCTACAGCAAAGTATCCTGGGGAACCAAGGACGGGATTAACAGATGACTCCAAAATTTTGGAGTAGAATTAAACCTTCCGCAGCGGGCCCATGAACCCAAATTTCTGCATCAAATCTCCAAAGCATAAGCCCAGCTTCCTTCTGGGCATGATGGAAAAGCCGTCGCCACAGAAACCAGGTCCAACGACACCAGTGACTGATGCGGAAGGGCGGTTTTCTACGAGGAGTCTGGCTGCGCGGAACAACTTTTTAGCTATGTTCCCCAAGAGTGTGGTGGTTTGAAGTGGAGCGACTGCCGTGAGGGTGCCCAGACAAGGGTGCTTCGCAGCCCTCGGTGACGCCCACAGACCCTCTCTGTTCAATGTTTCTCCCATTTCAGGAGTCCCCACCTGCCTAGGAGGCAGTGGACTGCCTGCGGGTGTTCTCCTGCGCGAGCCCATTCAGCCCTGCAGCCGACGGTCGCGGAAGGCTAGGTCCTCGCGTCCCCGGCAGCCCGCCCACCGCGGGAGCCCGGGAAACACCCACTGAATGAACTGACAGGTGCCAAGGGCGGAACCAAAGCGGGCTGAGACCCTGAACGGGTAGCTAAGGTGTCCGGAGCGCGCTCGCCCCGCGCGTCGTCACGGCCTGTGTGTCTGCAGCGGCCACCCCAGGAGCGGACACGCCTGGCGGGCGCCGGGCACGCGCACAGGGCGCCGGGCACGCGCACAGGGCGCAGGCGCGAGGAAGACCGCGGCCCGAGGCGTGCCAGGCCGAGGCGGCGCTGGACAGCGCTCGGCTCCCCCACGGGCCCGCCCGGCCCGGCCGCGCCGCGGTTCCTGCAGCCCAGGTCGCCGGGTCTGCCCGAGGACTGACCTTCCCGGAGGTGCCGTCCCCCAGCACGACGATTTTCAGTTGCCGGTCCTGGCTCTCCTCCTCGGAGTCTGACATAGTGTCCGCGGGTGCTGGCCCGCCTCCAAGTTGGAGGAAGGAAGGGAGGAGGCCTCCGGGGGCGGGGGAGAGACGGCAGCAGGCAGGACGAGCGGGACCCCCGCCCCGGCGTCTCCTCAAGCCTGCAGGAACCCAGGGAGAATCAGCCGCCGACCGCCATCTTGCCCGCCTCCCCCCCGCGGGGCTCCGCCCCCAGAAGGCCCCGCCCCTGTGCGTCACTCGCATTACGCCCCGCCCCCGATCCGACCACCAGGCTGCGAATGGGGGGGGAGAACGGGAGCTGCAGGCTGGGTGTCGCGGCTAGGAGACAAAAGCAACATGTCTTCAGGGCGAAGTGGATCCACATGGGATCAGAGTAGCTCTCGGACGTTCTGTTCTCTGTCCTTGTTTCTGAGAACGTAACTTACGGGAGTGATTTAGTCCAAGGGGGCGGGGGCATGGAGAGGTTCGGTTGCCACGGAAGCCTGGAATCTAGGAGCCTCAGAGGGGCGGGGTCTGTCTCTGGGCAGCGAGGGACGCTTTGGGCTGCGCGCGCATAGGATCCGTCCTGCCGGTGACGTTGAGCATAGGCCAGGTGGTTGGCAGTCTAGAGGAGCAAAAGGAAGTTGGTAAGGCCTTAAACGAAAGAGAAGACGAGGTTGTCGTCCTGGGGCTCTGGTGCTGGATCCTCTTTTAACCTCTAACTCTTCGTGTTCCTCTCAACAACCAGACTGCAAAGTTCATTAGTGAAGCAGAACTGATGGAACTGAGCGCCATCCTGCTGGTCATACAATCTTTACCTTCAGGCTGCAAGACCCAGAGTGTGGTCCGGAGAACTCTGGGGTTCCCGTGAAGTCAAAACAATTCTCCATAGCACGATCCGCGCGCATTCTTTGTCTTTTTCACTTTCAGAATCTCACAAGTGTAGTTTGCTGGAGGAAAACTCTTATGTACGAAGTTCCCTAGGTCAGTGCTGCTATATAAAATGAAACTTCAGTTGCATTATCTTTTAACGGTATTTTTAAAATCTGTGACAAGTTGAGAGGGTTTAAATGAAAGCTTGAAATCTTAAAGTAATTTTTTGTAATGTAAAAAGGGTAAAAATCTTTTCCTTGTATGGACATCTATTAGCCTTGAATACTACCAAGAAGCAGCCTAAAGAAAAATAGAGCTTACAAAAGCATTTGTGCTACTATGTTCATAGCAGCATTATTCGTAATAGCCAGAACCTGGAAACAACCTAGGTGCCCCTCAATGGAAGAATGGATCCAGAAAGTGTGGAATATATACACATTGGAATACTACTCAACGGAAAAAAACAATGACATCTTGAATTTTGCATGCAAATGGATGGAAATAGAAAACTCTATTCTTAGTGAGATATCCCAAACCCAAAAAGAAGAGTGTGGTATGTACTCACTCATTAGTGGACCTTAGCCATTAACAAAGGACATTAAGCTTACAGCTCACAAGCCTGCAGAAGCCAAATAGCAAGGTGAACCCAAAGAAAAACATCTAAAGATTTTCCTGGAAGTCGGAAGCAAACAAAACCTTCAGACAAAAGTTGGAAGCACGGGTGTGGGGATGAGGGTGGGAGTTGGGATGGGGGGAGGGGGTAAGTGAAAGAGAAGGGGTAGAAGGGAGAAAGGAAGAACCGCGGAGAGACTGGGGTTGTGGGAGGGTAGAGATGGAGGAAGGGTGGTTATTGGGGAAGGGAATAAGATATCTACATTAACGGGAGTCTTTCTAAGATTTGCAAGGGACTTGTCTCTTGAGGGGATCCCAGGCATTCATAGGGAGGTCCCAGCTAGATACTTGGGCAGCAGAGGAGTGGGTGCCTGAACTGAACTTGTCCCATAGTTACTTTGTTGAATATCCTAATCGTCACCATAGAAATTTTGCATGATGAATGGAGATAGAGCCAGAGACCCACATTCACATCAGAACAAGGGATCGAGCTACCAAGGTCCAGTGGAAGACCAAAAGGAGGGAGAAAATGAGCAAGGAAGTCAGGACCATGAGGGACTGGCCCACCAACAGAGACAGTGTGCTCGATCTATTGGGAGCTCATCGAATCCAGCTGGACCAAGACTGAATGAGTAAATGACCTAACTGGACTCTATGAATGTGACTGCCAGCGGGGACTGACTGAGAGGCCAACGATGATGGCACTGGGACCTATCTCTTCTGCATGTATTGGCTATTTGGGAACCTATTCTATATGAATGCACATCTTCATAGACTGAGATGGAGGGGGGAGGGCCTTGGGCTTCCCATAGGACAGGGTATCCTGCACCATCTTAAGGAAGCAGGGGGAGGGCGGAGGGGTAGTGGGGGAGTGGGAGGGCCTGGAACAAGGGGAGTAAATGTAAATTTTGCTTTTAACAAAAATAAATAAATAAATAAATAAAATGAATATTAAAAAAAAAGAAAAATAAAGCTAATCCCCAAAATATAAAAATATCATGAATGCTCGGATACAGTACTCATGACAGGATCACATACTAAACCTCTTCAAAAAAATAAGTCAAAAGTTTTGAGAAGAATCCCAGCCGTTTTATAAAATCAGAGATCTTTGCAACTAGAACGCAGACTTTAATGCATCTTTTCAGGCTTGTACAACCTCAATTTTAACACTGCCACATACAAGGAGTATTCATTAAATACCTAAATTATAGAGGGGGAAGACCTAGTGCATAGAATAATCTCTCCAGTTCTCTCACTGAAATTCCAACCAATGCTGTGGCTGCATCATGCATGTCTTCTTAATCACAAACTCCCCACTCTAAATTGGTCGAGTATTAGTGAATGTTGTTTTCTTCACAACTCTTGTAAGCACAGAGGGCACAGAAGAGACCAAACCCATGAGCACTCTGCCCTTGCAACTTAGTCTGAAGGAAAAGTCTAGTAGGCTACAGAATGGTCAGATAATGTTGCTAGGCCTCCTCAGCAAATATTAATCTGTTTAGAAGAAGCAGCCTTCAAGTATGATTGAATGAAAGATCTTGTGACAAGAAGACTACCTGGTAGGATTTCAATTCATTCCCATATATCCTTATAAGGGAAAAGTGGACTCTGCATTGGCCCAGACCAAAAAGGCAATATAACCATGAAAACAGAGATGGCAGTGATGCAGCCACAAACCAAGGAATGCTGATGGCCAAGAGAAGCTGGCAAGGATAGAAAACAAATTCTCTTCTGGAGCCTTCAGAAGGAACACATTACCCACACCTCAAGTTTAGTCCAGTGGCAGTGATTTAAAACTTATGTCCCCACAACTTCAAACAAATTCATTAGTTTCAACTAGCAAGTTTATGTTAATTTGTTATAGAAGTCACAAGAATCTCGTACAAAAAGGGACACTGATAGTTGATCACAAGAACTTTTCACATAGGTTAAAAATAGATAACTGATGAATAGGTAGAAGAAGAATATTCAAGTATTTCGACATCACTAATGAAGGTAAAATAATTTTAGAAAGTAGTGTTCTGTAATACTCTGTTTCTTTTTTAAACTTTTAGACAAGGCCTCATTAACTTACCTTGGCTGTCCTAGAACACGCTTTTCTACAGGCTAGGCTGACCTTGAACTCAGAGAGCTTCATCTGCCTTTGTCTCCCACGTGCTAGGATTAAGGAAGTACCTCCTTTCTGGACTTCTGCTATATTTTAACAACCTAATGGTCATGATTGCAATTTGAAGCTGATATATTTCCCAGAAACTCAAATGCTTGCTCTCAAGCTTGTAGTTATCTTGAAAGCTGTGGAGCCTGTAGAAAGTGAGACCAGGCTGGAAGAAGTAGGACTTGAGGGGCAGGCCTTTGAATGTTATACTCAACCTTGGCCCTGACCTGACCCCCAATGTTTTGAGGAGTCTCCTCCATGCCCTCCCTCCACCATGAATGTCGCCTTTCCTGTCATGATGGATGAGGACCCTCTTCAACAGTGAGCCAAAATAAATATCCTTTCAGTACATTGCCTCCCTTAGGCGTCCTCTAATACAGCTGCAGTTGCCCAAAACTTTCCTTCCTCTCTTTAAAACATTTCAGTTTGAAAGATGTACCTCCCATGATTAAATTCCACAAGAATATGGTTTTGGAGAAAATGATAAAACATTGGTGTGTGAGGCAAAATAATGACCACATTCCTGAGTATATCTCTGTATCTCTGCCATAAACATAAGAAAAAACATAGAATCTAGAGATAGAGCTCAGCTGGTAGAGCTTTTATCCAGTATAAACGAAGCTTTGAATTCAATCTCCAGTATCCCATAAACCAGAGATGATGTCACAGATGTAATCCAAGCAGTCAGAAGTAGAGACAACAATCAGAAGTTCAAATTATTCTTAGCTTACAGGATTAAACATTATACATATTACAGGCAAAAAACAGAGTTGTCCCCAGAACCCACATACATTAATAACCAAGCAACTGGTTATAGAGTGACAGAGTAAGCAAGCAAAGTATTCTTCTCGGCCAGTTCTTTTGTTGAAAGGCTGCATGTTGTGGTTACAAAGAAAAAAATCATTTTATTACTATTTTGTAAGGTAATCTTATAAAGAATCTTAAAGGAAACACACACAAAAAAACTTCTACATCAACCCACCAACACCCACAATAGCACAGACCTTTGACAACCCTCCACCAACACAACACAAAGCAGGGAAACACACAAACACTACAACCAACAAAATAACCAGAGCTAACAACCACTAGTCATTAATATCACTTATATCAATGGACTCAATTCACCTATAAAAAGGCACAGGCTAAGAGAATGGATATGAAAACAGGATTCAACATTCTGCTGTTTACAAGAAACACACCTCACCCTCAAAGACAGACATTATCTCAGAGTAAATAGGAAAAGGTTTTCCAAGCAAGCGGGCCTAAGAAACAAGCTAGTGTGGCTATCCTAATATCTAACAAAATTGATTTCAAACTAAAATCAGACAGAAGAGATGGAGGACACTTTATACTCATAACAGGAACAATTCATCAAGATGAAGTCTCAATCCTGAATAACGATGCCCGTAATATAAAAGCATTCACATATGTAAAAGAAACTTATTACTAGAACTCAATTCACACATCAAACCACACACACTAATAGAAGATTTCAACACTCCTCTCTCACCAATAGACAGGTCAACCAGATAGAAACTTAATAGACAAATAAGAGAACTTACAGATGTAATAAATCAAATGGACTTAATAGACGTCTACAGAACATTCCACCCAAACAGGAAAGAATATATCTTCTTCTCAGCATCTCGTGGAAAGTTCACGAAAACTGATCACATACTCGGTAACAAAGCAAACATCCATAGATACAAAAAAAGTTGGAATAACCACATGTGTCTTATCGAATCACCATGGAATAAAGCTAGAATTTAACAACAACTACACCCCCAGAAAGCCTACAAATTCATGGAAACTGAACAGTCAACTACCTGAACCACCCCTTGGTCAAGGAAGAAATAAAGAAATTAAAATCTTCCTTGAATTCAATGAAAATGAAGACACAACCTATCCAAACCTATGGGACACTGGGAAAGAAGTGCTGTGAGGAAAGTTCATAGCACTAAGTGCCCACATAAAGAAAACGGAGAAAGCTCACATTAGAGACTTAACAGCACACCTGAAAGCTCTAGAAAAAAAGAAGCAGATTCACCCAGTAGGAGTAGAAGACTGGAAATATACTGAGGGATGAAATCAGCAAAATAGGAACACAGAAAACAATCCAAAGAATCAATGAAACAAAGAGCTGTTTCTTTGAAAAACTCAACAAGATTGACAAACCCCTCTCCAAATTAATCAAAAGACAAAGAAAGAACACTCAAATTAACAAGATCAGAAATGAAAAGGGGGACAAAACAAAAGACACTGAGGAAATTCAGAGAATCATTGGGTCTTACTACAAAAGCCTGTATGCCACAAAATTGGAAAATTTGAAAGAAATGGACTTTTTAAAGATAAATACCATATACCAATATTAAATCAAGACCAAGTGAACAATTTAAACAGACCTATAAGTCACAAGGAAATAGAAACTGTCATCAAAAATCTTCCAACCAAAACCAGCCCAAGACCAGATGGTTTCAGTGCAGAATTCAACCAGACCGTCCAAGGAGAGCTAATACATATACTCCTTAATGTATTCCACATCGTAGAAACAGAAGAGTCATTGCCAAACTCTTTCTTATGAATCTATGGGTACCCTGACACCAAATCCACAAAAAGACTCAACCAAGAAAGAGAATTAAAGACCAATCTCACTCATGAACACTGATGCAAAAATTCTCAATAAAATACTGGTAAAACAAATCCAAGAACACACCAAAAAAATCAAGGAGGCTTCATCCCAGAGATGCAGGGCTGGTTCAACATATGAAAATCTATCAATGTAATCCATCATATAAATAAGCTGAAAGAAAAAAACCATATGACCATTTCATTAGATGCTGAAAAAGCATTTGACAAAATTCAACACCCCTTTCTGAGAAAGGTCTTAGAGAGACTAGGGATACAAGGATCATGTCTATATATAATAAAAGCAATAAACAGCAAGCCAACAGCCAACTTCAAATTAAATGGAGAGAAACTCAAAGCGATTCCACTAAAATCAGGAACAAAACAAGGCTGTCCACTCTCTCCATATCTCTTCAACAAACTGCTTGAAGTTCTAGCAATAGCAATAAGACAACATAAGGAGATCAAGGGGATTCGAATTGGAAAGAAAGAAGCCAAACTTTTTTTAATTTGCAAATGATATGATAGTGTACACAAATGATTCCAAAACCTCTACCAGAGAATACCTAGAGCTGATAAATACCTTCAGTGATGTGGCAGGGTACAAGATCAACTCAAAAAATCAGTAGCCCTCCTATATACAAAGGATAAAGAAGCAGAGAGGGAAATCAGAGAAACATCACCTTTCACGATAGCCACGAATAGCATAAAGTATCTTGAGGTAACACTAACCAAGGAAGTAAAAGAACTATTTGAAAAGAACTTTAAGCCTTTGAAGAAAGAAATCGAATAGGATACCAGAAAAGGGAAAGATCTGCCATGCTCTTCGATTGGTAGGATCAAAATAATAAAAATGGCAATTCTACCAAAGGCAATCT
>JAQHUG010000408.1:121712-145224 GCA_028555095.1 Dicrostonyx torquatus | reverse complement strand
TGGCCTGGGACAAGGGGAGTAAATGTAAATTTTTCTTTTAAATTTAATAAAAAATGAAAAAAAACAAATTTAAAAGAAAAGAGAAGCAAGCCAGTGGTGGCGCATGCCTTTAATCCAAACACTGGAGAAGCAGAAGCAGGTGGATCTCTGTGATTTCGAGGCCAGCCTGTTCTACAGAGCTTGTTCCAGGACTATATAGAGAAACCCTGTCTTGAAAAACCAGAAGCAAACAAACAAATAAATAAGACAAAAACCCCTTGCAACATGTAAAGCAGAAGAAGAATAAGCATAATAAAGAGTATCAACTCAAAAGAGGCATGCCTTTAATCTCAGCACTCAAGAAACAGAAGCAGGTGGATCTCTGAGTTCAAGACCAGACTGGTCTACATGTATGGATTCTAGAACAGCCAGAGCTATACAGAGAAACCCTATCTTAAGGGGGAAAGAAAGAGTAACAACTCTAGCTGAATTCTTCTGGGATTTTTTCAGAACTTCCATAACAAATTCCCACAAACATGATGCTTAAAATAGCAGAACTGTATTCTTTTTCAGTTGTGGGTATAAAAGTTACCAAGAGAGTTGCCACACTCTGGCAACTCTGGGGCACATGCTCCACCTCTCTCAAGCTCTGGTGCTCTTGTGTTTTCCTGGGAATCTCTGTGAAATTCCATCAGTCTTCATCACCTAATGATCTCTCCCTTCTCCAAGAACATTCCTCTGTGTGTGGCTACATTCAGAGATCATTTAAATAATCTAAGGGGATCTCTCATAAATTCTACCCTCAAAGGTGCATTGTCAAATAACTCACGGAAGTACAGGAAGTCCATGGGTGTGTCCCTCGGGGTGTCTCCCATAGACCAGACTCATAGTTGGAATGGTTCCCTAAACTTTTGGTTTGAGGCACTCTTTCTATGATCATATAATGTTAGATATAAAAGGTGTAGAAAGAGAGCCCACAAGATAAATCATAGTGAATCAGAAAAATTAAGCACTTAATAACATTAACTCTATGGGTACAGATGACTTGAGGGCAGGTGGCTCACAGCTACCTGTAAGTCCTGCTCCAGGGACATCTGGTGCCTCTGATCTCTGCAGGCACTGCCCACAGACACATAACTATAAAATAGAATAAATTACAGAATCTAAAGTGAATTCACTAAAAGTCTATAATCATGCATGATTTCTTTTCAAATGCCCAAAATGAGGAACAGAAGGAAACATCTTTAATCCTATTTGCAAACTAACTCGAGACACTTTGCAGAGACTTCTGAAGCATTATCTTTTCTATGCATCATCAGAAGAGCCAGAAAGACAAGACAAAACTCTGTAAGTGACATGGTCACCTACATAGAAATGATTAGAAAAGCTAACAACTCATAAACCTACATATACTTCTTGTTAAGAAACAAATTCTATACACTTACCTGCATGTTTGAACGCAAGAGTCTTCCACAGCATGTTCATAGAGGGCAGAGGACTACTTGAAGAAGTATAGCCCTAAAAACACATATTTCTGATTTATTTATTTTTATTGAATGTCTAGGATGTTTTGTCTGCATGTATGTCTGTGCACCACATACATGAGGTGCCCACAGAGGCCAGAAGAGGGCATCAGATACTTTGAAGCTGGAGTTACAGGTAGCTGTGAGCTACCTGACTGGCGTGGGTGCTGAGAACCAAACCTGGCTTTTCTGCAGTAGTAACAAATGCTCTTAGCCACTAAACCATCTCTTCAGCTCCCTAAAAAGACTTTGTAAGATTGGTGAGTGCAAGATCCACCTACAACAAGCAATCACGCTTATCAATGCTGATAAATCAACTAGGAAGTCTAATTAGAAAGAACAAAGAAAGCTCAAGGGAAAGGAACTAGACAATGAGATGATACAAGAGTGTCTCAAGGGCTGAAGAGATGGCTCAGAGGTTAAACGCACTGGCTGTTCTTCCAGGGGTCCTGAGTTCAATTCCCAGCAACCACATGGTGGCTCACAACCATCTATGATGAGATCTGGTGCCCTCTTCTGGTATCTAAGTATACATGCAGACAGAACACTGTGTACATAATAAATAGATAAATAAAGATTTATTTTTTTTAAAAAAAAAAAGAGTGTCTCAAATGAAGACAAGAAAGGAACTTGGCATCACAAGGGACTTTGAACCAGATCTAGGTAAGGAAGCCAGTGCACACTCGATCTCTATACATTACTCATCCCATTCTCTCTTGGGCATGGCAGTATCTACTTCCTTCTATTCTGAAAGCCAGCCATGCTTTCCATTCAGAAATCAGTTCTCTAGTGCTGAGTGAATCATTGTATCAAATGACTGGCCAAAAGGATCGATCAAATGACTGTCCGAAAGTGTTGAACTCTCTCTGCTCAACCACAGACCTTTCCCAGACCTAGGTAACTCTGTGGTAAGGGACAGAGTCACCAAACAGTATCCTGGGAAATGGGAGGTGATGGTCTATGTAAGGGTGACAAGACGATTGTTTAAATCACATAGTCTATTGGAAAAAAACATGGCAAATCTCCTTTAATGCTTTTCTGCTCTTTGAAAATTATGTTTTAGGACCATAGAGATGGTTCAGCAAGTAAAAGCTTACTACAGAATTCTGACAATATTAGTCCAATGCTTGGAATCCACAAAGGAAGGAGAACATAGCTATGGAAGGTTATCTTCAGTGTGTGTAAAGACCAGAAGTCAATACTGAGTGTCTTCCTCAATAACTGAGGATCTTGCTTTTCTTTTCTTTTTTTTTTTTTTTGGTTTGGTTTTTCTGGGTTTTTGTTTTGTTTTGTTTTACAAAAGCTTTTATTCACAAGGGAGCAGCCACATATGGAGATGAATAGCGAATGTCTGACCCATCTCATGAAGAATTGTGGGCATTCTGGTTTGAGACATGGAGAAAGGTGATTTGAGCAAATTCCATGAGCTCTTAACCAGCCCACATGGCAGAGATGTTTTTAATATGGCCAATTAAAGGCAGCAAATGAGAGCAACTGAGACGAGTTAACTGATATAAAACAGCTCAGTATTTGCATGCAACTTGCACACATACTCATATATACTTTAAACTATCTCTAGATGGTTTCTGAGACCTAACTCAAAGTACATGCTGTGCAATTAGTTGACATAATGCTTCTCTGTTGTAATAGGTTCAGGTTGTGCTCCAAAACCTGAGAGGAGCAGAAGTCTGTATGTCACCACAAGGTGACACGAGGTGGTGACTTATTGGAAGATTCTAACCTGCATCCATCTTGGGCCGGAGGATCATGGCATCTGCCCACTTCTTTCTCTCTCACCACCTTCTGTTCTGTCTACTCCGCCCACCTAAGGGCTGTGTCCTCTCCTATAGGCCAGGCAGTCCTTTATTCAACCAATGAGGGTAACCCAAATACAGAAAAACCCTCCTACACCACTGCTGAAGTAATAAAGACAAATGTTATGGAATAATCTTTTTGTACACTGTGAAAATATGTCTATGCCTAGGGGCCACCTGATTGGCTGGTAGCTAGGCAGGAGGTTTAGGTGGAACAGTCAGACAGAGGATGCTGGGAGGAAGAAGGGAAGATTCTCAAGAGTCATAAGAGATGAAGCACAATTCACAATAAGTCAGGGTCAGAATTGGGGTTCAACCTGAAGATCCAAAAAGCAAAGCAGCCAGTCCCTGCCTCTTTTTTTTTTTAAGATTTATTTATTTATTAAGTATACAGTGGTCTGCCTGCATATGTCTCTGCAGGCCAGAAGAGGGCACCATATTTCATTATAGATGGTTGTGAGCCACCATGTGGTTGCTGGGAATTGAACTCAGGACCTCTGGAAGAGCAGTCAGTGCTCTTAACCTCTGAGGCATCTCTCCAGCCCTTTTTAAAAAATATTTATTTATTTATTATGTATACAGTGTTCTGCCTGCATGTATGCCTGCACACAGATGGTTGTGAGCCACCATGTGGTTGCTGGGAATTGAACTCAGGACCTCTGGAAGAGCAGTCAGTGCTCTTAACCTCTGAGGCATCTCTCCAGCCCTTTTTAAAAAATATTTATTTATTTATTATGTATACAATATTCTGTCTGTGTGTATGTATGTCTTCAGGCCAGAAGAGGACAGCAGACCTCATTACAGATGGTTGTGAGCCATCATGTGGTTGCCAGGAATTGAACTCAGGACCTTTGGAAGAGCAGGCAACGCTCTTAAACACTGAGCCATCTCTCCAGCCTGCCAGCCCCTGGCTCTTACCTCAAACTCAGTCTGAAATGGTGATCCTGCCTCCTGGAATCTCAGAAAGAGACGGCCTGTCTGAGAGTTGTTTCCTCCCATTTTATAATTCTCTCTAGGGCTGGGATTAAAGGAGTCCACCACCGTCATTAAAGGCATGCATTGCCCAGTTTCTATGACAACTAGTGTGTCTACTGAGATTAAAGGTGTGTGTCATTATGGCTACTGAGTTAAAAGTTGTGTGTCATAATCTACTGAGATTAAAAATGTGTTACCATAATCTGGTTTGTAAGACTTACCAGTGGGACTGTTTTGCTCTCAGATCTTCAGGCAGTCTTTATTTATTAAAATACATTTGAAATGCCACTACAGAGGGACACAGAAAGAAGCAAGATGAGCATGCTGCATTGAAAGAAAATACAGCCACGTGGCAGAGGATAGATAAGAAATATGGGTTAATTTAAAATGTAAGAGTTAACAAGTCATCAGCCTGAGCTATTGGCCAGGCATTTAAAATTAATAATAAGTCTCTGAATGGTTCGTCAAGACACAGAGAAACTCAGCATACAGGCTTGAGAAATGGGTTAGCAGATAAGCGCACTTGGTGTTTTTCCAGAGAAACAGTTTGATTCCCCCCCACACACACATGGCAGCTCATAATCATTTATAACTCCAGTTTAATAATAAAAAGAAATACTAGCTGGGTGTAGTATGTCTAGCACTTGGGAGGCAGAGGCAGACAAACTGGAATTTCAAGGTCAACCTTGTCTATAAATAGAGTTCTAGGCCAGAAAGGCTAGATAGTAGGACCCTGTCTCAAGATAGCAATTTTTATTATAGAAATTTGACTGTATTGAAAAATCTCATCAGAGCAGGAATTGACCTTGGTAGCAGATTCAACCAGAAGAGACAGCAGAAGATGAGAAGCCATAAATAAAAATATCTTTAAAGTGACTATCTCAGCCTGGCAGCGATGACACATGCCTTCAGTCCCAGTGCTGGGAGGCAGAGGCAGTCAGATCTCTGAGTTTGAGGCCAGCTTGATCTACAAAGTGAGTTGCAGGACAGCCAGAACTATGAAGTAAAACAAACCTGTCTCAAAAAAACCAAATGGAAAAAAAATAACAAAACCCACTAAAGAACAACTATCTTCTTACCATTTTTGTTTTTGTTGTTGTTTCCCAAGACAGAGTTTCTCTGTAGCTTTGGAGCCTATCCTGAAACTCACTTAGTGTAGGAGGGTTCTTCTATATTTCTGTGCTTTCATTGGTTGAATAAGGAAACTGCCTTGGCTTTTTGATAGAGCAGCCCTTAGGTGGGTGGAGTAGACAGAATGGAAGGCTGGGGAGAAGGGAAATGTGGCAGACGCCATGATGCTCCTACCCAAGATGGACGTAGGTTAGACTCATGCCGGTAAGCCACGACACGTGGTGATACACAGATTACTAAATATGGGTTAAAGCAGGATGTAAGAGTTAGCTATTAAGAGGTTAAAACTAATGGGCCAGGCAGTAATTTAATTAATACAATTTTCGTGTGGTTATTTTGAATGTAAGCTAGCCCAGCGGCCAGGAGCTGGGCAGATGGAACAAAGGGTTCGTGCTTCACTCAGGTTTTGGGAACACAGCCGCACCTCTTACAACACTCACTCTTTAGACTAGACCATCCTCAAACTCACAGAGATCTGCCTGTCTCTGCCTCCCAAGTGCTGGGGCTAAGGGCATGCACCACTACTGGCAAAACAATCTTCTAAAAAAAAAAAAAACCAACAATAACAAAAAACTGTAACTGATATACCCTCTATATTTAACTTGAGTTTCCATTGTAAAAGCCATAGCAATATAAAGACATATTAAGTTTGTAATAATTTCAAATTAATGTTAACTAATCCAGGCAGGTATTTGTATAAGAATTTGGACTTTTAATATGGGTAATCATATTCTTTAAACATAGATAGATAGATAGATGATAGATAGATAGATAGATGATAGATAGATAGATAGATGATAGATAGATGATAGATAGATAGATAGATGATAGATGATAGATAGATGATAGATAGATAGATGATAGATAGATAGATAGATGATAGATAGATAGATAGATGATAGATAGATAGATGATAGATAGATAGATAGATAGATAGATAGATAGATGATAGATAGATAATTTTAAGGCATTCTTGATTTCTACCATTTTAAACTTAGGATATTGAGTGTATATTTAAAATACTTAAAAATAAAATCTGAAGTGTGCATCTGAAGGAAGAGTCAATGCACACTTCGAAGGGTATTTTTAATTATAAATGAGAAAACGTTCTCATGAGAACATGCGCACTGGGTATAAATTTACACGGACAATGCTCAGCACAGTGTAATTGCTCTCCAGAGGCTTGCTCAAAAAAAGGAGGATTGTGTCCTCTATTTCTACCAGAATGAGACTGTTTCAGAAGGCAGGCTCCTTAAAGTGAAGAAAAGGGCCCAATCCAATTAAAACTGCAAAGCAAACTTTGAGAGGACAAACGCCATTAGCACAAACTGGAATGTGGCCAAAACACTGGGTAATCCTTCAACTCTTAGAAAAAGTGCCAGGGGGACATTTAACAACTGCAGGTGGCCAAATTCTTTTTCCCAAGTCTCATCAGGAAAGTCATTTATAGCAACAAATGTTGAGCACAGAAAAGTAATATGACTTGACAAACTGCATTTTCAATTATTACGTTAAAGCTCTGACTTTGGTCAGGTATCTCTTGAAACTGCTCCTCCATAGGAAGATCCATACAGAAAGCAAACCCTTCTGGTATTCAGCAAGGGCAGAATGTAGGAAGGACTGCCATTTGTGTGTAATATTGGTCTTTCCTTACTTAAAAGCCAATTATTATTTTGGCCTGTGAACTGAGCCTTGATTTATGCATGTTTTAATTTCCTTTCTATATTTCGGACCTCTTTATGAAATTTTAACCAAGAGTTTATTCCCCAGGATAATTTCTCACTACAGTCTTACTTTATGTGAATTCAGTCAGTGAGCTGTTTTCTGAAACTTGACATAAAACTGAGCATGATTTTTTAAATATATAAATTTTCCCATGTTGGGAATTATCACAGGATACTGTTTCTTATTTCTTTATTAATTTGCTTTTTAAATTTCTTGAACATTTATTTCCATTGAACACTCCACAATCCACCTCCACCAGGGTTGCGTGAGAAACATTTTGTTACCAGGGACAGAGGAAGGCAATGGAAAATGCAGGCGTGTCAGTGACATAAGCCATCCATGTTGGATCCTGCAAAGCGTATTATGTAAGCAAATGCATTCGCTGAGACTGAGAATGGTTCCCGGCTTTTAAATGTCGAATGCATGAGAGTTCTGCTTCTGCCTGCTGTGATTTAAAAGGCTAAAGGCCTCATTTTGAGCCACTAAAATTCAAAGTGACAGAAACCTACAAATTTTTATTGCTGTGCATTTAATAAAATTTACATTTACAAGCTGTCAGTTTGAAATGTTGGATAACTGGTGCTTTTGCATGCAGACCAGCAGATTGGTTTGTGCTGTGGATTCATTACTACCTACTTACACGTTCCTTAAATACTCAGAATAATCCTTCAATCTATGACTTCTGATATCTCTTAATTCAACACTGCACAAAAACACCATTGAGTTTGCAGCAAGGTCAACAAAAGGAATTTATTGTGCTCCCATAAAGCAAAGTGTAATTAAGAGCCCCTTTCTGCTTGTTTTAATGCGCTAATACGAGAACATTAGAACCAAGGTGCAGCCATTGCTAGCTGTCTGCAGCAGCTGCCTGGGTTTTTGGTAATTTACTTACTCAATTATGTCGACTCTCTTAAATCCGCAACACTGGTGGGTGGTAAGGTGGAGGGATAGTAAAAACCACAGAGTAGGAAACCCCTTTAATGCATCTTTTATGTTCATCTTGGGTAACTTTTTCTTCCCTCTTTGCTTGTTTGTTTTGAAAATCAGAATTAAAAGTTGTAATTTTAAGAAACTCAGTACAGGAATAAACAAGCATGAGTTTAAAAACCTCCCAAAATTATGAGATGCTTAATAGTCCGGTGATTACATTCTCTCTGTTGAGAAAGAATATTAAGCTGAATGTTTGACTCGGGACTACAAAAACAAATTATCTAATGGCTTCCAAGGGGGAAGTATGAGAAAGACCATTCATAAAGTTACTACATAGTAGTAAATTATACGCACTTCCTTATTCTGCATTAGAATTGAAAGACAAAGAGAAATTCTGAGGACGATGTGATGTCATGGGTTCCTAAGGTCATCTTTAGCAAATTCTCTCCAAAGGTTTTCAAACAAGGTGGATCCAGTATTCTGCCAAATGATAGTGCTCCTTATGCTTACAAAAAAAAAAAATTCTTCCTAGAAGTCAAGAAAAATGTAAGCGCCCACCTCAAAGTTATAATTCTGTTTTTTTTATATATTTGTCTTATCTTGAAGTCAAAATGCGAATTTGCAGAAAAAACAAAAGCAAAATGCTCAACCTGGCTTACCAAGACCTCACCCCTGCACCAAAAGTTACAACTGCACCTAACACAAATTAGCAACTTAACCTTGGAAACTCAAATTGTCTTACTTTGAAATTTTATTTAAATTATATCTAAAATTTGGCCTTCACACAACAGTCGAGTCACAATCTGTCAACGTGAATTAAAATTTCAGGAAATGCTTAAGTAATTTATTTTCAAACATTACATTAGTTTAGTATTAATCTGATTTTTTCAATATGTTAGGGCTTAAAATAACTGTGATAAATGAGTAATTTCCATTTTACAGCTCAAAAATTTCAAAAGAATTTGCACATATCAACTTAATGATGTTGGCTACAAATTTGATATATTTAAATTTTCCTCACTAAGACTCAGATTCTGCTGGGTGAGGTAAGATAATTAAAACTGAGAAAAAGCAAATCTATTTTTGCACAATTGCTTTTGGGTCATTGTCTTTTAAATAATTTTATGAATGTATTTCAGTCCTAAGAGAAGTTTATTTCATTTTGATCACAAGGAAATTGAGAATATAAAATATTATACTGTACTAAATTAAATACCACATAATGATAAATTCAATAACACAGATAGTTTAGGTTCTGGAAAAATGTGTCTTGCTTCACTTTCTACTGTTAACTTTCAAAAGTGAATTCAAATAAATTTATCTGTGAAATTTTATTTTTAAAATAGAAAGTGAAACCTAAAAATAGCTAAGAGTCTACAGGATAATAGAAGAAGGTGTGGAATTCGCCTTTCCCCACCTGAATAATAACCCAGTGAGCTGAGGAACCTAATGAGTTTTCCCTGAACCAGCCTCTGATTGTGTGACCATTGCCTGTAATGGGAGTTAATTGACTTGCCTATTCATTAGTCCTTTTGAGAAAGATATGCTAAGAGACAGGGTCAAAATCAAATCTATAATTTCACCGCTTGACAAAACTAAAAAACACAATTTTATGTCTAAACATGACAGTGGCATTATCTAAAAGAGCAAATTCCAACAACTCATTTACTTCAGAGTAAAAGATAAATGGTTAGCCTTTTTAGCAGCTGGGAGCAAGCCCAGGCTACACCCTTCATTTTCACGCTCACACTTTCTCAAACACTTAGTTTAAACGTCTGGCAAAATACTAGGCTTATTGGTGTAATGTATGCATTGAATACGTCGGATCTCTATTAATTTGGCTGCCTGCAAGATAACTGAATACTAAGTAACTAAAATAACATCAATATTAATATACTTGTATTTACTAACCTCTAGCTACTCACTCCTGCCTGGCATAAATGTTGGAATTATAATTTAGACAGGGCTGAACAGCAATCTTCAAGAAAATTGCTTTAAATTGGCCTTCATTAGTTCCCAAAGTCTTGAAAAACAACTCCAAGTGCCTGACTATGGAAGGCCAGGCAGTAGCAAAGCCTCCCTATTAAAAAGACAGCATATTGACCTATTCAGCCAGCACTCATCACATTCAATCAATACTATTAAATAGTCTTCAACCACAAAAGAAATGCCACGTGTGTCATTGCTGTTTGCTTGTTTTTTACAAGTATAGAGAACTGGAGGCAGTAGCTGATCTGTTTAAGTCTTTTACTTAATATTGCTTAGTAATAACAAATCATCATCACACCGTAACAAAGAGCAAAGAAACTAAAACTAGGAAAGGCAAATACCAAGGGGGAAACCTGCTTCAAAGAGAAGGAAAATGTCTACCGCTTTGAAGGGCACGCTCTTCCTTGACATCTGCATAGTAAAGGGAGTACAGTTTCCTTGGTCAAGTGTTCTTTCTGAAAAACCCTGCACTGGCAGACTTGCAGATGGAAGGAATTTTTCTGAAGGATTAATTCACAGCTCTTGGTAACACTCAAAATGCTGAATAACTTCAGTGTACAAGCCAGGGAATCTGGTCCCTAGTGCCACATCTTGTAGCAAACAAATGTTTGAAAAGACTTTCTCAACATAAAACCTATCAGACTTATGCATTTTCTGATACGAAAGTGATATATGTATTACCTCCCCCTACTGAGCTCCCTCTGGTTTACAACTTGAAAATGTGCGAGCACTTTTGGCATTTTTCATTTCTGAGCCTAACCACTGGTTTTGTTCCAAAAAAATAGCATTTCAAAACAGAACAGTAAAGCAAAACATTTCAGGCCTACCAACTAAGACCACCGTCTTGAAAGTCAGGTAATGTTTCTTGGAGTCCAAGTTCATGGCCAATTCCACCACTGTGACTTGAACTAATTTAACTTAGTAAACACTTCTCTTTCTCAATACAAGTTTCAGAGAATTTGTATCTGTTCAGGGAAGCATGGTTATTCATGTCAGGGAAGAGATGCAGCTTCAAGTGGGAGTTAAAACTTATGTCCTAAAGCACACATTCCCACGTACAGCATTTACTATCTATGTGATGGGAAGTAATCTACTTGTACACTCTTATCCTTCATGTACGTATAAATAGAATGCCAAAGACTTTCATATGAGGGCATGAAATACCACTTGTAAAGTACTAAATATGACACCTGCTATGTAGCAAGCATTTAGTCATGTGGCTGCTGTTTTTATATTTAATTTGATATGCCTTTAATTAAATAAACAGTATTAGGTAAAAATGACAAGCCACATCTTCTAAAACTATCAATATTCAATCTAGATATCAATTGATTTATCATGGACTGGCTACACAGTTAAAATGTAGACTCTTCAATCATAATGCATCTCTCTTCTCCTCTCCCCTCACCTCCCGGAACAAGAACCCAAAATTTCCTTCTCAAATATCTGGTGATCTGTTCCTATAACCAGATGGAAAAATGACAATGATCGTTTTCAGTCTTCTTCAAAGTTCTTTCCATTCTAAAAACAGCTGCAACGTTTTCCTTCTTTGTTTCTTGCACTAAAAATAGCATTTTCAAATTTGCTCCAAGATCTGCCTTGAAGGTGACTTGAACTTCTTCCATCTCCCATTGTCAAATATAATTCCTCTTTTTCTTTATTCTATGAACAGAGCTATCCTTTTTATTTTCTATTCTGTGATAGAAAATAAAGAGAAATAAAAATCTAAGGTAGAAGGCACAGTGGCCCATTCTGGGGAAAAGATGAAAGATACTTCACCCTCACTTGTACAGAGGAAAGAACTGGATAGCCTGTTAAGAAAGCAGAGAAGTTTCAGTTTAATATTTTTTATTCATAACAAAATTGGTCCAAGCAAACCAATGGGGGAAGGGAGCTACCAAAATAGTAATGGGCTTGCTATGTGGTCTTCCAAAAGGCTATGGCTATGGGATGTAGAAACAGACTCCAGCCCAACATCACACAGAGAAAGCTTCCCTCTGTCCTTCTACGCTAGAGCCAAGGCCACTGTGCTCAGTTAACATTAGCCATCTAGAGACAGCTTCAATTTGGCCAGCTTACACTTAGTCTCATGATTTTCTCTTTGCCTCCCCCCATCTGTGGAGGTGGAGTCTAGAAGTCAATAGGAGTTCAGGGCACACGAGTGGGTATAAAGAATGCCCACACAGCTCACCCAGGCCCATAAAAGCCAGGAAATGAACACATTCAAGTTCTCATAGTGTGTTAATGTGCCCACAAATGTACCTCCTTCATATATTTAACAGCTCGTGTAGTAATGAAAAATATCGTGTAGAATCCATAGCTGCATGTGTAAGGTGGGCTCATTAATATACCTATTTGTGTTTCTTAATTGTTTCATTCCTCGTAGTTTTTTTGGTTAATAAAACACTGAAAGTTTTTATAGAAATAGTTTATATTATATATGACATATTATGTAAAAGAAACCAAGGGAACAAGCAGGGGGGAATTCTAATGGCATTCTTATTGAATTTCATGGGCTTATACCCCCACCTTTCTGCCTACAAACAGTCAATCTATAACAAGAGAAAGAAGGAAAAACTCCATCCAGGATGATCATTCAGTAAGCTTATATAGACAGTTGAACAGAACACCCAAGACTGGGAATCTGTGGTGTGGGAATCTGTTTTTCATAGGAATGAGGTCATTCCAGTCAGGCCATCTCTGATTACAGCCAAGTATTAAGCCTGACATTTGTTTGTTCTAACGTGTTTGTCAGTTTTAAAATTGGGGGAGCCTGGAATAAAGACTTGAATTTTTAAGGTCTAACTATTACCAGTGAGGTCTGGGTTTGGGTTGTTTTTCTAGGAGAAGCCAAAGGCCATGGAAGATGTTTTTCCATATTTTTTTCATCACTCTTTAAGCTAAACGTGGGGCCGGGGTAGGAGGAAGGATGGAAAGATGGAAGGCCATGGTTTTCTTTGGGGAAGGAAATTAGAAGTCGCCACAAATAATTCACCTGGATAGGTAAGGGCATGCAAACAGCATCTGCTTGTGACTCCCTGATGACATTGCCTCTAGCTCCAGTACAGGCCCACAAGGAGTGGGAGGGGGCACGCTCCAGGCGTGGGCTCACATACTTGCCTCTGCAGGTGGCTCTCTTGGTTGGCAAGTTCTGTACAAAGCAAAGGCTGATGTGACTCCCACCCAGTTCTCTGAGAGAAAACTTGGCCTCTACCTATCGGTCGCAGTCTGTGGTGCTGGACTTGGAGTAAACCGCTGTAAGAAACAAGAAACCTCACAGCCTTGTTGCCCATCATTTTCCCTGTGAGGTGGTGCCCGTGGCTTCGCCACCAGACTGGTGCTTTCAAAGCCGCCCTACAGAGAGCTTGAAGCCAGCCTCCTGTACTGCCCTGAGCTCAGTACAGCTTATGCAGGTCGCAAAAGCTACTGCCAGGTGCGCCAGAGGCTGGCACACTGGCCCTGTGGACTCTAGCAGCTTTGCATGTGTTAAGTGTCTTAAATTCAGTCCTGGCCCCAGGACTGATACATCCCTGCTAAGCCACCAGCACAGGTTGAGAGCACTTTGTATTCTCAGTGTCCCTGTCACGTGGCTCCTAGGCACTGACCTAACTGAGGCCAGAGTCAATTCCCCTAGACTTGTCTCCTTGCAAATGCTTGCTCCTTCCTGTGAGATCTAGAGCCACCAACACACAGAGCATCCTAGGGTAAAAATGTAGACTGCTGGGCCCACCTCTTCCGTTAAAAGCAAGCAGCAGCTCAGGATGAATTTAGGCCAGACGTTATCTCCCTCCCCTTTTCCTCCTCCCCTCTGCCGGCCCTTGCCTTGTTTGGGGTGTCTCTCTCTCTCTCTCTCTCTCTCTCTCTCTCTCTCTCTCTCTCTCTCTCTCTCTCTCTCTCTCTCTCTCTCTCTCTCTCCCTCTCTCTCTCTCTCTCTCTTCTCAAGGCGCTAGACGTCACTGTCGCCTAACCACTCAACACAAGGACCCACAAGGACCTGAGACACAGAGGGGATTGGGGAATGGAAGGCACGCTGCGCAGAAAGTGTCCCATGCCTGCAGACGGAGTCTCTGATCCCACTGGTCAGAACAAAGGGAAGATAAGCTAGCCACTTTGAACCCTGCCCTCTCTGACTATATGTGAGAGCCACAAAACATTCTGTGCTTTGTAACTTGGCCGCAAAGTGGAGTGGGCGTGATAATTCATTTGAAAAACATCACTTACAACTGAGAACCGCTTCTGTAAGCTTAACAATATTTGTTTTTTCAGATCCTTCCACCGACCTGCTCTTCTGATGGTTTCCAAGAAAAAGGATGCCAGAGGAACAAGACATGATGCAGAAGCTAACCATTGGTCCCAGGTCGCAACTCCAACTCCAGAGAAAAGATTTAAGTCTGAGTTCTGACCCCACACGCATGCAGAGCGGAGAAGTCCCGAGTTCTCAGGAACTGGTAACAATAGGACGCAGTGAGAGATCACGAATGCTGCAGCAGGATATTCTTCCCAACTGTACTGGATCCCTCCGCTAAGCAGGGGAGCAAGCGCCCAGAGCCTTCTCTTCGGAAACTTCTTTCAAAATTCTAGTAGCGAAGATCTCAACGCCCTACGGTATTCTTCAGGGAAATGGATCAAAATTGTCCCATGGTGCTTCCAAGACTTTTCTGGGAAGGCTTAAAAATACACACGTGAAGTTTGTCTCAGAAATGACCCAGAAGGTTCTGTTTAGCCCTTTAGTTTCAGCCGGTTGGGGCTTGACTTAATCATAGGGGCTTCCAGTTTTTTTAACTAACGTTTGCCAAATACATTGTCAACAATTTGATGCTGTAAACCCAAGCCTATAAAAGAGCAGCAAGCAGTGAGCAGATGAAGGCAGTGACCTGGAGTCAGGATCAGGATTGCCTCCGCAGAAGATGCATCTGTGTCTTTTCTTTAAAAAAAAAAAAAAAAGACTAAGTACCAATTGCCCCTACTTGGTTATTTTTTAAAGACTGTTCTCGAACTCCCTGCACACTTGAAAATAGCCTTTTTGTCCCAGCCAAAGACCTAGGCAATTAGAACTGGAGCATTTGCCCACTTGGCCTTCCTCCGGTGCACTGGGCAGTAACAGCAGCTGAACCACCTACTGGGGCCACAGGAACCCGTCCAACCTCATTCTAGATCCTGGGTTCTCTACCTGACAGTTCAAAGACAAGCTTCCAACCCCTCTGTGTCCCAGAGCCATTGGCCGCTAGCTCAGGGAGGCTGGGACTCATGCCAGGCCAGCGAGCCAGGGAGGGATCTTGAACTCAGATAATCCCTAAAAGCCTGTCTCTTAGTAATCTCAGCAGTTACCATCCCTTTATCTCCCTCTATACTGGCAATATCTGCGAAAGGGGATTTATATACGGAAAAGGAAAAAAGACAATATTGAGTGTTAGGTGTGGGGAAATGCTTCACCTGTGTCTTTTCCAAAGCGAACACAAGGCTCCACTTTAAGCCATGCATGGTTATTAAAACTTTGCATAATGGACTGGGAAGGAGGTTGTGAGCCCACTTCGCTGAGGAGCTGTGACAGTTGTTGTCTCTGGGAGAAGAGTGGGAGAGGAACAGTCAGTTTTCTCTAAGGGTGAGGCTCCTAATCTCAATACAAATTGGAGTTGAAGGGTTATTAAATAAAAATTTAGAACGAATACAAAGTTGGGGCATAGGAATACAAAGTGGGCAGATCTGAGAAGCGCTGAAGGAATAAGTTGGGACAAAGATGATAAAATACACTGAATGAAATTCTCATAGAATTAATAAAATATTTTAAAATCTTTGCATGTACTTTTTAAACCTCAAAGTTGCCTTCTTCTGTAGGTTTGCCATCCTTCTTTTACACAAGAAACATTGGCAAAAGGGGAATTCTCTGTTAGTTCGAGGTTACCAGGCTAGCATGTTGCAGAGCTGAGAATGACATCCAGACATCTGGCTGCGAAGGCCATCCTGCCATCCTGGGGCAGTCTTTGCAAAGAGCCTCTCTGCAAAATCCCTTCAACCTCCCTAAGTCCATGATACCGGCCTGCTTGCTTGAGCCTGGTCAAACACCTGCTTCTCCTTTCCAGGTTTAGCTGTGGTAGTATCTCCCAGGGATGCAAACATGCCTTGAGTGCTCTCTATAGGCCAGACCTCAATAATAAGTACTTACTAGGTGGGTACTATCCTAAACTTCTTGACATTTTAACTTGCTTAAAACGATAAAGAGTCCCCAATGGAATAAGTTCTATTGTCATCCAGAATCATCCAAGCTGACAACACAATGTCACACAACCTGTAAAAGATAAAGTTGGTGCTGGCTCCTAGGATGAATGGCTGCAAATGGCTCCACACCGATGAAAACACAGCCTCCTTTGCTGGGAGACCTGTGAAGCAGTATTCCACCTTCTTTTAGCTTTCCAGCTTACTGAAATAAATGCTTTTGATGGAATTTTCCTTCTAAGCTAAAGCATCAAGCATCTAAAGAGACTCACTACCCGCACACTTGGCCTCAGTTTCCATCTTGGTAAGCTGAGTGGTCAAATCAACTCCTGCTTAAAGCTTGAACAACGGTCCCTGTGGCTTCTGGATAACCCATTCCTGGTCAGATGTGGCTCTATCCACAGCTTGTGCATATAAATATTAGTCTGTTACAGTGATTAGCACCTTTCGTTCTAGAAAATGGCTGGGAATTATTTCTATGTTCACTAAAGGAACTGAAACCCAGAATCACAGAGACATCACTAATGGCTACTTCCTCCCCAGTCAAAAGGAGCTAAAGGGTAAGTGTCTTGCACTTCCCTTCAAGAAAACCTCAAAATATTTGGACCTAAATATTCTCTTTTTAACCAGCAATCCCTACCCCATGCACTTTGGAAGTGGGTTGAGCTAGGTGCTTGCATTAACACTGGCTGCCACACCAAGGACCTCACCTTCTTCCCTACGTCCCTCCCCCACGAAGTTAGTAAGAGACAACTATTGAGGCTGTGGAATAAAGCCCAGAGAAGAAACGTCCCTTGTGATGAGGGCTAGGAGACCACGGGGATGAAGGAACGCATGGGTGGCTATGCAGCAGATAGTGCAGAAGCAGAGAGCCCGGGGCGGGGGATGGGGGTGGGGGCGCTTTCAGATCTCTGCAGATCTTCACTCTCCATGTCTATGTCTGTGGTCTCCTGAGTCGAAACTGCTTCTTCTCTAGGAAAAGACTTGGTGCATCAGCAAAACAAAACAAAACAAAACAAAAACAAAAACGGGAAAGAATAACACCAGGGAAGAATAACCGAGCCTGGGTGCTCTGACCACCCCTACCCTACTTCAACCAGCTCGGAGTTCAGCTTTGCCCACAAGGACCTGTTGAATTTCACCCTTCCCCGCCCCCTCCAAAGGGCCGCACTTCTCTGGTTCTCTGGCTTCTCTGGGCTTATCCCTTGACACCTGCAGCTAGCTTTCAGGTCAGCACTTCCCCTAACCTCTCTGGCGAGTTGGTGAAGGCTGGGGTCCCCTCATTACCCTGACTGAAGGCCTGTAGACATCTAAACTGCCCTCCCATTTTTTTACAGAGGAAGGATCTGGCAATCTGTGGTGTATCTCTAAAGCAGTGTTGGTGAATGGCGAGTGACACCCATCTGGCCAGCGGACCTTCTCACGCCTTAAGAAATGAATCGCATCAGTTACTACTGAGACATTTTGTTTGGGACATTTTAATCAGCGATGGGCAGAGCTAGGGCTTCCTCCAGATCTAAGCCTGAAAGAAATGAGAAGGCAGGGAAAGGAAGACACTTCCCACAAACTAGATACTGAAGACCCCTGGTCTCCAGGCCTCTTAAGTGGGCAAGAGTTGAAAAAAGACTTCAGATTGGTCTTTGATTTGATTTTCCACCAAATAGCCTCATCTTCCTCCAACCCAAAGTGGCAATAATTACACCAGAGGTCACCTAGAAACCCTCGAAGAGCAAGCACTTGGGCTCCAGTATACCTGGACCAGTGCTGTGTGACTGACCCCTCTGGGTCTCAGTTTGATCCCTTTGCATTTTAACCCAGGTAGTTTGTCAAGGCTTTGCCTCAAGGACAGTTCGGAGAGTTTCAAATGAAGGAGTACACTTCACCTCTGTTTCCCTGGCTGAGCCTCAACGTTCAGATCTGCAGAAACCATTTAGAGCAACAGGTACTTATGAGTAGGTGAGATCCTGCAGGAGTTGACCGCTCTCAACAACTGTGGATCTTCCCTAGTTAAATGGATCCCCAAGGTGGGTGCATCAGATTCTGAGACCTGTGATCACTGGGCTTTACCTTGGAGGTAAAGCGACCTTGCTTGACAGTGGCAGGGAAGTCTGAGAAGCCTGCAAAGAGGAGCCTGTACTCAGCGAGTCTCTCTGCTCCACCTCCCTGGGCACAGTTAGGGACTGAAGCCCTGTAGGCTTTGGGAGAGCAGGGAAGACCGCCAGGCCCAGAGTTCCCCCTGCCACATATGGTCTGTGGATTTAGGTGTCAAAAACCGGAGAATTAGAAATGGTAATTTTCCATCATTATGGCTGAAATGCGATCTGTCACAACAACTGGAACATGTCTCCTTGCTAGCGAAAATAATGTTCGTGATTAGGAATCATTATGCACGTCAAGCCGAGTCCATTAAGTTGTAGGGAGAAATTAGCCTTGACGGGTGGAATCAAACTACAAATATACATGCCTCGCCTTCAGGAGGCAGAGCAGCAGCCCTGGGATGGAGGCAACCACAGTTGGGTGTTTTCTTAATAGGAAACTGCCCAAAGAATTAATACCTCCTTCCCCACCCCCTTAGGAGTCACTCTTCCTCTCACAACTACCAAGTCTCCACCCGAGAGATGGAGTGGAGCTCTGTTTTGTTGGTCAAAGACGCACTAGCTGGAGGCTTAGAAGTCCCAGGGCCACTTCCAAAGTGTGTGACCCTGCCCAAGTCACTTGACTCTCCTGAGCTTTGCTAGCCAGTCTGTAAAAGGATAATCCCCACCCACTTCATGGGACTCTTATGATGACGAAATGAAGGCCCGACTGGACCTTTCTTCTCTGCATTAGGGATAAGATGACAGAGGACAAGGGAATAGATGTGCCTGTGTAAATTGGGGGCTAGGGTTAAATAGCTGTCATTGACAAACTTGCCACCCAGGACCTGAGAAAATGACCAGAATTTCTGAAGGATAGAAGAGATGAAGCTGAGAGCACCTGTTCTGCCTCTCTGCCCTGCACCCCCATCAGTTAGTTCACCAGAAGTCCTAAGTCCTCTATGCTCTATGTCTCCCTCCACCTGCTAGGATCACCGGGATCACCTACCGGTGTCCACACCACTGCAAAGGCATCCTTTTTAGGTTGCAGACTCTGAGCCCTAATGCAAAATGTTAAGGTTTACTGTCCTCTGGGCCATCTGAGCAGCGAACTTGAGAAAGAGTCCCCCACCCACCCTTTGTCAGGTGAGAAGGAAAAGAAGAATGAAGCAGGAATCCAGGAAGGCAGAGTCCAACCCTGAAGTCCTAATAACCTTTCAAGGGCTTGTTCTGTGCCAAGCACCAAGTCTAAAGGATGCTACCTCCTTTCATTTTCAAGGAAAACTATGTGCCTCACTTGTTCCATGGATGACAGAGCCAGCAATTAGAGAACTCACCAGAACCACAAGGTTGGGAAGAGCCAAGCTTGATCTCACCACCAAAGCCTCTATGCTCCCGTTCTGAGACATGCACAGTTTGCATCACCATGCCTCTCCTCCTTCCTACCCTCAGAAAACTCATCTCTCAGGCTGTGAAAATTGAGCTAATGAACCTAAATCAGGCACTCAGCATAGCACACAATAGAGATAGAGTAGACTCTCATGGAGACTCTAGCTCTGTCTGTTTGTTGGCCTGTTTGCTTGCTTGCATCCTTGTTTTAATCTCTACCACAAATGGTATCGGCATCCCAGAAGCTGCATGCTGGGAATCTGAAGGCAAGTGAAGACATCCCAATGACCATCACGAATACTTTGAAACCTAACAGTCCAAGTATCAACCCAGCATCACCAGAAACTTCCTCTGCATAAGAGAGTTGAGAAAAGGGATGGACTGGTTAGGTGGCAGCTAGCTCCTCCAGGAGCTTCAGGCCAGTATCCAGCCTGTCCAATGACCACCATGCTTAGTGACGCAGGAGGACAAAAACAGAGCTCTATCAAAGACCAACTATTAATTCTCAGGGAGGGGGAGGGGCAGGGAGAACTCAGTATTTTGGGGGTTTGACCTTCCCTGTAGTAATGCACTGAGCTCCCTGTCAACAGTGTATCTTCTTTTCCTTTCAACTGTAATCTTGGTGTCTCCATCTCAATGGTGAAGTTGTCCAGCAAAGGACTTTCCTGTGCCATGTCCCTGGCCCAGAGAAGGAGTTCAACAAACATTCATGGATAGTTAAATGAAAATATGTATGAGTGAGGAAAGAATGAGAAAGGGTAGGACAATTCAGTTTTACAGCAGGGTTTGTCTCATTAGAAACAAAAGACTTCTATCCATCACGGTGAAACATGGCTGTAATCTCATAATCCCAGAACTGAAGAGGTGGACGCAGGAAGACTGAGAGTTCTAAGCCCATCTGAACTATACATAGGCACTCTTAGGTGTGCTCACAGGGCACACATGTGTGCACATAAACACCCCCATACACATATATGAGGATTTCAAACCAGAACCTTGTGCAAGCACACTACTGAGTGAGTGAGACTCTTTGTCCTCTATTGAATTTATTTTTTATTTATTTGTGTATGTATATATCCAATCCTAATGATAGAACCAAGGATCTGGAGCAACTGTCTTATCATAAAAAGTGTGTGTGTGTGTCCATCTCCACACAGTTTTTTTAAGATTTATTTATTAAGTATACAACATTCTTTCCATGCATGCCAGAAGAGAGCACCAGATCTCATTATAGATGGCTGTGAGCCACCATGTGGTTGCTGGGAATTGAACTCAGGACCTCTGGAAGAGCAGTCAGTGCTCTTAACCTCTGAGCCATCTCTCCAGCCCCCACACAGTTTATTTTTAAACCTCAGATGTGATGATCAGGCATGTAGGGAATTTGCTGCTTTGAAGGTTTCTGATGAAGGCTGAATGATCTTAGTGTTTGGGCTGTGTGTCAGTCACTTATAGCTCCCTGTCCATTTTAGTCTTGCCCATAAAATAATTTTAAATGGCACATGTCCTTGTTTAACTTTGCAAATTTATCAGATAGTCTGCAAGCATTTAGTGACGCCAACTGCCCCAGAAGCATATGGTCCAGTGACCACCCCATCAATGCAGAGCACAGGTATTTTTTTTTCTGCAGAACAAGGTTGCAAGGCTTTCTGCAAGTCACTGTGCCCATAGCACTTTCAGGGTGACAGACAGCATTGCTGCCTTCCCTCTTGTAGCATTAAGAGGATACTTTGCCTGAATCTCTGAGACCTCTCACAGAACCAACATTGCCTGTCAAGAAGGTATCACAGAATATCCATTTCTGAAAGGTGAAAGATTCTGCAGCGTGAACCTTCCATTTCACATTTGAGTGCTTAATCCATCCCAGCACTGCTCTGGAAATCCACAGAGCTAGAAAAGTTGCTGAAAGTAACTATCCCTCCAGTCTTTTGGCTAAATTTCTACCACACTGGGGTGTTTAGCTATGCTCACACCAACTAGGGCATCTGGGCAAAGGTACCATGCAAGACATTGAAATCTGTATTTTTTAAGGGTAACCTTGCCAGGCCACTACTACCTAGCCAAGAGTGTCTCCACCCCCTCCTAGTTGGGTCTTTGAAGTGGCTCGTTCAACCCTATAGCATATGTCTAATTTTGAAATTTAGTTCGTATTTTGTTTGTTTGCTTGTTGTTCTTCAAGACAAGGTTTCTCTGAGTAGCTCTGGCTGTCCTGGAACTCACTCTGTAGACCAGGCTGGCCTCGAACTCACAGAGATCAGCCTGTCTCTCTGCCTCCAGAGTGCTGGGATTAAAGGAGTGTGCCACCACTGCTGAGCTACTTCATTTTCTATGTGGTGACGAAGTGGAGAATATCTTCTCAGAGCCTTTAGCTATTGTGGGAGAGTGGTGTTAAATGTGCACTTTAATACAAGTCTGAGGTGATGAGGCAGTCAGGGAGGGATCCAGAGTGCAAACCAAGGAGAGCTTGACCTCTAAGACCAGGTCTTGTCGGAGGCTTTGCCCCAGAATTCATACCCAGCTACGGGGAAGAACACAAGGCAGAGGGCTCACAGCTCTGTACACCCCCTTCCAGCTTTATTCGATATGCCAACAGTCAGAGTCTGACTTGGGAATGTTTTTGTTTCTTAGGATCCTGGCTCCTTTTTCACCAGTCTTTGAGTACTCATCATCTGCCAGGGAACAAGAGCAGGCGGCACTGTGGGAGATGCCTTACCGAGCATGTGTATCTGAGCTGGGACTCCTCAGTGAACCCAGTGTCACTCAACCACTACGCTGTACCGGGACAGTGTGACCTACTCAGGACAGATGTAAAAATTCAAAGTTTGCATGTGGAGCAACCCAAAGATGACATGAGACATCTTTGTGAAGAACTGAAAGATGCATGAACCTAGGTAACATTTACTCAGCCCTGGGCCTTAATAGACTGTCTTTGTCTCTGTATGGTTGTGTCTTTTCGGCCCTGTCTCACAGCCCTAGGAGCCAACTCAGCAGATGGGAAGGAGAAAGAGGAGCAGTGCCAGAGGCCTTCACCTAGAGTGAGCGGCTCCTGAGGTCAACCTCCCAGGTGACAGCTATTCAACCCATCAGGGCCCTGAGCATGACCAAACCACAGCTGCCTTCTCCATCTGTCAGAAAGAGGTGACTCTGCGACACGGTTTATTCAAACTTGGTGTTGAAGTCCTCAGTCAATTCTCTTGAACCTTTCCCCAAAACACTAGCGAGGCATAGAACAGAACCAAGCCCAGCTGCTTCACCTCTGAACATACCCAGACTCCTCCATGACCTCACTCCTGCCGCCGCACATAGCCAGAATGGACTGATGCGGGGTGCTTATATCCGGTGTTGGTCCCAGGGGCGCCTCCCAGCGGCTACAGTTTCGCAAAGTCCTTCGAAGAGAAGGCCCAACATCAGGGCGGTTTCTGTGGATGCCAGGGCGCAAAAGTCCCAGCGGCACAGCTCAACCGCTCCTCTCAGGGAGGCCTTCATGCACACAAGGGGAGCCTTTCAAAAACGTTAATAACCTTATTAAAGTGAGCAGTTTTATTGGTTCTCATTTTGCAATGAGCCGCCCTGGTAGACTGTGGAGGAGAACGCACTTGTGGCGATTGTTCCCTCTTAAGAGTTTTCTGTGCGAGGACGGTCTGTCTTGGGTGTCCAGCACGATCTAGAGGCGGAATAGCCTCCGGTCCTCTCAGAGTGGTTGGTGGGTGGAGAAAGGACTTCCTCTAAGAAAAACTGAATTCCACAGAACAGCTTCCGACGGGGGGGGGGG
>JAQHUG010000408.1:103846-117897 GCA_028555095.1 Dicrostonyx torquatus | reverse complement strand
GTGTGGTGTGGTGTGGTGATGGACTCAACTCCACCACTTTCCACTTTCGAAGTGTTCGGTTTCCCATGGTTTCCCATCGGGAGAGCCCATTGCTGGAGTGAGGCGACAGGAGCGGATGAGAACTCACCAGGAAGTTTCCAGAAATGTGCGCAGGTTTCTTTGTGCTGGATCCTCACTAAAGACGAGAGGGCATCCAGCCAGAGCACCATCTCTGGCCCTGGCAGAATGCGCGATCTGCTCTGAGATTGACCTACAGCCACTGCCCTGCCAGCGCGAGCCGGCAGGGATGCCGAGAGAGCCAGAGAAACTAGAGCGCGAATCTTGGGCCAACTATGCTCCCAAGCACACTCATCTTCCTAAGCTTCCGAAGCTTCCAGGAAACAGTTGAGCCTAGCAGCGGGGACAGCTTCAACCGAAAATCCAGCGAAGGCGACTGTGCTCGGTGCTACCCAGTAACGGCCTTTGAACTGCGCGTCCCAGCGAGGGAACAGAGAAGTGCTATTCAAGGTGACTAAGGAATCTGGTTAACTCTGGGATCGGGCCCATTCTCCAACTCCTGCCTATCTCGAATTATACCAAAGTTTCAGGTATAATTGCATCAGGCAAACACTCCACAAGTCTGAGAAGATTTTCATCAGTCAACTTAAACTTGTCCTCTACACAGAACCACCTCTGCTTGCTGGATCTCAGGAATCAATAACTTAAAAATGTATTTTTAATGACTTGAGCAATCCTGTGTGTACAACAGGGGGAAAAATTGTTAGATGATGTAGCCGTTTGTTTAATTATTTTCTTCCCTGCTGTGGCCATTTTCCCATCTCAGTTTTTGAACATTTATATTAGCAGACTAAAAACTGATTAGGGGATTTGTAATTTCTAACAAGTCTATCCTATGCTCTGTAAACATAGGATATGATGCTTTGGATTCCCCTGATGATGCAGTAAATCAAGTCCGCTTATCTATAGTCGAGTCAATAACAATGTCACCAATTAAAAAAGTAATCATACCCAGTGTTGTGTACTCCTTAATTATTTTCTGACTGCAGCTACACTTTTGTGATTCACTCTCCTGCTCCCAAGTCCAACCTGGAGAAAGCAACATTCCAAGATAACACTTTGTGCAACCTCTGGATTCTGAAAGGCTGGCCCTCCTTGCCTCACTAGCCCTATGCGGCAGCAGGAAGGGACTGAAGGTGCTTCTTCTCCTGTAATGCTCCTGTAACACTCTTAAATTGCCATTGTTACTGGTGTCATCACTATTATTGCTGAGTATTGTTTTGAGTTGTCATTTTGGCAGCCTCAAATCAGGAACCCTCCCGGTGACAGTGGTTTGTACTTTGGGTACTCAGTTCTTTAGAGTTTGCTGCCTCTTGCCATCCCCATGCTGCTCAGTGCCATTTCCAGTTAGGAAAGTTAGCAAGGTTGAGTGATTGCCTAGAACAAAGTCCCAGGGCCCCTGGTAGTAGCTGAATCCCAAAACATGTCTACTCTGCTTTCTTTTAAAATTTCTGCTGGCTGGAATACCCCTAGCCTCTTTTGGGGCCCTCCAGCCTTTCTGCCAGTTTTCAGGTTGAGGGATGTGCCCTCTGTTTCCCCCTACATCACAGACTTCTCATGCAGCAAGGCAGGAGGCTTTGTGCAAGCACGTTGAATTCTGCAGACTTTGCAGGTAGTTGCCAGATTCCATGTTTTTGTTCTGGGGCACAGACAGAAACTTGGGTTGAGGATAGTGTGGTGCCAGCAAGGACCCTGCAGAAATCTAAGCTCTGGCAATGGCTGATTAGAAAGTTAGAAACATTTGTTGGCCAGGCCTAGTGGGATACCTGCAGGACTGGATGGAGGGTTGTCTCTCTACGGTCCTTAAACTTTCTTTACCAGGCTGTCAATATCCACAGCTCAGCTCGAAGTAATTATTCATAGACTCCCTTTCTCCAAGAGAATAGGCACAGTTCCTTTAAGCAAGGCTACAAAGCATGCCCCACTTTTCAGAAACCCCCAGATGCCACCCTCTAGTCAGTCTTCTCTCCACCATTTATTCTGATTCCAGATACTGGCATTACCAGTTGCTAGACTGCTATTCAGAGCCACTAGGACATTATGCTTGAGATAATTCTGGACTGTTTCTCGAAGTCATTTTCTCTATGTTGGAGAGCTGTATGGAGGAGTCATCTGTGCAAAAAGCCATGGATCGATCGTTTCAAAATGCAACAAAACCTTGACTTCCCCAGCTCTGTCAACTCAGCCAAGAGATTTTCTAGAGATCTGAGAGCCTTATAAACCTAAGATGTTGGAATGAGGAATACAGTAGAGTAAAAGTCTCTCTCTCTCTCTCTCTCTCTCTCTCTCTCTCTCTGTCTCTCTCTCTCTCATAAACACACACACACACACACACAGAGAGAGAGACAGAGACAGAGACAGAGAGAAAGACAGACAGAGTGAGAGAGAGAGAGACAAAAATATTGCTGGCCAGATTGATTCCAACACATTCCAAACCCATTTCTATTCTTTTTTCCTTCTCTTTGGTTTAGTCATCTGTGTGTGTGGGGGGGGATCAGAACCTAATACCCTCAAGTGCAACAACTTTATGTTAACTAAGGGCCAAAGGGTGAAGTGAGAAAGGACTCTGGACTGAGGCAGCATTTATGACTGGGAGAGGGGGTCCAGGCAGCACAGGCAATGGGAAGTAAATAACCTAAGATTCCTTTGATCAGGGATCAAGGTGTGTATGCGTGTATGTGGTAGGAGAGCATGTTTTTATTTTTTTTTATTTTTTATTTATTTATTTTTGGTTTTTCAAGACAGGGTTTCTCTGTGGCTTTGGAGCCTGCACTGGAACTAGCTCTTGTAGACCAGGCTGGTCTCGAACTCACAAAGATCCGCCTGCCTCTGCCTCCTGAGTGCTGGGATTAAAGGCATGCGCCACCACCGCCCGGCGGAGAGCATGTTTTTAATTTTACAAAAAGAAATGAATGAAAAGGAAAAAAGAGAAGAAGGAAAGAGTAGATTGTGGGAGGGGGAGCAGATGAGTGACTATCGCGGTATTGTTTATCTCCAACTGGGTCATATTTGCGGTGTGAAATCCTGGTAGACTGAGCTGGACCCGAAGGGTATGTTGCGAGCAACGCTAGTACTCTTACCATGTAAGCCAGCAGCTGCCACAACACTGATTAAACCCAACTCACTGGGGTAACTTTCTCCGGGACAGCTTCAGATAGCTGAAAGCAGCTCTCCCAGGCTGAGACCAACAATGAGAGAGGCAAAGGGAACACCACTCACCCTCTAAAAAATGGGATTTGTAAGGGGAAAGGAAGCTGCTAGGCTGTGACCTTGGACATCTTTTCATTTCCCAGCACTGAAGACTCTCTAGCGCTGTCCCCGCTGTCAAACTGCCGCCTCAACAACAGGGCAGACAAGAGTCATTCCCAGAAGGGCTGACACCCACCCCCTTCAAGAACACTCTGAACTGTAACACTCTTTGGGCAAAGGAAGTGAGGACTTGCCAGCAACAATGAGAACTCCAAACTTCAAGGAGAATACATCATGATAAATTATAAAATTAATGCTGATTTTTAAAATGTGTGTGTGTTTTAAATAGAAATAAAATGATTTCTGGAACCAAATGTCTGGAATTGGGGTAAGGAAGGAGAGCATTAAGATGAGCATAGCCTTTGAGGCTTTGTTCTAGGGAGATTTCACTGTTTGAGGAAGCTGGACTAGGCTAACCTAAGCGATGGATCGCAGCTTTCCTTGCCTGGGCCTTTAGTACCCTAAAGCCTGGAGGCCAGAAGGCTGAGAAAGGTTTCCAGAGATGGTAATTGGTAGGGCAAACCAACCTTTCTACTACAGGTGAGTTGAAACAAGCCCAGGCTTCGGTTTGGGCAGTTCCAGGCCAGAACTTGGGGATGTGGCACTATGGCATTAACTCTTCCTTGTTAGCCAGGCAAGATGCTCCAGCGGGCAACCAGCGAAGGTGAGCGGTGAGCTTGGGAAGAATCTATGGTATTCTGAGGAATCTTGCTTGGCGGGGGGGGGGGGGGGGGGGGGGAGAGCATGTTTGGCACCCGTGGCCAACCTCACCTTTCACTACCTCTGTGCTCCCGTGCAGACCAAATGACGCCAAGTCGCAAGGGAGCAGAACCGCTTGAAAACATTTTAGATAGACTAAAATTTGCACCTGTAGGAGTAAAATGAGCAGAGACTCTCCCCCAAGAAACATTATTGACACTTGGCTCTCCTCAAATAGATTTAGAATTTCAGCGAGAGGTTTTTTGTTTTGTTTTTTGTTTTCTTTTTTTCCTTCTTTTCCCAGCCCATTCTTAAAAAGGCTGAGTCACTTAGAAATACAGACAAAATCGAAAGCAGAGAGGAGGGAGGAGGCGGTGAAGAATCTTCAGGTAGGGTTTTAGATGGAAATTGACGGTGGGTTCAATCAGTCCAGGCACCTTCAAGACTTGAGGCCCTAGGACTGAAGTACACAAGCTTTAAGATTCGGTGGGACCCTTCCACACACCTGAAGTTGCGATTCCCGGAGGTTTAAGCATGGTTGTTGGGGACTGTGGATTATGCACCTGAGTGTTCGCGCCTAGAAAGAAAAGTGAGGGGCAGAATGCTCCACATTGCCGCCTACCCACCTCCAACTCCTTGTCCCAAAGACGCACCAAGAGAATTTCAGAGAAAACTAGATCCGGGGCGCCCACCCGCCTCCAACACCTTGTCCCAGTGACGCACCGAGAGAATTACAGAGAAAACAAAACCGGGAGAGGGCTGTTGAACTAAACGTTTATAAATTAAAGAAAAAATACAGCGAATAGAGCTTCCAAAATTCACAAATCTTTTAAAGGTAACTCTAGTTGAGTGCACAGTGCCCTTAAAGAGGCAAAAAGCTGCGAGGCTGATGAGACAGATAGTCTCAGAAACAAGCAAGGCACAGAGGGTGTGGGGATTGGAAGAGAGGTACAGGAGAAGGTGGAGAAATCCGAGGAAATACAGGCCAGGGATATTCACATTGAATACAAAAATAATCGTTATTTGAATACAAACAACCGGAAAGTGCTACAAGTCTCAACCTTCTTTGAAAAAAACAGAAAGAAATAAAGACAGGCTTCTGAAAGGGTTCTTTCCCAGAGACAGGCCTCTCTCTATGGCGGTCCCAGGCACTCTCCCTTTGAGTGTGGCCCTGAACTTACAGAAAGGGAAAGTATAGGGGACCCCCCTGGCTGGCCCCCCACGTTGAAAGGCCCCCTTTCTTACATTTGGCATCCAGAAGGGCGCCCACAAGGGGTGGAGTAGAGGTCTCCAAAATCAAACCCTTCGAGGTTCAGATCAACTCCTGGCCTGGAACTGTCAGAATTTTGCACTTCTTTGTCCCAAATGTAATTTTCGAAAATTAAAGATATGTAGATACAGATCGGTAGCATGGATACCATGAACTAGTGCGGCCTAGCATACAAAGCGCTTGGCCCCCCGAGATTCTGAGGATTCGGTTTATGGGGTCTCCAGGAGTCCTCTCTGCTCTGGGCAAACACCATCCCCAGGCAGACACAATCCAAATCCAACGTTGCTGTGATAATAAATAGCGCCCGGGGCTTGCGGATAAGTATACAGAGTGCCTGGGGTCATAGGGCGCATCGGTTCAAATCAGAATAAAGCCCCCTCTCTGGGCAGTCTCAGTTCCACTGCCAGGTCACCCTGGGTAGGGAAGCTCCAGCAGGATTTTGTTCTCCAGCTGAGGTCCGCGCCCCCCCCCCCCCAAGAGCTCTCCTGAAGCACCGAGTCCAATCTCTACACCTGTCCGCGGTGGTGCAAACTGGAGCACAAGGATCATTTGCTGCCTCACCCAAAGCGGTTCACTGGGTACCAGCAGCGGCCGCGCACGTGGACAGCGCCCAGCCCGGGAGGCAGTAGTAAGGGTAGTAGTAGGAAGGCTGTAGTGGCAGAAGAGAGGGGGGCCTCAACACCTCTCCTGGCAGATACTGTCTTTGATCGTCACGCACTAATACCTTTACCGCCACTTTCTTGGCGGCGGGCGCCGAGGCGAGCAGGTCTGCGGCCATCTGCCTGCGTTTGGTCTTGTAGCGACGATTCTGAAACCAGATTTTGACCTGCGTCTCGGTGAGCTTAAGGGAAGCTGCCAGGTCTGCGCGCTCCGGCCCGGACAGGTAGCGTTGATGGTTAAAGCGGCGTTCCAACTCGAAGACCTGGGCGTGCGAGAAGGCTGCCCGAGAGCGCTTCTTTCGAGGCTTGGGGGCTGCGGGCTCTTCCTCTTCTTCCACGCCGCCCGCCTGCCCGCCGCTAGCCCCGCCGCCGGCAGCACTGCACAACCCAGGCACGCACACACCTCCGGGACTAACGCCACGGTCCTCAGCTCTTGGGCTGTGGTCGCCTGCGGATTCTGGTAGGAAGAAAAAGCAAGAACCTGTCAGACTCGCAGAGGTGAAGATAGGTCTCAATGGCAGAACTGGGAAGGGAAACCCGCTTTGAGCCTACTGAAAGGGGAGGGGAGGTTCCAGAGAGTTCTGTTTTAGAACTCTGTCCCCTTCGCTTCTCAAATTCTGTATCTCTTTTGGTGTATGCCAAAGCTGTAGGGGAACAGCTTCCTTCCCCCCCATCCCCCCAGTCCTCCGGGCCCCAGATTCCCTGCAGTAAGGTAAGATACCTCGCCTGAGAGTATCACTTCTGAATCTTGGCTTTCTACATTACATTTCTGTTTCCCAGTTCCAGGCCGTACACTTCTGCACATCCACACATACACATCCGTTGGCTACACGAAAGAGGAAGGTGTGTGTGGGGGGGTGCAGATCTTGAGGTCAGAACTATATAGAGTCTTCATTCCATAAGCCTGGGATTACTGTCAAGGGTATGGCAACAGGGTGCAGCAGCAAAGTCTGGGCGCCACCTGACTCCCTCTTCTTTGCAAGAAAATAGAGGGAGGCAGAAAGTGGGTGGGTAGTGAAGACTCTGAATTCTCCCTGATCTGAACCCCCTCCTCCAGCCTCCTCTGGGCTCCCTGCTGCGCAGGAGCCGAGAGGTCACTGTGACGGCCTGCCCTTTGAGCCAGTGTGAGGCCTACAGCAGCGGGCACCCAATAGAAGCCAGCTGCGGGGCTTTCAGATCAAGAAAAGCACCCGCTAGTGGATAAGCAGGCTGGACTCTTGAGTGCCTCCCTGACGACCTGGATTACACTTCCCCACCATCTTCTGTCTTCAGGTAACTGCTTGTTTTGTTTTTAGCTCCTAGATGCTTAGCCACAGGCTGCTCTATCGGTCCTGGGGTGAGGGAATTTAAACGGGTTCTTTCCAAAGCTTACGCTGTGACAGGACCTGAAGTCGTTAGCACGGCTGGGCCTGGGGGAAGTTACAATCTACCTTAGGTCTCTAGTCCGCCTTTGTTAAGTTTAGAGAATTTAAGTTGATACAGCGAGACACTGCAGATGAACTCAAAGCTCTTGGTACAGGGTGCAAGGCACATGGTACCAGGACGACAGACTGTAAGAAGCACAGTTGCTTAAGACTCGGGGCAGTGCGCGCCAACGTGCAGAATTTAGAGACTAAGTCTTGCAGGGCACGATGTTCCCCCAGCAGGTCCACCCCGCCTTGGAGTGCTTGACCTCTTAACCCATCCCCTCAGCCCAGCCCAATTTCCGGAGAAACTCCCGCAGCAGACCTGAGACGCTGGCTGACATCTCGCTGTCGCTGCGGACCGGGGCTTCCTCCTCCAAGTCCTTGGCAGCGTGCATCTCGCAGATTGGCTGGTCCAGGCTCAGGGTCACCCTGGTGCAACCGGCTCCGCTGGCTCCCGGGACTTCAGCGCAGCGCCTTTTGCCCTCGTTCTCTTCACTGAGAGCTGAATCCGAGTCCCAGCCTCCCGGGCTTTCCGAGGTCTGCCCCACAGCTGTTCTGGTTCTGGTGGGAGACGCCAGCCGAGAGTCCTCGGCGCTCCCCAGTGCACCCGCGTCCGTCTCCCCAAAGAGTCGCCAACAGCAGACGGCGGGCGCCGCGGCCACCGCCACTTCTGTGCCCCCGGGTGCCGGGCGCCCCTCGGGCGCAGCCAGCCCGCCGCGCTCTTCTTTCTTGTTAAGAATCGCCTGGATGGAGAAGGGCGTCAAGGTGTTGGCACTGCGAACAGCCATCTGCGCCACGGATCGGAGACGGCGGCCGGGCAGGCAGCTGGGTCGCCGGGACAGTTTCGAGCCTGACAGAGAGCGCTGGGCGACCGAAGCACGAGTGAGAGGGGCGCGCCAGGCCCCTGCAGCCCACTCCTGCGCAGTTCAGCAGCCCCCGCCCCCCTCAGTCCCAGGATCGCGGGCGACCCTCACCCCCACCTAACAGGCCCACCTCGCCAGGACCCCTTCCCCCCCCCCCAAATCTAGCGCCAGACGCTCTCTTCCCGCAGCTGGACTAGGTTATCTCATCTCCCGTGGCCTTCGGGGGCCAGCCCGGGTCTGTCCCCGCGGGAAAGGCCAGTGAGAATTGTCAAGGGTCCTCTCGGCGTCTGCAGTCGCCTCCCGAGCGCCGCGGCGGCGCACGGCCCAAGTCACTTTTCTTTGCGCCTCTGTCTTCCCTGCCTGCGCCTGCAGGGCTTCGCTCCTGGCGGGTCCTCCCTCTTCCCCTCTGGGCAGGCTCTTCCGGAGCCCACCCTTCTGGCGCCCTTGCTGACAGCTGAGGCCCTTAAAATTGGAGAAGAACGGGAAACCTTTTTACCCTCTGCCCCGGTTTTATCTGTTTCTTCTCTTTCCTTCTCCTGGGTTCCACTGTACCCCCCTCCCGTCAGAGTGTCATTCCTCACTACTGAGTGACAGCAGCAGGCCACGCCCCTTCGCTGGCTGTCCTTGGCTCTCCCGGCAGTGGATTGGCTGATTCCAACTGGGGGCCGTTGACTTTAGAAGACACTGCTACTCACGTAGAGTAGCTGAAGACAGGATCTGAATTAACCCTATCCTCTTTCTCTCTCAAAGCCCGGTTCTGTAAGCATCCTTCAGCAATAAGGAGGGACACTTATCCGGAAACCTCCTTTCTCACGTCACCTCATCTAGGCACCTATTCCAGAGCCTTTCTGGAGTACGGTATACAAGGCCAGTCCAGATCTTCAGGAGGGAAAACTCAACGGAAAGCGCGTACATATGTGACGATCGTTCCTGTTCTCAGAGTCGAAGAACAAAATTTATCGGTTTTTCCTCCCACTGCTAATGCTCTTTCCTGAAATAATCTGATAGTTAAAATCACTTTATTAAATATTTTTATTTCCTTGTGCTTGATTAAATTGAATTTCTGTAGATGAATTAAAAGACTAGGTTAAAAAATGTTACGTAAGCGCTAAGACAAGCGAAGAGTTGGAAGCACCTGGGGACAGTTTCTGGAGCTGGGTGTCCGTCTCCCTGAGTAGTCAACTCTGAATTCAATTGGACTTTATTGTTTTACATCAAGAAAAAAAACCCAAAAAGCATTTAATGTGTTCTTTAAATATTCTGTTTCTTCTGTGTTGAGTATAACTAGATAAGTTTTAAAGAGGCTATCTGGGAGCTACACAGCAGTGACATCTAGAATGATAATACTTAATGTCCTTAAAAATAAGAATCACATCGTTTTACTCAATAGAAGGAAATAAATACAAAATACAAATATTGTGATTATGTCAAATGTATGTTGCCTATTTATATAACTTCTTTTTAATTGTTCAGGCGACATATTTCACTGTTGTAAACTTACAAACTTAGCCAGAGGTTTAACAACACACAAACCTGAACCATGAATATGCTCACACAATTGTGATGTGAATTTCATAAGCCATGCAGATTGCTCTGTTGGTGTCATTAAAATCAGGACCGCCTCCCAGAGCAGCTTCCTCTGGCTGGTTCTGTACTGCGGGCGAGAAGTCGAGAAGTCGTTATAGCTACTCAAAGTTGTCCGCCTGGGAGCGATAGTCAGAGCTTGCAGACACCAATGATGGGGTTGCTTGTTTTCTTGCCCTATGAAGATGCTGCAGGGTACATTGGGGTTGAGGGGTGATGCTCCTTTGCAGAGTCTAGGCTCTATATAGTTCTTCAGAGTTGTGTAAGTTTTGAGGAAAAGATTTAAATTTGTTGTTAGTATCTGGCAAGGGTAACAGCCAAGGGACGATCTTCCCGGCCAGAAAAGGGACCCAACAAAATGCTTATGAGGTTTCAAAATGAAGCCTCCTACTCTTCCTCCAATGTTTCCATGCTTTATTAAAATTGATTTCTCTCTTCTCTCCACCCCATCTTGGGGTGTTGAGAAGGTATGTAGCTAATTTTCTTTAGGGACCAGGGACATAGATTGCCAGAAAAAATGAGGTTAGGCAGGAGGATAATGTGTGTGTGCTTGTCTGTGGTCATAGGAATCGGTGGAGGCAAAAATCAGTGAGATATCCTTGTCCATCAAGGATGACTGAAAGTTGGATGACTGAGTGCTAGAGTTAAGTTCAAGGGCCATATACTTATTATTTGAAGTAATGATCACCATTTAGTTGGCAGAAATAACTTTAATAGAGAGAGGGAGGGAGGAAGGGAGGGAGGGAGGGAGGGAGGGAGGGAGGGAGAGAGAGAGAGAGAGAGAGAGAGAGAGAGAGAGAGAGAGAGAGAACCTCAAATCACAGTTACCACAGAGGTGGCAGACGTTTTCGAAGCACGCAGGGAAAGCCACTGTTTCGTGATTTTAGAAGCTGTAAGCGCTGATTGGGTTTGCATGAGAATAACGAAGTGGTCCCAACCCGCCTCTCCTAAAGGGGCAAAGCAAAGGATACTGGCCGAAGTTAGTAGATTTTTAGGTTTAGTGAGTGATAGCTGCAGGCAGGGCCGGGAGGAGGGTGTTAGGAGGAAGATAAACACAGGGTTTCTGAGCTACAAACCGAGGAAGCTCCTAAAAAGAAAAAGATTTGAAAATTTGGAAAGGAATGAAAAGGCGTTGGGGGCTAAGCGCTGAGATCTCCAGGACGCACTGAAGCACCTGGAGTGTCCTGAGTTAGGACCGGCTCTAGAGGTCAGCGGGGACAAGAAGAGGAGGTCTGGAAGTGCTTCACGCTAACCCAGGCACAGCCGGGTCCCCCGTCGAGGACAACGAGGGTGATTGCCTCCAGGCCTGGCAGCTAGCTTCGCCATGTGGCTCCTGGCCTGTCGCTGACTCTGATCTCCGGCCTGGGCTGGCCAGGAGTCGGAGGAACTGGGGACTGTGATTTGCGACAAGATCTGCCCGCACCCTGAGCCTGTCTCCCGGACCGCTCTCCCTCCTTTACCCCAGGTCCCACACTTTCAGAGACGTCTACCCCTTCTCCTCCCACTCCATCCGTTCCAACTCCAGCGGCCTCCTCTCCAGGATCCCGCGCGGGTCCAGCACCTCTTCAGCAGTCTGGTTCCCGCGCGCCCCCTACGTGCGGAGCCCTCAGTCCCCTACCTAGACTGCTTGGGCCGCAGGGGCAAAGCAGTAAGAAAGCGAACGCCACGGGGACTGGGACGGGAGAATCCCCAGCTTCTGTAAACACGCACGCACTTCTGGGGAGAGCCAGTCGGCGGGGGAATCTTCTACGAATGTCACGCCGCGGCGACGTTGAGGTGTGGGGTCACCCGCACCTCTCTTGACCGGGGGAGCAGAGGTTGCCACGCCCGCCTCCCCTCCCCCCGCCGCTGGTGCAAGGGCGCAGACCTCCTACAGGCCCACTCGGCGCTGTGACCTGGATGGAGTCAGTTTCCATTCCTTTAAAAGCAGGCTTAGAGCGGGGCTCTCTCAGCTAACTGCGTTTTCTGACTCACCGGAGCCTTAGGGTCGTTCTGCGGATTGGCTGTTCTCATCATCAGGAGCCCCGTGTGCTCTCTCCAAGCACCCTCAGTACGCCAGGGGTCAAACCAGCAGAAGCGGGGGTTCCCCACTGCCCATATCAGCCGGCCCCCAGCAGGGTTTTCAGTCAAAGCGTTCTGGTTTATCAGACTGCAGAGAGAATTCAGGTCGAGGTACCGCCAACACTCTAAGAAGTCGGAAATTACTGCTTCATGCAAAATACAGACTCCGGGGCGGGGGGGGGGGTGATGAGTGGGAAATCATTCCTGCTTTACACTGGGGAAGCCGACTCAAGGTCGTCAGTGGGTGGCTAAATCAGGGTTCAAAATTGTCTGTAATGCCAATCAAGCTGAATTTCCCAACCTAGCTGGTTGTTCTCGTTAGCCTTCATGTTTTTCCTCGTTAAGCGTTTCTTTACTTTTTTCTGATTATTCATTATAAAATAGGTTTTTTGAGCCTGGAGAAATCAAAGAAAGCACGCAAGCCTAATGCTGTTTTCTGTTCTGGACATTTGACAATGCTGAGAGCGAGCTCAGGCCTTCGATCGAGTTGAAAGTAAATCTAGTAAAGATGAGAGAACCTTTTTTTTTTTTTTAAAAAAATCATCAACAAATTATGCGTGGTTACGCATAGGAGGAAGACGGCAAGGTAGTAGAACCACTGGGCTCAGAGATAAAATAGTGTTCTCAAGCCTGAGATGCAAAGAGTTGACCCCACGGAAAACACTTTCCCTTGGAGCTGAGCTTTCTCAACTACCTGCACAGTGGAGAACGAGCGCCACCTACCGAGCATTCTTTCTGGACCCGTGACATACCCACAGGACAGGGGGAGAGCCCCACAGGGGGGAAAATGATTTGTTCCCAATTTTATACTGCTCCGGTTTCTCGTTGTCCATCAGCGGACACATTTTATCTCAAAGTGCTGCGAGACACGATAACATTCCGTCCCCTGTCAATTCAGTTCAGTACTGGGTATGAGGAAGAGATTGGGCAGAGCAAGAGAAGATGCTGGGCTCTCTTGTCCTGGAGGCTGTTGCAGTAGGGAGAAAAAGACCTAGACTTGCTCTCGCTCTCATCCACCCCCATTATTCCCCTGTACAGGCTCTGCAGGCCGATTGCTGGGAGCCTTCAAGTGTAGCTCTCCCACGCTGGGTGATTAAGGTATATAAACCTGAGACTTTATTTGGCACCATAAAAATACTTTTTATATATTTTTTTCTGTTTTGAGACAGGCTGTCACTCATAACTCACAGCATCAGTCTTAAGAACTTTATCATCTTGCAAAAACAGAAATTCTGTCCACATTAGACTGAACATGCCCCTCCTCTTTTCCTCGTCTATCAAACATATATTTTCTCTACAAATTTGATAATGTAAACCAGGCTGGCCTGGAACTCATTCTGCCTCTCCAGGGTTGGGATTAAAGGTGTGAGCTGCCACACCTGGATCTCTCAGCTATTCTGAGTAAGGATTAAATCAACACTTATCATAATTTGGTGAATAACATAGTAGAAAGAAGTATTTGTGTACATAAAACATCACACATGCAGATATTTCTTTTAGATCTTGCTTCCAATTCTTCAGAATATAGAGTTAGATCACCAGGTGGTAGTGGAACACATCTTTCATTCCAGCACTTGGCAGGCAGAGGCAGGTGAACCTTTGTGCATTCGAGCCAGCCTGGTCTGCAAAGTGAGTTCCAGGATAGCCAGGGCTGATACACAAAGAAACCCTGTCTTGAAAAACGTATATTAGAATTGAGGATTTTTGGATTCTTTCATTATTTTATTTTTAAAGAAATCTTAATGACATTTTTCAAAATGGCTACATTCCTATCTACAGAACATAAGTATTCTAATTTTCTTTTTTTTTTCCTTTTTGGATTTTTGAGACAGGGTTTCTCTGTGTAGCTCTGACTGTAGCTTTGTAGACCAGGCTGGCCTTGAACTCACAAAAATTCACCTGCCTTTGCCTCCCAAGTGTTGGAATTTTAGGCGTGCATCATCACCGCCCAGCTAAGCATTCTAATTTTCATCTTCTTAACAACTTGTGTTGTTTTCTGTCTTTGTGATAGTAGTCATTCTAGTGACCAAGCAGTGGCGTGATGTTACAGTGCTTAGCATTTCTTTAAGGATGGATGATGTGCTTACTGGACACATGTCTTTTTTTTTTTTTTTTTTTTGGTTTTTCGAGACAGGGTTTCTCTGTGGCTTTGGAGCCTGTCCTGGAACTAGCTCTTGTAGACCAGGCTGGTCTCGAACTCACA
>JAQHUG010000408.1:90172-103833 GCA_028555095.1 Dicrostonyx torquatus | reverse complement strand
CCACCACCGCCCGGCCTATTTTTTGGAGAAACGTCTTTCAGGCTATTTGCTTTGTTCAGAAGTGGGCTGTCACTTTGTGACTGAATTTGTGAAGTTCTTTATACATTGTGGATAGTGGTCGATACATTGTGGATAAGATGGGCGATTTGTTCAGCTAGGGAGCCTGCATGGGATCCGTTTAGGCCCTCTACATGTGTGTGACAGTTCTGTAGCTTGGTCTGTTTGTGGGGCTCCTAGCAGTGTGATCAGGACCCTGTCCCTGGTGCTTGAGAGTTGGCTTTTAGGAACCCAATGTCCAACCCAACTTGATGTGCCATGCTTTGTTGACTCCTGTGGGATGTCTGTCCCTTCTGAATGGAGATGGAGGAGGAGTGGATGGAAGGGGTGTAAAGGAGGTAGAGGGAGGGAATGAGAGGAGAGGAGGGAGGGGAAACTGTGGTCAATATGTAAAATAAATGAAAAAAATCTAATAAAAAAGATTGTTGATTTTCAAATACATTATCCCATCCATCTATAAGTATTCTCAAAAGACTCAATAGATTGGATGGAGCTGAAAAATGGAAGTAATCCGAAGTGTGCTCTGGATCTCGTCTCTGTAGTAGGGCAGCGGGCCCTTTCTGTAACAGAAGGAGTAGGTGGCTTACACCCGAAATAATAACACAGAAACTGTGTTCATTTAAATACTGCTTGGATCATTAGTTCTAGCCTCTTATTGGCTAACTCTCACATCTTGATTTAACCCATTTCTAATAATCTGTATTCACCACAAGGTCATGGCTTACTGGGAAAGATTTAGAATGTCTGACCTGGCAGCTCCATGGCGGCTCTCTCTCTCAGTCCTTCTTCCCAGCATTCAGTTCTGTCTACTCCACCTACCTAAGTTCTGCGCTATCAAAAGGCCAAGGCAGTTTACTTATTCAACCAAGGAAAGCAACACATAGACAGAAGAACCTCCTACACCAGGTCTCAATGAACTGAGTGTAGTTCAGACTCGGAGGAGATGTGGAGGGGGAATCAGTCAGCTTTAGATGTATTACATCTTACCCTCTTTTTAGAGATTCAGGCCGCAAATACTGACACCCCATAGAATGGGTAATTGTCTTTGTCAGTGTTCTATTGCTTTGAAGAAGCGTCATGACCATGACAACTCTTGTAAAAGAAAGCATTTAGTTGAGGCTGGTTTACAGTTTCAGAGGTTTGGTCCATCGTTATCTTGGTAGGGAGCATAGTGCCATACAGGCAGACATGACGCTGAAGAAATAGTTGAGAGTTCTACATTTGGATCCAGAGGCAACAGGAAGAAAGAGCCACTGTGCCTGGCTTGGGCTTTTGAAACCTCAAAGCCCACCCCAGCAACATACTTCTTCCAGTAAGGCCACACCACCCAATCCTTTCAAATAGTGCCACTCCCTAAGCGGTCAAATACAGGGACCTATGGAGGCCATTCCTATTCGAAGTCCCACAGTGATAACAGTTGTAAGTCATGCACTAAGGGCCAATGAAGCAGTGAAGAAAGCATTTCAAGAACATGTTGGGGTGGAAACAGGGTTTGGGGGATTATGGGTTGGAGAAAGGTGTTGATAGAACTGGGGGGATTCAACCTGGAAGTAACCACAGACCAACCAGAGTGAACTCCATGTGTAACAACATGGGCTCATCAGTGTCAAGACATTCAGATGGAACTGTGGAGGGAGAGTCCCTGAGAGAGACTGGGAAGGACCAAGGGAGGGTGGTACTGGAGAAATGAAGAAAATAACGCACTGTCACTGTCAAGCAATGAGTCAGAGGTATGGGTGAGAGATACTGTTTTTGAGCTGGGCCAAATGGAGGCTTGAGCCCCCACCATAAGGAGCCATATTGCAGGGTGACTGGCAAAGACCAGGAAGTTGTTTCACTTTGTGGTACTGGGAATGGAGCCCCAGGCTTATCACTTGCTAGACAAACACTCTATTACTGAGCTACAACCTTGGCCTTGGAAGAAACCAGTTGGGATTTTCATTAGTTACTTTTCTGTTTCTGTGATAAAATACTCCAACAAAACAAAAGCAAACAAGTTAAAGAAGAGAGGATTTATTCTGACTTTAAGTTTCAGAGGAGACAGAGTCCACCATGGTAGGAAAGGTATGCAGCTAGACCATGAGGTCAGCCCGGCATTCAGGAAGTAAAGAGATGACATTTCATCTGCACAGAGGAAGCAGGAGAAAACAAGAAGTGGAGACAGGCTATCAAACCCGAAGGCACCCTCCCTCTAATGCTGTGCTTCCTCTAGCAAAGCTCAATCTCCTCCAGGTACCATTGCGAGGTACCATTGCCTACCCAAATAGTGCCACCAATTGGGGACCAAGTGTGCAAATACATGAACTCACAGTGGCAGGAAGAAATGGAGCTGATGGGTACAGTCAGCTCTTCTAAGAACCTTGGCATACGTGGCCCTCTTTTGTCCCCTCCCGACTTGCATTCCTGCCCCCCCAAGGCACTCTCTAGTCTGTTCCCTTTCTTTTCCCAGTTAGTTGTCCTTCCATCTCAGTCTGCTTTTCTATTAGACATATTCTGTTGCATTCTCTACTTGCTCTCTGTTTTAAGATCTCTGTGTACCTTCCTGTGACCTACACACATGCACATATACAAAGAAGTGCATTATGAGATCTGGGGGCTGCAGTTCAGCGGTAGAGAGCTTGACTAGCAAGCATTCAGTTCCCAGTACTGACAGGAAAATAACAAAGAGGACCTTTGACTTGATGTTGCCTTGATAACACTTTAAGGCTGACACTGTAGATCTCTCTCTCTTTCTCTCTCTCTCTCTCTCTCTCTCTCTCTCTCTCTCTCTCACACACACACACACACACACACACACACACACACACACTTTAAATCTAGGTTCTCCATATGGAGGACAACAGTGTTTAGTGAGATCATAACAGGTAGGGTTGGTACCTAGTGAGTAGTAAAGGAGGAACTATTCAAGGGCTTTAGACATGTGAAGTGTTCTTCATTGTCATTCTTCCAACAAGTAGGAGGTCAACTGGGCATGCAGAATAGCCAGGGAGGACTAGAAGCCATATGAAGGTGTATATATTTAGACAACATGAAAGATGTAAAAGGAAAGATTAGGGGAGTGCTGCACAGCTGTCCTAAGTGGAGGGCACACTAGCAGTGCACATGATCAGTGAGCACACATATACACTCTAGTTACAGCCACTGCTCCAGGTAGGCCTAAGTAAGCAGGCGGAGGCTGGCCTCCCAAAGTTGGACCAATATAGAGAACAAAAACTCCCAGGAATTGAAGGCTTTGTGAGAAGGATTTGTAACAATTTTGTGGAATACGAACTGGGTCTGTGCAAGACCTACCAGCCCGAGGAGCGGGACTGAGAGTTACAGGTTGATGATGGGTTAGGCTCTCCGGAAAAAAAAAAAAAAACATTGCTGGAGCATGAACACTGGGGAGGTGAATAGGAAGGGGGACATTCAGAGAGCTGGGAACTCAGTGGTGGGCACAGAGGGATCTTAAGGCATCAGGGACACTGAAGCCAAAGCTGACAGACCTCCGGTGCTGTCCTGTAGTCTGATAGTGAGTCCCCGGCGTTTGTGTGACGCCCCCACATCCTTACTCCAGTTTATCCCACCTATGTGTTCACTCCATTCTTCCTCCTGCGAACTCTCCCTGACTCAGGGTCTGGCCGAGAGCAAGGGATGCCACTGCTCCACTGCTGTCTCAGTTCATGCACCTCCATTCATATGTAATCTTTTCTCTTGGAGATGAGGAATGTCACAGCTGCACAATGGTTGGCCCTGTGCACAGCCTGGCCGCCATGTCTTCAGCTTCACTCAGGGTGATAGTCAGTTGACTTCTTGTTTCCTGCAAGATGTAGGACTCTCAGCTCCAGCATCACATCTGCCTACATGCTGCCATGCTCCCCTTGGTGATCATAATGGATTGAACCTCTGAAACTGTAAGCAAGCCAGCCTCGACTAAATGTTTCCTTTATAAGAGTTGTGGTGGTCATGGTGTCTCTTCACAGCAATAAACAACCCTAACTAAGACAAACATCTTGTCATGTAAAGCTGTCCCTTACACACACACACACACACACACACACACACACACACACACACACACACACACACCACAGCTAAAACAATGTATGCTTTATCATAACCAGTGGGAGGAGGGTGTCTTCTGCTCTGAGGATACATTAACAAGGCTACAGAGTCGTTACATCCTACCAGCACCAATCGAAGACTTTCTGGCATAGTTAGAAACACTAAAAAGGACTCTACTATGTCAGAGCGTTCACATCTTTATTGTTCATTTATTTACTTTCGCAGTGACTAATCTTAGAAACTGTCATGGCTAATGTTCGCTGCCCACTTGACTGGATTTAAAATTGCATAGGAGAAGGTGAGAAATCTCCAGAGAGGTTTAAGTGAGGAGAGAGCACCCACCCTGAAGGTGGGAGTCATCATCCCAGCAGCAAGCGCTCTGGACTGACTGAAAAGGAGAAATGGGTGAAAGCATTCTGACTCCACCACCACATCACTAGTGCTGAGTCGCTTGGGCACATGGCAGGCTCTCAGGGAATGTTTATTGGATGAATTATCTCATTTTACCCTCAGTTTAGCCCTTTGAGGTCAGGAGGACAGGCATCAGGTTTCCTTTCGCAGATGAGGAACTTGAGAAGGAGAGAAGCCACATGACTTGTTCCAGGTCACCCCGAACGTGGGTGCTCATCAGGATGCCTGCCATACAGCCCGCCTGATAAAACGTGTCAGCCCAACCTGGCTTCAAGTCATTCGACTCCCCTCAGCCCTTTTAGCACAAATAACATATTTCAGTTTCTTCTGTTGTTGTTAAATCACCTTCTGAGATCAAACTTGGAGATGTTTATTTCCACGATGGGACATTTTGGACCGGGTTCTGAAAGGGAGAAGACTGGAGGACTGTGCCTTAAGAGAATGAGGCTTAAGGTAGGGAGAAAGCTCATCCGAGAGATTTATGGCAAGGAATTATGGCAAGCGCTGTCATTTGCTCTGAGTAAGTGTGGCTAGCAACAGGAAGGGGAAAACAGGATCCTGTGGCAGAACAGGGCTTAATGGAATGTCAGAGGAACAGATGGGATGGAGCTGTCCTGGCAACTGTCAAAGGAAGCAGTTGGAAGAGGCCTTGGAAGAATCCCTGTGACATGCAAGTGAACCAAGACGGTGACACATGCTTCCCATAAATGCAGAACGGGTTGTTAGTGAGGTATGGAAAAGGCTTCTTCTGCAAGCTGCTTCTGAAAACGTCTGCACCAGGTCAGAAAACAGAGGGGCCCAGGTATGGAGGGTGGGCAACTCTACCCAGGCATGACTTTCACTGCAGGAATAGAGTGCTTTAAAAAAAAATCTGGGGACTGGAGAGATGGCTCAGCAGTTAAAAGCACCTGCCGTTCTTACAGAGGCTCTGGGTTCAAGTTTCAGGCCCCTACCTTGGGTGGTTAACTCTAGCTCCAAAGGACTTAACACCCTCTTCTGGCTCCTGTGAGCACTGAACATGTGTGGTACACACACAAGCAGGCACACAAATGCACCTGAATATAAAAACAAATTAATGTGTTTGGCCTGGAGAGTGGTTAAGAGCACTGGCTGCTCTTCTAGAGGACCCAAGTTCAATTCCCAGCACCCACACGGCAGCTTACTCCAAGCTCCAATACCAGGAACGTACATGCAGGCAAAACACTCACACACATAAAATTTAAAAAAAAGTCTGAAATCATCAATTATATCCTTTTAAATTCCAACAGTGCTTGCTGGGCACAGAGCAGCTTTTGGGCTCCAGAGAATGAACCAGGCGTGCACAGCTCGTGCTTCTACCTGTGGAGCCAACTCCATGGCTTTGAAGTTCGGATGTCTAGGAAGGTGGGCTTGATGCAGAACCAGGATGTGGCTTGCTCTAATCCTGAAACCATCATATCTGAAACTCAACCTTTAGTCTTCCTTTCTACATTTCATATTCTGCCTTGTAGCATGAGGAGGGTTAGTAAACTGACTTCTGCAGAACAGGAGACAGAGTCTTGGGGTGATGTTCACTGTTCCTTGGTACCTCTTCAATGTTAACTTAATAAATTTATTTATAAGATTTAAATGTTAACTATATAAATTAATAATGTTTAAATATTGGTAGGAAGTCTATCTTATAAGAATTAAGAAGAGGCAGGCGGATCTCTGTGAGTTCGAGACCAGCCTGGTCTACAAGAGCTAGTTCCAGCGCAGGCTCCAAAGCTACAGAGAAACCCGTTCTCGAAAAAAAAAAAGAATTAAGAGCGAAGGGGACGCAAAAGTAATTGTTTAGCATACATATATGGATGTGTTCTTAACAAAATAGGCAGGCAATATTCATGATAGCCCTCATTTCCGTAACAGGTTATGTGCCTAAAGCTCATATTTATAAGTACATTTTCTACTACCCATTCTATACTTTCTGCCTACAGCAAGCATCTATCTCATCATCATTTTTTACCTTGAAAGATGAGCCAAGCCTTCATTTCTGAAGTGTCTCTAAGCCTTAGTAGTTCTGTATAAGGTGGATTGTTATCTTTCCCACCAGATTTAATTGGCAGGTGTGGAATATTAAGGGGCATCCTAGCGAATGTACTCCAGACATACTCTCTCTATGTTCACCGTGGGGTATCAGAGCATTCTAAATAGTCTGCATCAGTTACCCCAGACAACATACTATTCTTTTAGCCTGTTGCTAGGGAGGATCAGGATCCCTAGGTTGCCTTGACTTTCTGCTTAATGTAAGTTCAATGGGGTTCTTAGAGAAAAATTCTTCCCTCTGGGCTAGGACAGAGGTCATAAGATCTGGAATAACAATTTCTACTAATGGGTCATTAAGGGTAAAGCACAGTGATAGTGCTTATAGAAGCACGAAATGGGGTGGGGGAGCAGTTATCAGTGCACAGCACTGCAGGGGTTCCAGAATCCCAACACCTATGCTGTATGCCTAATACAGCATTCAGGGAGCATTCCTATCTTCCAAGATGCTTCCAAAAACCATAGAATCTACTAGATAGGATTTCTCAAGTGGCACAGTAGATGAAAATGCCACAACCCTTCAAAACCCAAAGAGACTACCAGGCATTATCTCACCTTCTTGCTTGTTATGGAATAATAATTTTGTACAATGTGAAAATGTGTCTTTGCCAAGGCACTTCCTGATTGGTTTAACAATGAGCTGACTGGCCAATAGCCAGGCTGGCAGAGGTTAGTTGGGACTTCTGGGTAGAGTAAAAAGGAGGCAGTGTGGGAGAGATGCTAGAGGAAACAGAAGGTGCAAGATGGAAGAAAGGTAAAAAGCCATGAGGCAAAACATAGATTAATATAAATAAGTTAATTAGAGTTCTAAGAGCTAATGGGACAAGCTTAAACTATAGGCCAAACTTTTATTTATTTATTATGTATACAATATTCTGTCTGCATGTATGCATACAGGCCAGAAGAGGGCACCGGATCTCATTACAGGTGGTTGTGAGCTACCATGTGGTTGCTGGGAATTGAACTCAGAACCTTTGGAAGAGCAAGCAATGTTCTTAACCACTGAGCCATCTCTCCAGCCCCAAGCTTTTAATAATAATTAATAATAAGCCTCCATGTTATTTTTTATGAGGTGGTGGCCCAAAGAAAAATCTCTCTACACTTGGTTTTCTTGTCATATGAAACAGTACATCCTCTATTATACAAGATATATCTCCATGTAGCTACACCACTGGGTCCTAGAAATTTCATTAAGTGAGAAAAATCCTGCTTATCCCCTAAATTCTGACATAACAAAATCTCACCAAAATCCAGAGTAATCATCACTTCTTATCACTAGACCTCACTGCTATAATGTAATGTAATGGTGTAGGAGGTTCTTCTGTTTGTGTGTTGCTTTCATTGGTTGAATAAAAAGACTGCCTTGGCCTTTTGATAGGTCAGAAATCAGGTAGGTGGAGTAGACAGAACGGAATGCTGGGAGAGAGAAGGCAGGCAGAGAGAGCCGCTGCCATGAAGCTGCCAGGTCAGACATGCTGAATCTTTCCCGGTAAGCCACGACCTTGTGGTGACAAACAGATTATTTTTTTAAATATTCATTTATTTATTATGTATACAATATTCTGTCTGTGTGTATGCCTGCAGGCCAGAAGAGGGCGCCATACGGATAGTTGTGAGCCACCATGTGGTTGCTGGGAATTGAACTCAGGACCTTTGGAAGAGCAGGCAATGCTCTTAACCTCTGAGCCATCTCTCCAGCCCACAAATAGATTATTAGAAATGGGCTGAATCAAGATGTGAGAGTTGGCCAAGAAGAGGCTACATATAATAGGCCAGGCAGTAATTTAATTGATACAATTTCTGTGTCATTATTTCGGGTATAAGCTGGCTGGGTGGCCGGGATGAAAAGCAGGGCCCGCTCCTCTTACTACAGTGTAATTGCTGTAATAGAACAGTATGCTACCTTGTGGACGGGGAGAGTGATCAAGACATAAGCAAACCAAATAGTGCAGAGAGATGGGAAGCTGGTGCATGGTTATTGCACTGTGCTCTTGCTCCGCAGCTGGAAGCAAGCTGCTCTGCGTGGGTTGTATGGGAAGGGATGAAAATGGGCATTGTCCAGGTCAACGGCTACACATCAAGTGCCAGTAGATGAAGTAGTGAAAGTACATTGAGTCCTGTAAGAGGCCCCTAGACCTTACTAGGCCCCCAGATGCCATTGACAGAAGCACCATTTTGACCTTAGAACTGAGCACCTGTCAGAACAGGAACAAAGACCTAGACCATCAAAGGCCTAGTTTATCTTCCCAGAATCCAAGAAAGTCCCTAAAGGTACTAACCTTGCACTTTGGCTTCTGTAGTTATATCTCTGCAGTGTTCTTGCTAACTGAAGTGTGTCAACCAGAATGTAGTTGTTTGTTTTTGTGTTGTGATAAAAGATAAAGAGCAGTGAGACTTGGGACTGCATGATTTGCGAAAATTTCCCCTGAGGTTGCCGACTGGCAATATAGACTTTCTATTCAACTTTAAGAGCGTTCATGGGAGTTCCTTGGTGGACTTACTTTGCAACAGTATACCACGTGTATTGGAATTACCTCTTGACTAAGCTTAGGATAACCCATTGTCATTCTCCAGTTGCCACCCATCTTTTATATGTCAAGTAGGAGAGCAGTCGATGTCAAGAAGAGCTCCTAGTTCTCTTGAGTTCTGAAACGCCTCTAGGGGTGGGTTTTGTTGCTGTTTCCTGTTCCCCTAGCTATAGGAAACTCTGTTGGTTTCCATTTGGTTCTTCTTATGAAACCCCAATTTCACAGGTCATGTGATAATAGTTAATAATTTTCTTTTTCCTCTTTTTTTCTCTTTTCTTTGGTGATTTTTAACACTTATTGCTAACTCAAAAGTTTTAGATGCCCAGAGGTTAAGCCTCTGGATAGTCTGTAAGATTATCCAGATGAGATTAACTGAAGTTGAAAATCCCACTCTAACACGGTGCTGCCATTCTATGAAGTGGGGTCCAGGATTGACAACAAGTGAGAACGTGATCTGAGCACCAATGTTCATCTCCCTCTGCTTCCCAACTGCAGATGCAATGTGACCCACTGCCCTAAGCACTTACCATCATGCCTTCCCTGTCACGATGGGCTGTTCTTCAAACCATGAACCAGAATCAAGGCTTCCTTCCCTAAGTGGATTTTGTCAGGTATTTTGTTGCAACAAAGAGAAAAGTAAATTATCCAGACCGGGAAACCAGTGTAGGGTTCTGGCATCTGCTAAGCATGTATATCTCAATTATGTATTCTGAGTTAGGAAAACAGCTATCAAATGGAGTTGGGGCTTCAGTAACTACATTGCACTGTGAGACAGACTTGAGCTAACACGGCTGCTATTACCTGGTTCCTGATTGGTTAGATACACCAGCCTGTGGGCCTCCTGGAATCAGTCAGCTCAGAGACCTAGTCTAGTAATCACCTATAGGTCTAGCTGTTCTCTTTTCTATGAACAAGTATCCTGACAAAAAACTCTAGCCCCCTTTAAGGGAAGAAGTGGGAGAAAGAGTAACAATATTTTCTCAGTGATATCCTGGAATTCTTGGCGTAGACCCAGACTCCCCTTCATTCAAGCGGTTAGAGGCCTATCAAGTGCTCCAAAGCTCTAATGGCTTACATTTAGTCCTTCCATCATAACAAACCCCCTTCTTTGTAGCTCAGGGAACCAATATAGAGGTTCTGCTACATTCCAAGTTTGTTTGTTCTGGAAAAGTGAGCACTGGGTGTCTTGTTGCTGTTGTTGTTGTTTTTCTCTTTTAATGAGTGTTGTTGAACATGTGTTCATTTAACCTGGATGCTTTCTGCTTGTACAGATCTGCCAAGAATCTAGTAGGATGGCTTTTTATTTTGGAGCATTGTGATTGTCCAGGTAACACTATAAATCTCCACGGGCCAGATCGTCTCCACTGCTGCTTTGCTTCTGCCTGTCACAGTGATCACTGCCCCCTTCCATGTGTCATCTACCATTAGGGCATCAAATTAGACTCACTGCATTTAAGCCTTGAAGCTGAATCCTTATGGCACTCACTGTAATTTGTTGGCTGTGGAGAAGAAACTGCAGAGTCTTCAGCCATGCTGGGGCCCCCACCAATCTACCTCCCAAAGGACTGGTGGAAGGCACATGTTCCAGATACTCTTGCTATGGGCAGGTATGTTTTATGTGATGATAGTCACATCTCTCAAGACAATAGCTTGAGACTTTTGCATCTGTTGGAAAGGAAAGGGAATTAGGCATCTCCCGTTTGATTGTACTGGGCCATCCTTTGGTCCATGTTGCAGTCAAACAGATGAATGAGTGAAGGAATGAGCAAAGCTATTAGTACATTTCTTAACTCTCCAAGTTAGAACAATGACTCCAAAATCTGCCCCATACCACTGAATTTTGCCTGAAATAGCTATGCAGTCTTCCCATCATTGTTCTGCACCACTAACAGTCATTTCCACATGTTTCCTTGGATTTCTGCCTGTGTAAGTTAGAAATCTCAAGTAGATCTTTGGTGATACAAATAGTTATAGGTTTAGAAGCAGAGAAGGAGGTAGTAGTGGATCCTGAGAAGAATCACAGTTTTCTTTTTTTGGCAACTGCCTCAATGGAGGACATTCAGTGTCCTCAGACAGAGGAGGAAAGGATGTGTCTGCATGAGAGGTTACTTCAGGCAAGGAAGTCTCATTAGAAGGTAGGAGCATGATATCCACAGTCTTGTTTTGCCTTGTCTTCCCACACATGCCCATCACAACTTTCAAGGATGTCTTTCTTTTCCAGACAAATTTCCTCATCACCAAACCTAAATATGTTCACTTGCTACTCAAAAGGGCAACAGAGAACAAGCTGCTGGGGCAGGAAAGCAACTAATCTGGTAATCCAACAAAGTTGAGAAGATGGTGGATTAACATTCTGAAAAGACCATTTTAACTGGGCACAAAGTTTTAAAAAAGATTTATTTTATTTTTATGAGTATTTTCCTATATGTGCATAAACAGCAATGTACATGAAGGGGTTCATAATCCCCTAGGCCTATGGATGGTCATGAACACCATATTGATGCCATGGACTGAACACAGGTCCTCTGCAAGAACAAATGCCTTTAACAAACAGTTCCTTCAGCCCCTCACCATTAAGTTTAAGTTGCTCTGTCTGTAAACAAAGGTGAAGAGAGGCCATAAGGTTAGGGAAGGGTGTTGAATGGAGACTCATCAGGCATCACTGATGGTCTAGAATGGGTTGATGTGAAATTTGACAGTTGGCATTCATTTATCAAAAGGTCACGGTGCCTCTGGAAATATTTATCCCCATCTCTGTCATCAGTCCAGAAGGGGGAAAGAGATTAGAGAAATTCTGAATATATCCATATGGCATGCACAACAGTTCTGGACCAATATTTGTGTCTATATGGAGAAGAGAGTAAGGACAATCCAACTCAAAGCTTACAGAAACAGAGTCAGAGACAAGACGAAGGCAGAGATATCAAGATCTTGGTCCTCTTTAGTATCTGTGAGATAACTGTGCAGACTCAGATGATATGGCTGTATGCATGGCTGTGACTCCAGCCCTGTGAAAAACGGGGTCAGAAGCACCCCTGGCACTTCCTGTTCAGTAGCCTCCTTCCAGGTTTAGTGAAAGATCCTGCCTCAAAGCAGTAAGACAGCCAGTGACAGAGAAGGACACCTGACATCTCCCTTTGACTTCTGAACTCATGTACACATGTGCACACAACACAAACACACGTAAGTGTAAAAAAAAAACTTAAAAAGTTTCTCAGGTCACTTATGTGGATCTATGGCAAAAAATAATATCCTGAGCAATCCTTTTCTTTAATCATTTGGCTAGTGGCAGATGCCAGGAACAACCAGTCATCATCATCTTTCTTATTTCTCTAGAAGTGTTAAACAATGTCACATATAATTACCAACTTGCTTGTCTTCGAAGTGGTGGATTAGGAAAGAAATATAAAAGTCATTAGAAGCCAAATGCTGCACTTGTGTGTTTCCTGCCAAGCAATGTGAATAAAGCTGGGCGGTTATGAAGGAAAGGACCTTATGTGTAAATGCCTGGTGCTGGACCCACCAGTCTGTGGAGAGGCTACCTCAACCCCATGCTGTTTCCAGCACAGCCTAGCAGCTGTGTTTAGCCTCACAGTGACATTGCTCACTGCTGATTTCTGCATCCAAGCATCATTATTCAAGAACACCTGATGCACTCTTCCTTATTTCTGGCACTAACACCCCCCATCCTCCCTGACTGTGCCTTTCATCATTGTGGATACATCTTTTCACTGGAATGCTCTGCCATCCCCTTTAATATCTTTTCCCCCAAAAGGGAATATCATTATTCTTTTTTTAAGATTTATTTATTTATTATGTATACAGTGTTCTGTCTGTCTGTATGCTTGCTGGCCAGAAGAGAGCACCAGATTTCACCACAGATGGCTGTGAGCCACCATGTGGTTGCTGGGAATTGAACTCAGGACCTCTGGATGAACAGTCAGTGCTGTTAATCTCTGAGCCATCTCTCCAGCCGAATACTGTTATTCTTTAGAAAAATCATTCTCTGATCTTTTAAACTTTAGACTAATATCTACGAAGGATTCATAATATGGACAAGGCTCTCTGCCCTATTCAAAGTAGAATTCTCAGCATTTTCTGGTTTAATCAGATAAAGTTAACTCCACAAAGCCCCATGTGATTTAGGCAAGCTCAGCCCTAAAGCTCTGTTCTTCAAGTATGATTTTTGGTTCCCAAGTCTGTATTAGTCAGTGCTCTCCAGAGACACATAACTAATAAGATAGCTGTCAAATAGATACAGACAGAGACAAAGTCATAGCGAAGGGACAGGGGATTTACTAGAGAATTGGCTCACACAATTATGGGCTCCCACAAAGGTGGTTTGCAGGTGAAGACCTTGGGTGGCTGAAGCATGTCTCAGTGCATTTTTGAGGCTTTGGAACTAGAGAAACCAATAGTACACCTCTTAGCTAGAGACCCAAAGCTTGAGTACCTGATCTGGGGGTGACTGGCATAAGCTCTGGTGTCTAGGGCTGATAGATTAGAAATCCAGGGGCAGGAGAGGAAAGGCATATGACAGTTATGGAAGACAGACTGATT
>JAQHUG010000408.1:18816-75335 GCA_028555095.1 Dicrostonyx torquatus | reverse complement strand
AGTGATGAACAGTGATGTAGAAGTGTAAGCCAAACAAATTATCCTTCCCTCCCTAACTTGCTTTTTGACGATGGTGTTTCATTGCAGCAAGACAATACTACCTAGGGAATGGTTCAGAACACATGGCCTATTTTAATGGGATACCTAACTGTTGACATTTTATAACATCTGCTTAAAAAAAATATCAACCACATTGCAAGAGGATGAAAGAATTATAGTCCACTGGGCACCAGCTGGGTGAGACAGAGGAAGCCTTAACCACAACAGTGATGATTCTGGTGCTAGGCCCACTCATGCTTGTTCATGTCCTTTAGGAAGCTATTTGGTCACCATACAGCCGATTCTCCCAACAAAGGCTGCTGTGAGACTGACTTGAGGGTTTTCAAGGCAATAAACAGTATTGATTTTCATGGATGTTGTTAGGTTCTATGTATGTCGAAGAAGAACCCTGGGTTAATCGGATTTTTTTTTTTAATTATGTCTTTCTGTGTGGGTATATTATAGTGCCGTAGTGCTTGTGGAGGCCAGATGTGTTGGAGTTCCTTGCAGCTGGAGTTATAGGTACATGGGTGCTGGGAACTAAATTCTGGTCCTCTGCAAGTCATATTCACTCTTGAGCACTGAGCCCTCCAGGTCCTTTCATATTTTGGTTTTGAAACAGGGTCTCTTTATGTAGTTCTGGAATGCCCTATGTAGACCAGGCTGGCCTCAAACTCACATATCTCCCTGTTTCTGCTTCTGAGTGCTGGGATTGAAGGCACATACTATTATGACACGGAACTTCAAAGTGGAAGGACTCTTGAAAGCCTTATCTCCAGGAACCAGTGTTTTATGTCATGACTTTCTATCTCCTCCAATAAGTTTCTGAAGAGTTGATGTGGTGATAAACATGGCACCTCTGCCCTATATTCCCAGCTTAATTTCCAAAATGCTCTCTCTCCTCTCTGGGTTAAAATTTGCTTGAAATATTTTATACTTAAAATCTGAACTGCATAGTTGGCCAGGCATTAGTCCTTTGTCCCTTGCTGTGTTCTGCAGAGGTATCTATCTGTACAGCAGTTGTGGCTCACCTCTGCCATTCCTTAAGCCTTGGGTTCATGACGCATCCTGGCATGTGCAAACTCCTAGTAGGACATCTACTGCCCAGCTGGAACATTCCTTATCCTGAGTATGTAGTGTAGGTTTAAAGATGACTTAACAGTGATTTTTTTTTTTTTATAGAAAATGTGATGTGTGCTTGTGTCAGGATGAACAATAGTTAAAAGCAAACAAAAAAAATTAAAGCTAACTTTTTCTTTGGCCTTTCTATCAGTTAATACTCTCTCCGGGATCTCAAGTGAGCTTTCATCTTTTACGAAGATGCCTGGAAAAAGGCTGTGCCACAGCTAGTACTGAGGGCGGTGGGCATCTGCAGGAAGCTCACCACCTCCTCCCTATGGGCAAAGGAAACAACCTTCTGGACTAGGGCTTGGAGACAAGTGTGGTTTCTAGATGCATCAGCTCACTATGAGAGACCCCATTAGGAGTGTGGCGCTCCCTGCTGGCCATTCCTACTTAGGGTGAATGTGACTAGGTTAAGCTATTTAGGAAGTTTGGATGGTGGGAGCTAAGTTTTGAGAATCTGAGGAGGGAGGAGAAGGGAGGCCAGAAGCAGAGATGGGGAACACTGGTAGGCTAAGAGCAAGCAGGTGTCCTCTGTGGGCCACAGCATCCTGGCATCTTCAGTCATGGAGCTCTGTAATGGAGAAGGCTTCTGAGGTAGTGGGGTGGTGGCAACATTAAGGCCAGCAAAGTGACAGCTAGAAACCATCTGTGTTTCATAATGGGTCAGTAGGAGAAAGCCACAGGCATTTTGCATTGTGTATTCTTTTTTTCAAATGTTTATTAGTATGAGTGTTTTGCTTACATTTATACATGTATGTACGTGTATGCATGGTGTATGTTCACCATGGGCATTCCCATGAACGAGCATCAGATCCCCTGGAACTGGAGTTATGGATGGTGGTGATGGGACTTGGGGCTTCTGAAAGAGTGACAAGGGGTCTTAACCGCTCATCTATCTCTAGCACCTGAGCTAGGTAGTCCGTAGGATCCTGGGACCACAAATGTGAACTAGGATGTCTCCATTTTGTAAATACTTTCACCATCAAATCACGACAAAGAACTGCTTCTTCAAATCTGCAATACCTCGCATCCCCTAGGGTTGTTTCTCTTCTCAAGCTTGGCTTCAGAACACTGGAAGCTACTAAGAGGTAGCTGACTACCCCAATAGACTACAGCCTGGTTCCACATGTTAGAAGGCAGTTTTTCCTCACAGGTCCAACTCAGTCTCCAGGCATCTCTAAACTAGTGAGTACTGGATTCACGATGAGATTGTGTTCAGGTGTGCACTGATAATGAACTAACCAACGTAACACTGTTACTCTAGGAAGAAGAACTGTTGGAATTCAGTCTTACTTCTAACTGTAATTGGCTTTTAAGATATGAGGGGGAAAAAAAGTTCTTGTCACTCAAGTTTTAGGGAAACATTTTATAATTTATATATAAAATTTCAGTAAGAAACAATGTAAAATGACAAGAATATCCACCTTACATTAAGAGTCAAAATAATAAAATAAAACCCAAATTTAAAAAAAAGACAAAAAAAAACCAAAACAAAAACCCAAAACAATGAAAAACCCACACACAATGAATGTAAATTTTAATTATAAAACAAGAGTATGAGCAGAGCATTTAAAATGATCTCAATCAGTTGGCAACTCATCATATCATTGCAAGAGACAAATATGATCTTAAGAAAACCTTATTCTATGAAAAACTTAAGTTGGACAGTTTGTTCATTATGGGAGTTAAAACATGTTTAAAAAAGAACCTGGTGATAAAACCAGTTTCTATCCTGAAATAACTGTATAAAACAACATGACATCTTGAAGCTGAATAGACTGGGACCATCTCATCTTCAAGCATTTCTCTTCACTGAAACAGTATGGAGATGGGCAGAGGTTTGGGAGCAGCACAAAGGAGAGGAAGGAACCCACAGAGGGCATAGGGTGCAGCTGCACCTGAACCAGTCATTTACGTTAGTGGAGCTGGTGGCAAAGCTGCAGAGGCAGAGGCAGGGGTTATTGGAAAACAAGTTACATTCTTAGAAACCAGTCACGACTGTGGACGGAAAGCAGCGGAGTCCGTTCTTCACCTAAACTACTTGACTTGGATGCATGCGTGAATTTCTGTTTCCTGCCAGGCCATAAGCAGATAGTTACAGGGCAGGTAGAGACCTAGAACTCTTCTACTAATGACTGCATAGCATGTAAAACCCTTTCTTCATTAAAAAAAATAATAAAATAAAATAAACAGATATATAGTAAAGTTCACAGATAAGATTTCTCTGTAAAATAAATAAAGTGTTCATTGATTAGCATCATACATTGAGTAAAATACAGCCTATTTTTACATGTTTATATATTATACACAGATCCCCGGGGACAGCCTGGTGTCTGATGGGCTGTAAGGATTGCATTAGTGATGTGTCACATTGGGAAACCCCAATTTTCACTGTTAAAATATACACCTACTTTGCTGAGTTCAGATACAAAGTAAACTTATCTTCCTTTATCGGAAGTGAATGTACATAATAGCGTCTATGAACAATGGTTTATAAAGCTGTTTAAAACATAATAAGAACAAGCTTGCACCTAGGAACTTAGAGCACATGCAAATCCTTTCCTTGTTTTTTAAAAAAAAGCCCATGGGGCGAGGCTGTCCTTTTTCTCTCCACTGGGTTGTTGTTCAGGACGCCAGGGCCAGGGCGTCAGCATTACCGCTTCGCCTTTTTCAGAGGGGTCTCATCCACTCTCTGCTGGCCTCTTGTTCGAGCTCCAGGAGGGCTGGCTTCTCTCTTGCGCTTGATGGAAGGAGAGAGCTGCACCTTTGATCTGCATTGAACAAAAACCAAGACAGTGAGGAGAGTTAAAATCGGCTGCTTCAAATAACTTGGGAGTTCCTTAAAACGTGACACTGGAGGGAAAACCTCACAGTATTTAATATTAGAAGTGGCTGGAATGGTCTGGTTCTTCACCAACAACTTTGAACAGAGCACAGATGGGGCTCTGGAGGACCACAGAACCCTGCACTGTGTCCCAGCCCTACCCCTGAGGTGCTGACCTTGGTCTTATCAACATCCTTTCCTAGACCCTTGACTGACTGAATCACACACAGTCCCCACTTGAAACAATGAGCAAGAACACAGCAGGACTTCAGCCCAGCATTTGGCAGAATCAAACCATGCTGCACCGAGTAGTAGAGAAGCCAGCTGGCAAGGCAGGCGGTTTAGAGAAGCAGGGTCACTGACCTCAGTCATATCACCATCCTCAGACATGTACAACCCTTGCTGGCTCTCTGAAGCTTCTAGGACAAAGTGAGCCAGAGCACAGTGCATGTCTTTACACAATCAGTCTTCTACTTTCAGCACTCTGGACTGCTGCCCAAGCACGACTGTGGTCAAACAAATGACCCTTCTTTCTTCATGCTTTGACAAGTGATTTCTTTTCGTCTTTTGAGATAAAGCGTCACATAGCCGAGGCATGCCTTCAACTCCCTATGCAGCACAGGATGACTTTGAACTTCTGATCTTCCAGCTTGTGATGGTGATGTGACTTACATGCATGATCACGCCCTGCTTACACAGTGCTGGGAATCCAACCCAGGACTTCATGCCCTCTAGGCAAGCACTCTTCTAACTGAGCCACATGCTCAGTTCTAGTCATCCTGTATGACCCATCTGACCATTTTTTTTTTCAGCTCCAGCTCAAAAGCCCTCCTCTTGGAAGCCTTCTCCAGCACAGAGCAAGCAGCTCCTCCCCAGACACGACACAGTGCTTTAGACTTCACCACAGCACCAGCCAGTATAACTAGTCCCCTGCTTTATCAGGACTGTAGGTGACAGTCAGTATTTTAAAGCAATAGTAATAGAGGATGACAGAAAATGCCAGTGTCACTACCGCTATCAAGTTTTACTAGTGAGCATTTGGTTTGTTACAGTAGCTAGAATCTGAGCATCAGTTGTATTACTAAACATTAACTGCAAGTTGCTATCAAAACTTTGAAAGTCTTATACACATTCATTTCTGTCATTAGAAAAGATATTTTTCTGGGCAGCTGCTAAGATTAATCATGTTATGTAGCTATACTGCCAATATCTGTTCATCACATGGTAAACAAGCAGCAAATTCTTATAGATGAATTAAAAAATTGGAAAACTATGGCTGGGCTGTGGTGGTGTTTAATCCCAGTGCTCAGGAGGCAGAGGCAGGCAGATCTCTGTGAGTTCGTGGCCAGTCTGTTCTACAAGACCTAGTTCCAGGACAGGCTCCAAAGCTACAGAAATGCCATGCTCATTGTTCATCTGCTAGCAAAGGAAAACACACCAAGTTGAACAGTGTCGCACATGATATGGTTCTTACAGGTTTCTCTGAGCGAGCTGAGAATAGCTAAGGAAGATGTTTGTTAATAACCCATTCCAAGCTGTGATATGGGAAGCCACAGGCCACAGGGAACACTACGTTACAACAGGAGCCAGTGTCATGCTGTGAGTTGTTAGCAGGGAGCAGAATCTCTAGTCAGGCTTCCTTTTCCTTCTGTGGGAGCTTGGTATGTTGATCAAGCTCTTTCCTTATCCCAGAAGCCTGCTGAAGTACAGACTTAGAGGCCGTCACAACTGGCATGTCCACCATGTGATTCCTCTCACATTCAGTTCTGAGGAACATACACCCAGACTGTCCTCATAGTCTGACATATACATGGAAAATAAGGATGAGTATTTTATCTCACCCAGCAAGGATGAGAATTTTCTTCCTTTCTAAGACTGGTTGGTGGGTAAGAGTACAAGCATATTACAAGTGTGCTATGAGGATCGAGCACTGTAAGAGAGTGCAGAACAATCTGTATTCATGGACTCATCTTTTGTTTATGAACGTTACCATATACAAAGAGCAAAACAAGTTCCCGACATCAAGGAAGAAACTTAACAGTTCAGGGCGAGAAGCAAAATTAGGCTACCTACACCACTGCCACCTGCCATTACCAACTGTTTAGTGCGGACTGCAGATGCAATAGGAAGGAGATGAGAAAGAGCTGCGACAGAGAAGAGGCCCTGAAGGAAGGGGGCTTGAAGAAAGGAAGACCTGACTCACCGAAGCAGGCGGTGAGCACCCACTGCTTTAGCACAGCAGAGGCAAAGAAAAAGGACTGTGGTAGCAGAAGAGAACCAGGCTGCGGTGGAAGGTGCAAGCTGCAGGTGGCTGTTTGAGAGTGCTTTTTCTCCTTACCTCTACAGTACACTAAACCAGACATACCTAAGCTGTGACATGCTTCACCACACGGTGCAGATGAAACTAAGCACTCAGACATGCAATCACTTGGGAAGAAACATGCCTGACTTTAATCTTTGTACATGAAAGTCGACCAGTAAGGCTCACAAGAGTCAAGGACAAGCCTGTATGTCTGGGTTACATGGCAAGACACTTTTATTTTAGGCCTTCCTACTTCTGGAATCCCATGATCCCCCCAAGACAGCTATTCTTAAGAAAATAGGAAAAGCATTACTTGGGAGTTAAACAACTTGAAGTGCAGGCAGGGACTTACCTTCCTAATGGGGGAGATTTACTAACTTTTTCGCTGGTAGGTAACTTCTCTTTTGCTAACTTTTGGCGATTTCTAGGAGAAACTGTTTCTGGGATGCCAAGTTTGGATGTTGCACGTGTAGATGGCTTGCTATGATGCTTTCTGAAACACATTATAGAGAAACTGGGCAATAGTAGCACTGGATTCTCTAGGCCATTGGACTACTGGAAAAGAAGAGACTTCTCATGGGCCAGACAGCTACGGACACTCAAAGAATCAAAGGAGCTGGGTGTCTTGATCACTGCTAGTAGAGACTTCAGTGTCAATCAGAACTAACTCTACCTCCAGGACATTTTCTCTGCATATTTCACCACAACTGGGAAGATGACCCTGAAAAGAGCAAATATGTTGGCTGGACACCAAAGAGTTTATCAAAACAGAGTAAGAGGCTGAAGTTATTGATGGCACGACTCACGCTCCAAGCAGTCAGAAAACAAAGAAGACAGATTAGGAAGAGCTAACTTTCAAGAAAAAAGGAAGAGAAGGGATTTATTTAGTGTATGATATAGTTTAGGATTCAATCAGAAACAACTCCAATTTGAATGCATATTGAAAATCAGTATCTATAAGATCAGAAAAACCCTTCTGGATTATTTAGTCCACATCTGGTGTGGAGCATTTGTTTCTCAGAGAGGATACAGACTAGAGAGCAAACAATGATTAAGATGACAAGGAAGCTCAGGACAAGAAGAAGGCCTGGAAACCGTCCTCAAATACTTAAGGGAAATCATTATGAGGCACAAGAGATGGACTTGAAAGAAGAGCAGAAGTCATAGGGAGACTGGCTTCTACAGTGCACAGGAAGAGAAAGCCAGGGTGGAAGAGTTTTGTCTGCCCCTGAGGTCTGTGCAAGAGCAGAACTAATACAGAGGACTTAGGTGCTCAAGGTTAGCAGTACCAGAGGGTCACAGAGTGCACAGCTGACAATGAGGACCCGGGAAACCACAAAGATACCAGAGTTCTAGGACCAATCAACAGGTGTTAAGAAATTTAAACCAAATAGAAAAGCATCTGTTAATAAATCATATAATCCAGGCTGGAGTGGTTCAGTGGTTAAGAGTACTGGTGGCTTGCTCTTCCAGAGGTACTGAGTTCAATTCCCAACAACCACATGGTGGCTCAACCATCTATTGTGGGATCTGATGCCCTCTTCTGGCATAAAGGCATATATGCATACAGAGCACATTCAATAAATAAATAAATCTTAAAAACAAACAAAAACAACTCATGTTCTTATAACATTAATAACTCAAGTAATCACTAACTTATAAATTATGACTTATTCTTTTAAAAATGTATTTTCCTTATTCTTAAATAATACTATGCATGTACATAATGCAATTTGGTTATGATTTTGAGAGACAAGCCTACTAATGATTGTTGGATACACTCTGGAAGACAGACAGTCTAAGGAACTTTCTGTAGTTGAGTCCACTCACAGAAGGATTTCTAGGACTGTAAGAGGGAAGCAGAGGTAGGGTGCTGCACCCATGTATAGGGTGCTACACTCTAGCATGTTCACTATCTCAGTGACTCCTATTAATCTCAGCTGTCCCTCCTCTTCAACCCTTTTTTCCAAAAGCCCAAACATTGGGCCGTTTTACCTTTAGCCATGTGAGCTCCTTGATTTTGTGTTTTGTCTTTAAATAATCTCACTCTTTTGAGAAATCAAACCATGTTGCCAAAGGCTAAGAATGTCTAAGTTCGGATGCTTGAGAAATGGGTTGATTTTAAACGTTTGCAAACATGATACAGTATTATTTTATTACGGGAACAGGTGTTAATGGAAATTGCTTTCAAAGCAAATATTTTGGACCTTTTTGATTAATTGTGGGGAATAAAATTATAGAAGATTACGCCAAGATCAACAGTGTGTGAATGACACTGAAAATGGGAAAGTCTTGCTCTGGAAAGCGTTGGTGAATACTAGGGAGAGCTATGCAGCACAGCTACCCCTCATCTCTCACAGTATACAGTAGGAAAGGACACTGCTGGGGTACCAGGTACAGTGACACAGGAGGAGCTAGGGAGGAATTTTATGGGTAAATATGACAATAGGTTTTCTTCCTTTAGGGTTTTGTCAAACCTGTAAGATTTCATTTTATTTTATGTACATTAACTTAGAAGAAGCAGAGAGAACTCAATGACTTCTTCAAACTCATGGGCCCAGTTTCCTCCCAAAGTTTTGTGCTTCTACTAAGGTTTGAGAGAACATACTTTAGGGACCACACAAACTCAGGCAGTTCATCAGGATCAGCACAGGTGATGGCTATGTGTGGGCCTGTAGGCTCCTGCATGGTCCTTAGCACATAGTGTCTGAGAAAATAGATGCTTAAAAAAATGTCTGGAGAGATTTGACAGTCTTCATCAAACAAGCTCTTAAACCAGGCAAAGACTTTCAAGTAATCTCCCAGTAACTGAGACAGAAACTGCATTCTCTATGAAATGACACAGTCAAGAAGAGAACAAGGACAAGAACCGGCTTCAAAAGAGTCCCATGACACCCGGAGCTGCTTCCAGACAGAGCAGCTGCTGACGGCCTCTGGAGGCTCTTGGTTGTTCCCATTACCTCTGTGCCTCTGATCTAGTGGTAGATCTCGTGGTGGCTCCCAAGGGCTCATCCTCCTCCTCTTCTTCCTCTTCCTCATCAGACTCCTGATCTTTTTTGTCCTCAGATGTTTCAGAAACTGATTTCTGGCGCTTTCTTTCTGGCTCTGAGGATTCTGTTCAGACAGAAGGGTAACACCTGGACTACACAATTCCCAAAGACACGTCCAAAGGACAGTCATGGAATAGAACTTAGGATATTAGCAACTTGGAAGCAGAAGAAGTGCTTTCCCACTTCCTTTTGGTTTCAGTACTTGCAATTCACAACTGTTTACCTTAATCTCAAACACATTTGGGATAGTTTACTTATGCAGTTCACAGCCAGCATTTGCAAAAAATTCACATGAGCTCAGAAAAGCATCTGGGATGTGCCATTTCTGGCAGGGATTAGAGCATTTTACACACATTTATGCAACATTAATTCTAGTTGCACCCAGCTGTGTATTTCTTCATCCAAAAAAAGATTTTTAAAAAAAGTGTAATTTTTGAAATAATAAGATTGCAATTAATGTTCAAATGTATTTATTTCTTGTGTTTTTTGTTTTGCAATCCAATTTGCTTTGTTACATTTTTAAAAATAAATTTATTTATTTATTTAACATTCCAGTCAAAGTTTCCTCTTTCTCCTCCCACTCTCCTCTCATCCCTTCCTCTGTTCCCACCCTGCAATCATCTGCTCCTTCTGTTTCTGTTTAGGAAAGGGCAGGTCTCCCATGAGCATCATCAGAACATGGCATATCAAGTTGCAGTAAGACTAAGCACCCCTCCCCTATTTTTTGTTTTTTTTTTTTTATTGACCTGTTTATTAAAGAGAAAGAGAGACAGAGAGTGAGAGAGAGAGAGAGAGAGAGAGAGAGAGAGAGAGAGAGAGAGAGAGAGAGAGAGAGAGGAGAGTTAGAGTCATACCAGTGTCATCTGATGAAGTCAGGGAGCGTTTGGGCTTTCTTCCTCTCCGACGCATACTTGCTAGTTTTTCTTCACTATCATCCTAGAAGCAACAGCATTAAAGTTGAAAGTGTAGTCAGCTGAGCATTTATTAAGTTTATTTCTAGAAGATAAATCTTAATGAGAAAACTAACACTTACATTGCTTGTATTTTTTTCTTGTAGGTTGGATGTTTCTTTATTAGACTCATCTTTAAAAAAAAAAGAAATTAAATTTCAACAGCAGGTCTGGCCCATTTTATCTGTCATTATTCCAATGCTAACACACTATTATACAATTAGTCAATTTGGGCGTTTTTTGCAGATTTGGGACTATCAGCAAATACCATAATGAAAGATCTTCAGAAGGGAGCCTCCATGCAAACAGAAAGTTGGGGTTTGCAGAGGTAACTAGCTCAGTAGTGAAATGCCTGCCTTGGAAGCACAAAGGACCAATTTCAGACCCACAAACCAACATGCTGGTGAGGTGGAGAGAAAGCTTGTGGCTCATGGGCAGCCATGAGCCTAACTGGTGATTCCCAAGCTGATGAGAGACTCTGTCTCAAAGGAGGCAGATGACATTCCTGACGATAACACCTGAGGTTTTTCGATGACCTCCACATTCAGGTGCAGACATATGGGCACATAAGTACATCACCCTGCCCTACTCTCACACACACATATTAAAAAAGCAAACATAAAATGTACTTATGTTTCATATACAACTCATTCACACGACCAGAGGTACTATTATACAACATTTTTAGTGCATCTGTGTTCTGAGAGCAGTCCACAGCTATGGAAACCCCCTTTATCATGACAACACTGGACAAGTTTTGGATCCTAAAGCATTTCAGACTTTTGAATAGAGACGCTTCTTTTAAATCTCAGTACTGCTCCATAAATACTTCAACCTCAGTTTACAGTTTAGAAAAAGTATCTTGAGTAACTTGGTTTCTATAATTTGTTCAGTCACATAATTCATGAGCAGAGTGGTATTTGGATTCCTTTCACTACAGACATGCGCATCAGGGAAACACGCAACTACAGTAGATGTCTGTTGGTAGACTATACTTTATTCTCTAAACATCTGTCTTATGTAGACGTTACAATTTTCTGAGAACATGTTATGATAAGGACAATAAAGACAATGTAGTACATTATTTGTATATAAAATTATGGGCAAATACTCAAAAACTTGAGAGTTTTTTTTGGGGGGGGGTAGGGAAAGTGTCTAATTTTGTAGCCTAGGCCACCATGCTGGGCTTCAAAGGTTCTGCTCCTCAGATGAAGAGTGTATTTTCTCTTTTCTGAAAGTTCACTAATGAACATGGAAAACTTAATCCAATAAGAACAAAGAAGTCTGTCCTAAGCTGGTCATCATTACCCAGACTCAGAAACCAACAAAAAATCAAAACCACCACATAATCACTTAGATCACAAGCTTTACAGTGAGTTTGAGGCATAGAAACTTTTCTTATGGATTTAAATACTATAACAAAAGAAGGCTAAAAACCAAACAGAAGCAGAGTCTTCCTTTCTTAACAAAACAAAAATAAAAATGTCAAAAGTCAAAAACCCTCAAATAACAAAACAACCCTAATTTACCAAAAGACAAGAAAAAACATGAAGCCGGATGAAAAGCTTATAATTAGGTGTGTAAGCACTCTAGACAGGTTTCTGTCCTTGCTGTGTCTTGCTGACCAAGACTGTGTGTTTTCCCAAGTTACACAAACAGCTGTCATATTCATCGTCTTTTCATATTATTGACCCGTTAAACCCACTGATGCTTTTTTCTTTCATTTAAAAATCCTTAAGCTATGAGGTTAAAATGTACAAATTGCTAAAAATCTGGAAAAGACAGACTAAATAATAAATACTTCTATTTCTACTAGCTTCCCATCCAGAGGCAACCACTAGATGGTCTGGGATTTTTATCCTCTTTGGAATGAGGATAAAATACTTGAAATGGTTTCATCTTTTTAAGATCTCAGGTCTGGAGGTTATAGAGGGTTCTTTTGCAAATTATTATTCCTCTGAACACAGTAGGTTCTCGGGATGAGCCCCTCTTTCATGGTAACGTGCTCCAAAGAGCCACTTCTTCCATTTTATCTCAGCACTGACACAGCAGTCAGCAGCTCGGACACTGCAGTCTCTCTCCAGCCTTCACTATTCTGCCTTCCACTGCCTTGTCCTTTTGTCACTGTCCCAGATTGAAACTCTGACTGAAGAAGAAAAACAGTAAGTGTATGTAACAAAAGCCAACTCATTTCAAGGAGAAACAATGAAATTCTAAAATCTCCCTTAATATCCAGGCTACGTTTGCTGTTCAATTAGGAAAAACCTTTTTACTTAGAAAACCACTCTGAACAGTCCTTGTGCATGAACTGAAAACACAACAGCTCCTTAGACCACAGGCAAAGGAACTCCTAGTACATACCTGCTTGGCTGGTTTTCAGTTTGCTGCTAGGTGGAGACTGTTCTACCTAAGTTTAAGTGAGCAAAAATTAAGATGAACAGTTTGTCATTATCATACAGAAAGGCAACCAGTAAATTTTAAGCTGTTTACTTAATACACAATCAGAATAACGGGCACCTATTTGCTGTGGCTAGTCAAGAAGAGCTAGCATGTGGGGTGCCCATGCTTCTGAACAATCCCTAACAAGTGTCTTTTGTTTCTTCCCACCACCGTGCTGCAACTCTGGAGACTAAATGCCAAAAGAATGAAACGTCAAAGCTGTCATTTTCCCTGAGGCCAGCATGCCCTTTGCCATGTCCTACAGTCCCACAAGAGAAGCACTTTAGCTGCTACAGCACTGTGCATCTTCATAGAAAGCAGTCTCCAAGGGTTACATGACTGGTCACAGGCCACAGGTCTGGGAGGAAGTGACAAAGCTGAGGTTTAAATCAAAGTGACAGTTTCTAGGCCACAGCTCCCCACCACTGGAGTACATGGAGTGAAACCCTCACATGATGATTTCACTGGGTTTGTACTTCAGAGTCACAGGTAAGAACATCCAGCGAGATGGAGATGGCTGACTTAATAAAGCACCTGCTCCATAGGCTGGGATCGTAGTGCCTGTGTAAAAACCTGTGCAGTGGTAAACACTGGTGACCCAGAGTTGGTGGGAGAGGCAGGTAGATCCTGGAAGTTCCCTGGTCAGCCACTGTACCTGAACCATTAGCTATAGGCTAACTGAGAGACCCTGCCTCAAAAGATAAGGTGGGGAGTTATAAGGAAGACACCTGATGTCAACTCTGGTCTTCATGTGCATGTATTTACACATGTGTGCTCCGACATGAACACACATATACACTATACTCATACCCACAGAAACAGCACTGATGATTCCTCTGCTCTAAAATTAGGGTATATTAAGTATAAAAACAAATCAAGAGAAAACCATAAAGGTTATCAGAAGCTTCCCTTGGAAAGTGACTACTTGAAAGCACACAAAACAGTGAACTTCTGTATTTTAACCAAGGTGCTCTGCTTTTACACAGCTGAACTTCTAGGTACAGATGGAACAGCTTAATAACAGCATAGTTAATAAACTGTGCATAGGAGGATACTACTAGTCAATGCATTATCTGAATGGCTAGCCCACATTTTAAGAAAGTCTTTTCAAGTAAATAAATAAAGCAAAGTTGCTCACAACACTAGATGCTCTCAGGCCAAAAGCACATATTTGAATAGGTCTTTTCTCATCTTTTGCAATTACTTACAGTGGCAATGCCAGTCTCTGCTTTGGAGTCTTCTTCTAAAGAAATAATAAAAAAATTACTTAGATGGTAAATTCAGAAAGTTCTTGTATACAACTTGAAAATGAGCCAAACACCTACTTGTTTTCAAGCCCATTTCTGCCGGGTATTTGCGAGGTCTTCCTCTTTTCCTTTTAATAATTATTGGGTGATCGTCCTAAGAGAGAAGTGAAAAAAAAAAAAACAAAAAACCGCCCAACAGTAAAAGAATAATTTATTCAACTGTATCGACTCAGAGTTCCCTTGCTAACAGGAATGGAACCAAGCCTAGGCATGATGTTCAAAGTCTTGCATTTATTCTCACTGCAGTCCCTTGCTTAGAGAGTCCTGACAGTCCTGACTCCAGAGTACCATGGGGGTAGCAGGGCTCAGTGAGTGCTGTCCCAGACAAGAACTATGTCTGCCCATTTAAACTGGGATTTGGTTTAAGTTACTTGTGGCCAAATGCTATCGCCTACAAAAAGTACAGAAATCTAGTGAGTTTCTCAAAAGAAACTGTTAAAGAGTTAGTTGGAACATTCCCTAAGGCTGGTTTGGATTTAGAGGGCTGTTTCAGGCCACTCTCCCTGTGAACGATTAGGTTGGAAGCAGGTATGGCTGGCATGGACTTAGTAAAGCTGCAGCCTATTGCGAACTCGTGACTTTGCCTCACCAAACTGGGTCTCCATGGACCCTCCGACTGCTGCTCCCATTTCCTCATTTTCTCCTGCAGTGCTAAGCTGCTAGGCCAGGAACTCGAAGGTGCCCAGGTAGAGCGCTGTACTGGCCATATGTAATAATGACATAAGTAGGTTTCATATAAATGCTTTCATGAGATAAGATAAAAAGAATGGAATTAATCAGAATGACATGAATAAAGTCCACTGTTTGGAACAGAGTCCCACTGCACTGAAACTGGCTAAAAACTACTGATGAAAAGCTCATGTAGAGGCACAGGAAACATTTGAAAGTCATTCTGAGGAATCAATACGAAAACCAACTCCCACCTCCTGTGACTTGATACCGTCATCTTCATTCAACTCAATCTTTTCTCCTGTACCCTCATTGCTGCTCAGTTCATCTGGAAAAAAGGCAGAGTTCAACGTGGTGCTGGTGACCAGATAAGCTCTCATCACACCCCGGAGGTGTGATGTCCTAGACACCTCACACACACTCTTCATTTGCATATCTTCATTATTAAAACCAACAAGCCTGATTATAGTTAACAGCATACTTTTAGAAGAGGATCCAACTTAAAAATGATCCCTAAACTTAATCACAAGGTACTATGTTCGGTGGGGGAGCAAATGCGCAAAAGGACCTTCCAGCAGGTGAGGCTTAGAGTTGGCTTAGCCCCCAACACCCATGAGCAGGGCATTCACTCACCTCTGTCTTCCAGGGAAATACTGTTTGTCTTTGAACTCATTTTAGAGAATTCCTCCAGGTCTCTAGAGTTCTCTTCCTGTGGAGAATTTGAACAAGATCAGAAGCTCCAATTTCAAATTTAACTTTGCCTTTATTCACACTCCCCTGAGTTTCTCTCAATAGCAATTTCCTAACTGTCATTTAGAATAGTTTGATAAATGTGTTTAAAAACACAACCAGTACTGCAGTTAGTAGAACTGTTAAAAAGAGATTTAAAAAAAATTACAGGCAGAAAAGCAAGTTTACATACAAAAATACCAAGGTCAGGGTTAGTTTTATGTTCTTATTCCAAAATCTCCCTTTTCTATGAGACACTTCAAAGGAAGGATTACTATAAATTATATTTCTTTATGGAGTGGTAGAAGAGAGTAGTATAGTGACGGGTTAGGAGAGAATATGCCAAAAACAAAACTTCTAAGGATTCAGATGAGCTAATTTAGAGTAGTAATCCCCAACAGATAAATTATTCACCATTAGTTGAAACAAGTTTTGAGCATGAAACATCAAGTGAACCCTGTCAGCTACAATAATGACTGGCCTGGCACAACGTGACTGTGTTCAGTGGCATGAACACCATGGAAGCAACCAACCACTTTCTGATTAAAGTCCCACTCCACTAGATGAAACGCATACTTGGACTACTGCCGGGCAAAGAACTTGTGACTAGACACTATTTCTGCTAAATGGACACAGTATTAAACTTAATTACTTCCTATTATGCCTGCAGACATGTCTCTTAACCCTCATCAGAGAAGCTTCTATTTGTAGTAGACAGAGATTAACACAGAGATCCATGACTGGTCAGAGTGTAGAGAATAAAAGAATGCTGACTGCTCAGCCCTAAATGGGACATCTATATCATATCCCCTCCTCCCAAGGCTCAGGATCTTCACAGAAAAGGGGGCAGAAAGACTGTAAGAGCCAGAGGCAGTGGATGACTCCAAGGACAGAGCAGGGAAGCTGCACAGATGAACTCACAGTAACTGACAGTATGCACAAGCTCAGGCCAGAAAGCATGTCAACATGGAAAGGGAAGACAGATCTGAAGAGCTCCTGACAATAGATAGCTATTGGGAGAGGGAGAGTCAGTTCTCTTTAAAGTGTTTCCCCGGGTGGGTTTATCACACTCCAGTGGAAGGCCATACATCCAAGAATATATGGGTAGTACAATTGAACTTAACATGTTAAAAAAAAAAGTTTCTGGTGAGTAGGAACACCATGTGTTCTGAAAACATCTTTTGGTTAGTCAAGGATCACTAACAGGAAAACCAGTTCTGGTGCTCTACTGTAAAGTGGTATGACTGCAGATGGTGGCAGTGTATTATATCAAAAACCGCAAGACAGAATTTTGAATGTTTTCTGCCACATTGAAGCAATAATATTTAAAGAAACAAATAAGCTTATTTATTTGAACACTGCACTTATACAATGTACCACACTACAACATGGTCTCTCACCAACAATATATATATATATATATATATATATATATATATAGTTTTTATGTCAACTGAAACCTAAGTTTAAACAAAACAAAACTCCACAAAATGTTTACAACACTAACATACTCAAAAAAAGCAGACATAGGGAGGAGATCAAGATAAATTTAAAAATTTGTTTCAATTTTACTGCTCTAATGGTTTTTATATAAGTAATTTCCATTATTATAAATTTTACTTAAATTATTTTTAATGGCCCATTATAATCCTCCTTTCTTTCCTCTCTGTGGCCCTGGACGGTCTAGGATCGCCTTCACTGTCCCTTCCCTTTGCAGAGGCACTCAGTGTTACCAGATGTTTTATCTTAGCATGTGCTTGAGTGAACATCATAGTACATGTATGGAGGTCAGAGGACTTTTCAGGAGTCAGTTCTCCCCTTCTACCATGTGAGCCCCAGGATTTGAACTCAGGCTGTCAGGCTGGCCAGCAGTGCCTTTACCCACTAAGCCATCTTATTGGCCCACTTTTCAGGGACTTAATGAGGTACAAAAATATATATACAGTAAAAATATCCACATTATACCACAATTAAGGCTTTCTAATCATCTGAGTTTTTGGCCTACTTTGAGACAGGTTCTTTTTCCTAATAATGAAGATGTCAAGGAGCTTGTGGTATTCCTAGTGATAGCAGTGTGAGCTCAGGCATTTCTCATTTGTCTGTGACTGCATAATGAATGTTTTCTTTGCAGGAGCCCTAAGTATTCAGTGTGGAAGGTCACTCAAGTAAACACTAGACTAACAGATTCTGCAGGTTCATTTAACTGATTATTTGTAAGCTCTAACCACATGATGCTGAAACCTAGGGGTCATTCTCAAGCCCTCTCACCTGTAGAACTTTCCTTCCCTAGGGTATCTTGAAAACACTATATGGCCAGGACCAAGATAAGGAATTATGGACCATGACTGACAATGAGCTCAGTGCCTGCAGACATCAGGGCAGTCTCTATATTATTCACAGAGAATTTTAGAATAATTTTAAATAGAAAGCAGAATTAAAAAGCAGTTTTGTCATTTAATTATTATTCTCAACCTTCCTAATGTTGTGGTCCTTTAATACAGTTCCTCATGTTGTGGTGACCCAATCACAACATTATTTTATTGCTACTTCATAACCGTAATTTTGCTGTGATGAATTGTAACTCAAATATCTGTGTTTTCTGATTGTCTTAGGTGACCCCTGTGAAAGGGTTGTTTGAGCCTCCTCCACCAAAGAGGTCACAATCCACAGGTTGGGAACTGCAGTTCTACTGGCTTCCTACTCTTTCAGCTTGGGAGGGCACAGTTTAGAACATGCAAGATCAACCCACCTGAGAAAGCCTAAGCTATCTCTAAAGCAAGCTATTTAACCTGCCCTCATTAATACTTGGGCTCATGTACAGAATGACTTCCAACCTAGACCTTTCTCATGTGCTGGAGGGTAGAGGGACAGAGGTGTGCCTGTGTTAGCTGGTGTTTGCTCAAGTTCATGTGTGGCTGAAGATGCTGTACAGTCTTCACATCTATTTCCCATTACAGGATGATTCTTACAGAATGAGCACTGCATCCCTCAAATTCGGCAAGCTCCCAATGACATGCATGAACTCATTTTTATTCTGTTTTCCTTTTTCCAGAGCCTGGAGTTTTTCCAAATTCAATTTTTAACTTCCTTTACTCTTGCCAGACCAACTTGACAATGACTTATTGCTTCTAAAAGTGATACATATTTACTTCATGAGCTGTCATAGGAATGGTAAAATCACTCCCAACCTAGTAGACTAGTCTAAAGATCACCGTTACTGTGACGTGGGAGATTAAATAGCTTCTGAGCACAGCTTCTGTACAGGAAAATATTATCTTTTCTATGTTGAAGGACTGAAGATGGAGCTCAGGGTCGCATGCACTCTAAGCACACGCTTTATCTCTGAGGTATCAGATTTTACTTAAATTCATTATTTAAAAATTTACATGAAATTGAGGGAAAATAAAAATCTCCTTCAAACTGTTTCTCTATTAATTTAAACTATTAATCTTATGATCCTAGCTATGAACAGGGCAATGAGGAATGCGTTAAAAGTTTATTTCTTTCCTAGGCACAAACTCACTGAAATTCGTGGTACTATGCAACTTTTCCTTTTGGCTGTTAAAAGTCCTTTCTTTTTATTTAGTTCCCCAGTTCTTGGGGACACAAGAACGGCTTTAATGAATTGAATATCTGCATAAAACTAGAACTAGGTGGAGAAAAATAACGCGGGCAAGAGAGACAGGAAGACATCACTCAAGATGTTCCCAGCAGGAAGTGTGCAAATCTGGGACAAGCAGAAAGAGGAGCAGAGGGAAGGCAAGGACCCATAGGCTGCTTCTCTGAATCCCGAGACAAATGTAAGAGCAATGGGAAAAGTTCAGCTCCAGGGCTGCCAGACTTAGAGGCAGCATATCAACATTTCTAAGTAACACTTATATGTCACCACTGGTCTAAGTATATCTATGCTAAAGACACCAGAGCTGGAAGAAAGCATCTGGAAACCCTGAAAAATAAGCAAGACCACTGAGCAAAATTATAAGTGAGCATTGTATCTAATGGTCACATTACTACAATCTTGTAGATTACAAAGTAGAGAATTATGTATCTTTTATAACAAGGTGATTATTGTTAGATATATGATATGATATAAGGATAATAAAATAAAAAGTATAAGTATTTACAGTGATGCAATTTGGCTATCTGCCCCACCTCCCCTCCCCCAAACTTAAAACTAATCAGTAGAAAAATACCTTTGTGTCATGTGGCTCAGTCTCAGAATACTGTCTCTGTGCTGTTTCTATTCTGGAAACCAGGACATCTGGGCTATCATCTGTAAATCAGTTTGGAATCACAAAAGAACAAAAACTAACTTAAAATGAAACACAGTTCTATTTTAGGGCAGTTGCAGTTCTCTCTCTCTCTCTCTCCTCTCTCTCTCTCTCTCCCCCCTTCTTTCAGGTCTCTGATACGCTAAAGCCAAAAGTTACTCTAAATACATTTAAAATGTTCGGGGTTTAAGCACTCAGCATTGGTCTTTGGCTTGCTGATGAAAGAGAATATTAAAAAAAAAAAAAAAAAAAAAAAAAAAAAAAAAACCTCCAGATGTTAGTTATCAGGGCATAATAGTTTACCCTAGAACTCAGGAACAGAGGCAGGAAGGAGTATTGCCAGTTCAGGGTCGGTTTAGACTATTCCTCAAGACCTTGTCTCAAAAACAAAAAACAAAACAAATAACCACACTAAAGTTTATACCCTGAGGTCTAGTGGAAATGGCTGGGCACATGGAGCCCCAGAGACACTGGAACTTTACTTCCTTGAAAAAGTTCCATCCAAGAAACATTGCCTTGAGCTGGGACCTGGGTGTGGGAGCAGGCTGCTTGAGGAAGCAGAGTAAACCCCTCAGAGCTTTAACCTTTATTTACTAGATGCTACGAGGATAAACTGGGGCTGTATATAAAGAACCATGTATAGTATCTGAATGTAAAATAAGAACAGTTTATTACTATAAAATAATTACATGCATCTACTAATAAAGGAGAAAAGATCTATTCTTTCTCATATGTTCACTAAGTATTTAATGGATTTTTACTTTGTGTCAGACGCGGTCCGACATGGCAGTCATTAGCAATGTGTTTCAGTCGTATTCTGTAGCCCAGCTAGGCTTGGACCTAAGGTGGCGCTGCTCAGTCTCGTGAGAAGCTGAGACTCCAGGTCCATGCCATCAGGCCTCACATCATGACAGAAAGTCTCAGGTGCTGTGCTACTACACACACAGATTTATTAGTATGGCCCGTACACTGAAATAAATATTAATGAAAAATATTTAGTCTTTCATCTACACTGACCATATCCAAATGCCCAACACCCTCTAGTACTCTCTAGCCATTATACTGATAAATAACTATGGGACATCCACTATTACAGATAATTCTGTCACATGGCTGTGTTACAGACTATACACTATCTACAGGATAATACAGAGGCATTATCATGTGTGCTTTGGCTAAAGTATCTCATTAGCTCTGCCTGGTATCTGTCCATAACAAAAATCCCTGCATTCTGTGCCAGCTGGCTCAGTCATAGGTCCCCATTACAGAGACTGGGAGATGTCCACAAGTTGGGTTTTCTGTAAGAAATTGGTTTAATTTTTGGATCAATGTATGAAAAGAACCTATTGGTGCCTCAAATTAGCCTCATAGGTTATTAAGTAAACATTTACTATCTTTATGAATTATTTTCTTGCCCCATATCATTAGATACGAATATAACTTTTCAGGCATCTAAAAGAGAAGCACACATTAATACCTAGTTCATCTTCCGAGGAGGGGTAACGCTGCTCTCTGTTTCTTTCAGACGTGTGCCTTTCCTCCTCTTCAACCTGGAATTCACAATGGCCATGTTATAGGCAGCAGGGTCTGGATCCACTCAGTTAAAGTAGGAACACATAGTAATAACTTCTGTCATTTACAGTAAGTAGGTACATTAGTTAAAAAAAATGTTATTAGAGACTTTAGCACCCGTTGGGTGGTGGTGGTGACACATGCCTTTAATTGCAGCACTTGGGAGGAAGAGGCAGGAGGATTTCTATGAGTTTGAGGACAGCCTGGTTTACAGTAAGTTCTAGGACAGCCAGGGCTGCCTGTTTTGAGAAAAAAAAAATCTGTCTCTAAAAACCAAAAACAACAATAACAAAAAAAGAAAAGAAAAGAAGGGAAAGGAAACTTTGGCACCTCCACTTAGACTGAGCTAACATAGTAGATGACAGTTAGTGCAAAATAGTACATTCTGAACACATAGCAGGGACACAGAACCTAGGCATTACAAGAGTAAACAGGCACCAATGACAAGTGATACATGCCACTCAAGAAATAATATTTGGGCAGCACAAATTGGAACGTTAGAAAAAACGACAAAGAGTTGGGTGGGTAGAAAAATGCAGGTGGTGGGGAAGAACTGGGGAGAGGGCAAATATGATCAAAACATACATGAAACTTTCACATAACAAAACAAATAGAACCTTCTAACACCTTTCTTCACACAGAGGTTAGAATCCTACACACAACACAAGAACACTTGAGTGAACACACCTCTTCAGAGTCTGCTTCAGCGCTGCATCCACTTAGGGCTTCCGTACTGTCTTGTGCACGGCTGAGAATCTCTGAATAGTAAACACAACAACAGAAGTCATCTTAACTCTGGGTGTCTGTGCACGTGGTTGGGAGAAACTGTCTACTCATCCTGCTGCACAGCAATTATGCGCTAGGCACTGTGGATGATAGTTCAGGTGGCTTTTGATGTATTCTCCCAAAACTGCTGTTAGGGAAGTTCCATTGTGTGTAAGTGTGAAATGTGCATAAACACGGCCCATGCATGAAAGGACTATGCCAGTGCCACAAAACTGAATTTTGCATAGCATACTTTAAGGAATTCTTCCTTCAGCTTTGTAATCAGTGTTAGGAGGATCCAAAGAATCCCCATGAAGTACTGCGCACCAGACAGATTAGCGAGCATCCCAGCCTAACACGATCAGGTAAAACACAAGTGTGAAGTGACAAGTCTGCCACTGAAGAAAAGCTAGCATTCAGTGCATTGAAGATGTGCTTGTAACCGAGCAAAACTAGAGATAGAGGACACTGTTCATGTTTTGAAGGCCAGGGATGTGCAAAGTAGTACTCTGTAATTAGGAAAGGCTGCAAAAAATTGGAATGTTCATCAATAACAGAAGCAAAAAATATTTATACAATGGGATACTAACTAGCATCTGGACTTATATAATGAAGAGGATAGGATATCAGAACATACTGCAAAGTAGGCAAATAGGGTGAAAAGTGGAAATGGTTTATAAAACGCGGTTACCATTCACCTAAACCAGGCAATATGCTATGTATCTTTATGGAACTAAAACCATACCTAGTATATGCAGAACAGTGGTTCCCTTTGAACTGCGGTAAAAGAAAGAGACTGTGACTAGGAAACTCTCTGGGGATTCATTACATTTGTAACTTTTTAATAGATGAGTGAGACAACTATGCTAAATTTTAAGGTATGTTAAATGAGGTGATGGGCACATGAGTGTCTATCAACCACTATCACTGTTTTATTGTTGTCTAAGATACAATTCAAAGCAATTATGAGAACTAAGTATATACATCTTTCTCCAATCTTGGATTACAGAATCAACAAAATTAGCTAGCAGAAACCAACCAAATTTCACATGCTGATTGAGGACAGAATTTTTCTTTGGAGCTAGTGGCCTTTGAAGGTTATGTGTAACAAGGATTGACTCACATAAATGCAATTGCGTGACCTGTTGTCACATTGAGACTGTGAGAATTTAACAAATGCTCAGCTAGATGCATGGTGCAGCATTCCATATTTCCACCACAGAAATCACAGGAGACTATGTACTTGGCTTCAGCACAGGAGTGAACCCGCCGAGGTCACTGGCAAAGTTCTTGTAGCTAGTTAAGGTTAAATACCATTTCTTAGCTGTATGGCCAAATTACTAAACCTCTAAGCTACTTCCTAAACTATAAACGTGATGCTTAGTGTTCACTTTATTGGACTACATAAACTATGTAAGAACATCTGAGAAGTAAAAGAGTAGAAGAAACACAAGACTCTCAGCAAATGGTAATTCTAGTTAGTACTAAAATTACTACTGTGGAATTCATTAACTTACCTCCTTTGTTTTGAGATTCATAGTGAATTTCTTCATTGATTCTTGAGTCTGAATTTTCATCCTAAACATAAAATAAAAGGGTTCTTTGTGGACAATCTCACATAAACTTAACAGCAGGTAAAAAGACGTGTGTAACCTGGCTGTTTACAACAATGTTGCCAGGACTAGGGTCTACGTTCCCTTCAGCTTACCCAGAAGTTCAAGGGCTCAGAGGGCCTTCTTTGTGAAAAAATTCTAGCAAGTTACCATGCTTCAATGTTTATTCTCCTTGTCTTTAAAATGATTTTGGAAAAAGCAAAATAAGCAAGAAAAAGTTCAACCTCTGAATTTTGTTCCATTCAAAGAGCTCTTACAAGTTCTTCTTTCTTTATCTTTAAAAACTCTGGAGCTGGGCACAGTGCACACATGTGCAATCCTAGCACCATGGAGGAACTGCTATCAGCCTGCGGCAGGTTGACCTATACATGAAGCAGCAGGATATAGTGCAAGACCCTGCCTCGGAAAGTTAGAAAATCCCAAACAACAAGACCCATCAAAACTCTCAAGTATTTTTGTCATAAAATTACCTATTTGGCTAATTTTGTCACTCATACTTTATTTTAAACTACACAGTCTTGGCGTCCTACAACACTTTACAGTCCCAGCTATAGGACCTCACGGCTGCTGGAGGTTGTACTCTGTTGGGGACTTGGGGCGACACGGTGGTGCACACTGTCTGCTGCTAGAGATTTCAGCTTGCAGGGCAAATCAGAGCCCCACTACAGGGGCTGCTTCTCCTTTGCAGCATAGGGTGCGAATTTCTAGGTATAAAACTGGGCTGTTCCATGAGTTGAGGTAAAGATTCTGACCCCACAGTGCCCAGAAGCAAGCAAAGTTCTCCCATCTCTTCCAGAATTCATGGATGTTCTGGAAAACACAGCTAAGGGAGATGTGTAAGCATTCATAAAATATTCACCTCTAGTGTTATGTTCCCTACATATACACTGATGCAAAACAAAACAAAACTAAGCTTTAAAGGGATTCAAAGAAATGACAAGAACCACAGCTGGAGAAAAATGTTTATTACAGTCCTAGTCCAGTCTCTTCAGACAAGCGTTCTACCACCCTCAAGTGAGTCTAGCTCTCAAGCTAAAAACTATTTTGCCTATATTGCCAGGAAGGTTTAAGCTATTACAACTGAATTTGTGATTCTATTATAATAAAAACCAGACGGCTCAGAGTTTTTTGTCATAGCACATAGGCGACTACGGCAGAGGTCAAGTGTAAGCGCTGTCAGCATGGAGAACTGGAATGGAGCACATGCTACCAAAAGGCCTGCTGCACAAACACCTTCCCACACCAGTTCTCTCTCTTCATCCTCAAACCAAACACTAGTTACTTACATTTTGTGATTCGCTCACCAATGACGCTTCTTTCACCTGTTCACCTGTTCAAAACCAAGATGAGACACAAGAAAACAACACTGTGTTTCAAATGGAGAGCAACACATTTAAAAATTTCCAGAGCAGAGGAATTGAACAGGATAACGTCAAGTGACTTGTATTTTTGAGAATCATAAAACTCTAACCAATCAGTTTTTACAAGCTGTGTTCTGCATATTATCAGAAAAACAGCATGTATTTCTATAATAATGTCTGTAGCCCATTAAGTCATGCAGTGACTTACCTACTTAAGTCATCCAGAGCTAAGGAAAAGGTGCAAGACCTTCATGTTATCTGCTAAGATGCAGTTAAACTAGCTCATTTAAAATTAATGCCATCAGACGAAAGGTTAGAGCCTTTCCCCTCACACAGCAATGGTCTGTTTATAGTCTTGGAACGTGAAGTACAAAGCCTACTGTTTCTCCTCAACAATGACAGAATATACATTTTTCTTTCAAACAGCTTCCTTCTATGTAAATAGATCTCTTATTGAATTGTACCTAAACACAGTAAAACAGTCTAAAGCTAGCTATGGGAACCAAAGACTGAGAATGCACAAGTATTTCCTTCTGGACAGTGAACATTATGCGCGACTGAAACACCCATATGCATTAACTATTTTATTCATGTTTTGGATAATTTAACTTCAGAATGAATGACTCAGCATCTGTTGCAGTCTGAGGATTATGCAAATTTCTGCTCAGAAGGCTCCTAAGGTCATTTCCTTTCTAATTCTGAGGTTTTCTCCTAAAAGTATTGTGGCTTACAACGGACAGTGGTGTAGACTGAAAGGTGATGCAAGCTAAGAGTGGTTTTGTGCTGTCACTAGGGCAAAAGCCAGAGTTCTAGGGCTGAGAGCCAAGGTGATCAACGGGGCACATGATTGGTTGCTGGGAACAAGCTGCAATAGTCCTCAGAAGGGCAGTAAGGGCATGGAGAAACACGCAGGGAATAAAGCGCCCGTCCCTGGCAATGTTTCTTTTACCAGTATTATTTGGAGAGGTTATATTTAAACAACAGCCCTATATAAAACAGGATGAGAAAAGTGTATGAGAAGAACAAAACAGTTATGAGGTGCACTTCAGAAGATTGGAGTTCAGCTTCCAGTGCACTTACAAAGTGACTCTCAAGTGTCTCTAATTCCAGCTGGAGGAGACCCGACAACTCTGGCTTCACGGATCACCTGCATACATTCATGTGAACACCCAGCTATTCACATCAACAAAATTTTAAATAAATCTTTAATTTAAAAAAAAGGAAAAAGAATGAGGAATTTTGTCTGAACTATTTTAAAAAGTAAGAGGCAAATTCATAGTCTGTCAGTATTTTACTATAAACCATCCACCAACTTTAAGCTGCAGTAAAAGATAAAAATATATGCAGGGCAGACAGTGAACAACTGCTAAAACCAGCCTACCTGATGCACTCGGCCTTCCAACACAGGGGTTTCCAGATGCTACTGCAACTCCGTGATTTGTCTCTTCCTCTGCACACAAAGATGTCTACAGAAGTCCAAAGCACCACAAAAATAAGTGAAGTGAGACTAGTGGCAACTGTGGGAAACTAGACTAGCCCCTAGCATCTAGAAGCAACTTAAAAATCTATCTTCCCATGAATTGAAAAATGAGCACATCAGCATTTAAAATTATACAGGAATGATCAGTCTAATCTCACCTTTCACCATCTTAAAGCAAAAGGTTAAAACCACAGCTTAGTACAATACACGTGATCCTTCCTGATTGGTCCCACTACCTCGCCAGACTGAAGCTCATGCCTGGGAGACTGGGGTACAACAGTATCACTCATCCCATCTCCTTGCCTAGTTTTTCTCTCTTTTCTCTTCCAATAAACTTCAACTCTATTTTCAGAATTCTGCACCAATGTCCTTTTGCAAACGCTTCTTGCTACCTGCCCAGTACTCTTTTGGAGTAACCCCCCATTCATCACCAGCTTGTCACACATAACTGGCAAGAACTGTGGAATCAATTTAGAAAAAAAAGAGTCTAAATTGTCTATGGTACTGATCTAATAAAGATAAGAATAATTTTAATCAAAATATGAAACCATGAAAAATTTAAGCAAAGCTATGACGTGACCCAACTTATATTTTACAAGATTTTTAGGACTGGTGACGTCAACCATAACATTGGAACAGAAGTCCATGTCTAACAGGAAGCCACTAAAGTGGTAGATTAGGTGAGGCTGGTAGCTATGGAAACAGAAAGTCATGGACTCATGTTTTGTTGACAGCAGATTAAACACAGATGAGAAAAATGGAAGGTGACTCCATGTTTGCCTCGAGGAGCTAGAACTGATAATGGCACTTCTTACTAATATTACTGGAGTTCCTAGCTTTTTACCCCAGGGTGACAATACAACACCATGTGTCACCGGTATGAGAAAAGGCCGCATACTGCTGATGTGCGCATGGCCAACGGCCCACACCACTCCCTGTCAAGAGAGCTACTGGTCTTACCTCAGCTGCCAAGTTGGCTGACAGTCCTGATTCTCCTATACTCTTTGGTGGTAACTCCACATTGCCTAATGAAACTCAAAGAATTAACATAATTTAAAAATTTGAATGCAAAATACATCTCATACAGAAAAGTCACAACATGTTATCAGCACTCAGAGCCACCTACCCTTGCTGATTTAGTTCACTATAAACAAAATAGCAGAAAAAGGAGTACTCTGTGGGCTAAAGGGGGCTAGAAAAAAACAGTGGCTATTTGTTCATTTGTGGGAAATGGAATTGTTTCTTGCTTGCATAAAAAGCTAACTGCCCAGAAAAGGAGATAAAATATTACTTATGGAAAGATCTTATTTCCTAGTATTGTACTATAGCCAGCTCTATCAAGTTTGTTCCTAAAACTACATATGCAATATTCTGAAAATAGAGATTTATAAAAGCCCTATCAAGACGTGATATATAGACCCACTTTACTTCTTGACACTGAGACTGAAAGAAAAATGAAAACCTGTCAGGTAGATCCACAGACAATGGGATCTTCTCAGGTGGGCAATTTTATCCTGTCCCTTTGTAGCTGTGGCTTCGTTTCCCTCACTTCACACTGACAATAACAAAGAAAAGCCTTCATTTTCCCCAGAGCATGCAGGTCTTTTTTATTTAAAAGCCCTTCTGTTTGCCCTTCCAGGGAACAGAAAAGGGGATGGAGGAATAATGGGGTGGAGTAATACTGAGTCACAAAAAGCATCAGAGCATTCAATTCATTCTCTGCTAAACGCAATGGGAAAGGTTAAAGTTACTTTTTTCTTTCATTTTTTTCTTTTATTCTTGAGATTATAAGTACATCATTTTTCTTTTCTCCCTCCAATCCTCTCTTATATCCCTACTTGTTCTTTCAATTTCAAGTCCCTTTTATCATTAATTGCTGCTATATCTATCTACTTTCTATCTATCTATCTATCTATCTATCTATCTATCTATCTATCTATCTGTATTTATATATATTTCTAAACATATAATCTGCTCAGTATAACATCTTCAGGGCTGGGCAATCAATTGGTGTGCTCACCTCTCTGGAGAAGACTCCTTAGGCCATTTCTTAATGATTTTTCTTTATGTACCTATAACAAAGAGGGCTAAATCTACTAGTATCAATTTTCTGAAGCTAGACTAAGTGCAAGAAAGGATAGTTCCATTCTAAAGGTTCAGCATGCCATAGTTTATAAAGCTAGAATGGAGACTGAATCAAGGTCCACTGGCCAAACTCGGGCTTGTAGAATACACTATTCTTCACTTCCACCTAAACACCTGTTATACTTGAATCACTGCCAATGAGGGTCACGTGAGGCAGAATCCATCATTGATGATCTGTACCCCTAGATCCCAGAACAGTAGTAACTGCACACAGCATCTGAAACTGGACGAATAACTGCAATTATACCTCTGAAAGTGATTACTGATTTCCACAAAACCAACACTCTCTGAAATCTCTCAAAAGGGAACATAGATCCCCTCACCCAAATTTTCTAAATTGGAAATTAATGTGTCTTACTTGAATAGCAAACTCAGTTAAGAATAAAAATAGGAGCTGGAAGTATATGTTGTAGAGTATGTAAGAGGCCCGGGGTTCAATCCCCAGGATACTGCAAATCAAACCAAACCAACCAAGGCACAAACAAACAAGAAATCTGAAGATGGCTCAGAAACTTGCCAGCATGAAGACTAACAAGTTGAGGTGCCTGCCCTTGGCCTCCTGCCTCTTCCACACTGATACATGAGGTACAGGTCTGGTTTTAATGTTTAAAATACAGGATGTTATAAAATCACCTCAGTAAAGTGTTAGACTACATAATTATAAATGGATTCTCACCTATGCCACATGCATTCTCTTCAGGAAGAACAGCGTCATCAAAGTTTCCTTCCCTGTGGAGTGACTGCCTTGTACCAGGAACATGTCTCGTTTTCTCAACAAACCTTTCACTAGTCCATGTGCCACTGTGGTCACTTTCTGCAGTCAAGTCCCCCTCCCGTTGTGGAGTAGATGGAGCTACATGGCAGGCAGCTGGAAGGACTGCTGTGTGGGAAGGACCCATTTGTGACTCTTGGCCAGTAATACATTTGGTGGCAGTTTTCAAGTTGTTTTCAGGTGCCTGCTGGTCAGAAGGACACTCCAATGCAGCGTCTCTGATGGGCAGCATGTCATCAGTTTTAGCACCAGCATTCACTGCTGCCAGACAGTGACTACTGCCAGAGGAGTCCTCAGCAGACGTCTGTTCTGGTCCTGTCAGACAGTTAGTCTCAGACAACGAGTTTGCATTCCTCTCTGAGTACCGTCCTGCAATACCACTAGCTGTGCTACTGTGTCCTGCTGCCTCTGCCTCTGCGCTTTTGTTCTCCTTCTGAACAGAGGTCAGCAATGTATTCCTTTCTTTTAAATTGAGATCTTGGCCAGGGCAGTCCTTGACATGTCTGTCTTCCTCTCCTATGCATGAAGCAGTACCTGGCTGGCTTTGCCCTGCAGAGGGCTCACAGACTGGCAGCCTTTCATTCTCCCCTTTGGTGCTCACTGCCATCAAGGGGCCTACTTCTTTGACTACTGTGAATGGCCCAGGGCAGTGACAGTTACTCTCAGCCATGAGGCTGGGCATTGGTAGTTCACACTTACTTTGCTTTGTAGTCAAATGATCACCTTCTGGGTTGTGTGTGGCTGGCTGGCTCTCTTCATGTCTGCTTAAGCTAGAGCACATCAGCACACACTCTGTTGTGCTGGTGGAGATAATGGCAGCATCACTCAGATCTTCCCCTCTCACAGTGGTGGCCTGGTCTTCATCTGTAGGGACAGTACCAAGCATGACTGCTTCACGTCCTTCAGAGGTGCTTGTGGATATCATAGCAATGTCACCCGTCTCCTCTACTGGTATGACTGCTTCCTGAGGCACAGCACTGGACACGGAGCCTTCACAGTCTTCCACTGAACTTGTTGAGATAACCGCGTTCCCATCGGTAACGGGCGGTGCATTCTCACTCACACCAGAGACAGAGGCCTCACAGTCTTCCGCTATGCTGGTAGAAATGAGGGCGCACTCATCCTTTTCTTCCTTGCTGGTTGAGGCAAGAGGACGTTCAGCTTCAGTATGCTGAGCACTAGGCATAGGTACCTCGAAGTCCCCGGTGCTCACCAAGACTGGACCTGCAGTGCTTCCCTCAACCGCTGCAACTGGCTGCTCACTGTTAGCACATGTGACGGTAACTGCGCTGGAAATGGGGACTTCGAACTCTTCCCCTATGCTTGTGGAAATCATGGCACACTCATCTTTCTCTTCACTTCTGGTAGCAGAAGTGAGTTGGCTCTCATCACCTGAAATTGCACTGGGCATAGGAGCCTCAAATCCTTCCATGTGTAGTCTTGTGTCTTCCGTATTTTCTTGAGTGCTCAGAGCACACAAATGCCCTCTTCTCACATCTATCGTTGCGCTTATCTGAAGGGTGCAGTCATTTGTACTGGTAGAAATCATCAAGCCATTGCCTTGACTTTTACTCCCAGCTAAGCTGTCCTTGTTGGAAATATCAGAACTGGCTGTAGAAGCCATAAGACCATCACAGTCTTCATGTTCTACAGAAGTGATGACACCTTCATCTTTTCCCCTGGGTGATGTGTGGCCGACTTCATATTCTGGAACTGCACCAGACACGAGAACATCATCACTGCCCCTCACCAACCCAGTGGAAATAGTTGTATCTTCCACGGTTTCCTTCCTGGTGAGCTGACTATCACTGTGATGAGAAGTTGCACTAGCCGCGGGGCCTTTGCAACCACTTAGACCAGGAGACCCATCATTGTGTCCTGCAAAGGCACTGGTCACACTGCTTTCCACAATCGCTTTGGCACTGGAGCAGATATCAGTGTCTTTGATTTCCTTCTCTGCACCACTTACACTGTCAACATTACTGTCATTTGTATTCACAGTGATTGCCCCAGCCTCGCCATCCACATGTTCCATTGTAGGGTCAACCTGAGCGCCCCCTTCCACACTTTCACAAACTAACATTCCTTCACTTTCTTCTATCCCCGTGCAAGTCGAAGCATGACCGGTTTCATTTCCTCTTCCAGTGCTAGTCACAACACCCTCCCCCTCATCATCCTCTTCTTTTGCACCTGTGCTGGTCACAATGTCTTCGTCATCACAGGGACCAGCAGCCACCAAAGGTACGTTTGTAATGTCTTTGGCCTCTGTGCTATCCATTGCACTCTCTGCGTTCTCTTCTGTTTCAGAACTTATGGCACAGCCCTCACGGCTGTCTTCTGAGCCTGTGCAGTTTGCTGACCCTTCCCCCTCTTCTTCAGTAATGCCTGTGCTCGTGACTGCACTCTCACCTTCTGCGCCATCATTTACAGAACCATCTCCTTGGTTGGCACTTGCCTCTCGAGGCTTATCAGCATTTACTTGGACCACAGCTGCACCTGTAACTACCCGTTGTTCTGGGGTTCCCACTCCAGTTACCAAGGAGAAGATGAAGCTATCACTTCTTCCTTTGGCTTCAGTACATGTCACAGTGCCTTCTGTTTCTTTTTTAAAACCAACGCGTGTCCTATTTTCCTGGGATCCAACAACATCTTCACTGCTCACAGATCCTGCTCTTATTTCTGTGCCAGCACTTGTAACAGCCCCATCACTTTCAACTTCACCAGTAAAAGTCACAGTCCCCTCAACTGTACACGAAGAACCATCACACTTTTCCTCAGAACCTGCACTGGTTACTGCATCATCTTTTTCCTCTGTTGCAACACTGTTCACATTGGCTTCAGTTTGAACTGTATGAGCTACCAAGGGGTCTGCCACTCTGTCTTGTGATTCAGCCACTGTACACTCTCCACTTTCTCCTTCCTTGGAACTTGTGAGCAAAGTCTCACTTTCAGCAAATCCTTCTGTGACAACACCCCTACCCTCTTCGGCTGCAGCAAAAACAGTGCACTCACTGGCTTCTGCCCCAACCTGAAGGGGATGGTTTCTAGGGCATGCACCCATTATGAAGCCTTCATCTGCCTCAATACTTGTGCAAGGTAAGGTCATCATCCCCTTCTCTCCTGTGTCAGATGAAGTGGCGGTGGCATCCCCAGCCTTGATGGGATTTAACATGATGCCTTTGCCCTTCCCTTCAGTACTGGTAGCAATGAAAGCTTTGTCTCGTCTACCAGATCCTGCTGCCACTCTCTCCATTTTCCCATGCCTTTGCTGTGACGCGGAAGCAGGATCACGCGTAGCACTGGTATCTACCTCATTGTTTTCAGTTTTCCTTTCTACATCAGCTGGTATTTTTTTACTTTCGTCTGGATCTCTGCTATGCTTACGTCTGACTGTTTCAGCCTCCTTTCTTGTACTCAGGTCTACCACATTCTCAACGGCAGCACTGTCCTGTTTTACATCAGGCTCTGCGTTCAGATCACTCTCTTTTTTGGCTGTGCCCATCAAGTTCCTTTGCTTGCCAATATTCTTATTTTCTCCAGTCATGCCCGTTGACTTGCCAGTAAGAGGTATGCTTGCTTTGCTTTCTTTACTGTGCAGGAATGTGGTCTGGCCATCTTCAGGAAGGTGCCTTTTGCTACCGTTGTTTGCTTTTGATGGCATATCTGCTGTGGAGCCATCACTACCTTCTTTGCTGCTGTTTGTCTTATGGACTTCTGACTTCTTAATTGTCAAACTTTGGTTAGGGCTATCATAATGATTTACAAGGGAGGTGCCAGCTGTGCCACCTTCCAGAATCATTTCTCTGTCAACTACAGGAAGTGCACTTGAATCATGAGATTCTTTCTGAGGTACAACAGTGGAGCCTGAGGATGATGAGAGATCTGAGTCTACAGAACACTCCAAAGAAGCATCCCCTTGAGCGCCACATTCTTCAGTGGCTCTGGATGTGCCTTTCAAATTCTTCTGTACCCTCTCATTTTCTGATGGGGCCCTAGAGAGCACTCTCCGACTCCCTTCGGAGTCGACATTTATGTCATGGGCTCCTCGCTGAACTGGCTCTCTCTCCCTAGTTGGTTTCGATGTAGCACTTTGGATATGCACTTTCTTGGTCAAGGTGCTTTTGTGGTCAGTATGCTTTTCAGAATTGCTAGTAACTGCTAGTCCACGCCCTGATTTACAGGTCACAGCTGCAGGTTTTGAATCTATCATGGAAGTTCTTAACTCATCCTTTAAAAACCCAGCAGCAGCTTTCTGTTTTGTAACATTTTCAAAGTCAAGGTCTTGCTGAGAACTATTATTACTGGTGTCTTGGGTTTTAGAATGTTCAGATACATTTTCTGCAGTCACCTCCGAATCAGTTTCCATTGGTTCTTGTTCAGGGATTAATGTGGTTTCACTGCCTTTTTTGGTTCTCTGCAGGGAGGAACTACTGGCAGGGCCTAAACTGGTTGCTGCTAACTTATCTTCCCTGGCCATTTCCTGTGATATGCTTCCTCTTCGGTTTTCACACAGTCTTCTACTTAATTTCTTTTCTATGACTGAGCCATTCCCTCTGCCCTTTTCGTGACTGCTGTCAACTTCTTTACCGTCCTTGTCGTCTGGTTTATTTTCTTCTTTTTTTTTCATGTCTTTATTACTGTGCTTTAAGCTTCTGCTTCTGTGCCCATCTGAGAACTTTCTCTCAGGTTTGGAGGCGGCTGAGTCTTTATCAGTCTTATGTTTCACCAGTGGTAACTTAGTTTTGTGCCCAGAGTCCTTCTGAGCACCATGTGCTGAAGGTGTAGCATTCTCCAGTGCAGGGTCAATGACAGCTTCTTCTAAAGATCTGTCTTCAAGTTTGGACTTGCGTTGCCTTTCTGGGTCATTGTCTTCTGTATTCTTCTCTTTATCAGGCTTTGAAGCTGTCACCTGTTTTGTGACACCTTCTTGAGATTCTGTTTCAGCAACTTTTATTTGTTTACCTTGACCTTTTGATTTAGACTTTAACACAAGCTTCTCTTCCAACAAGCTCTTCACTTTCCGCCTCTCTTTATGAACCTCTTCCGGCTTTACACTGCTGTCGGCATTAGTGGAGCCTGTCTCACACTTCTCTTCAGAACAGCTCTCGCTTCTCTTCTGCAATGTAACACTGTGCTGCTTGGAGCTTACAACATCCTTCTGAAGTTTAGAGTCACTTGACCTTCTCGACTTGTGCTCTGCCTTGGCTTTTTCAGATGGCAGGTGCCTCTCCTTTTTGCTATCTTTACGTGCATGCTCATCTGTTTTTATAGCGTATTCAGAAACTGGCCTTCCATCTCTACCCAACACTGACAACTTCCTTTCATTCCTCTGCTTGCTTTTACGTTCAGCTTTATCATCTGAAGAAAGCTTGGTTTGTTGACTTTGCTTTTGAGCATTTTCCTCTACTTTTAAACCTCTCTCAGAAGAGTGAAGTTCAGTCTCATCACCCGCTTTATGTATCCCATCACCTTTGTATCTGTGTTTTGAAGACGACTTTTCTTCTGGTTGAGCTTTCTCCTTCTCAGGTTTCTCCTTGGTGGACTTTGCCTCTCTTTTAGGCAGGCCTTTCCCATGAGTTTCAGGTTCATCTTTCTTTTGATACTTTTCATTTTTAAGGGTGCTTTTCTGTTTCTGTGGTTCATCCACATTAATTTCTGAGCGTTCTGCTTGCTTTTTTCCATCTCTTGTATCGGTTTCTTCCGGCGCTCCTTCCATTACCACAGGGGTAGATGTCCGTCGCTTATGTTCTCTTTCTACCTTTGACTCAGTTTTGTTTTCCTCAGCTGAGTGCAGAGACTCTGAAAGCCTCCGGGCAGGTTTACTTGATTCACCTTTTCCATGAGCATGCTTCAAGTCCTTGGAGGAGGCCTTTTCTTTTTCACAGTGCTGTCAGAAAACATAGGGCTCCTATGAGACACATGCTATACACAAGCTTACTATTTAGGTACACAAAATAATTTCCACAAAAAAGTCACAAAAGCAAGTTACATATCTAAATATACACAGTAACATATCAGGATATAAGCCTAAATACAACTCCAATTTATAAATAAAGAAATTTATTGGTTATTAACAATTACTGTTATTAGTGTCTTTATCCCTGAAGTATCATGAGTTAGCTATAGAATTATAGATATGTTTATACAAATAAAGATTTAAACTCAGTTAAAGCCAAAATCTGTCCCAAGAGAATAAACACAGGGAAGAAATGTATTCACTATATCTATTTTCATAATTTTTTTTTTAAATCCCAAGATAAGGTTTCTCTGTGTAGACCTGGCTGCCCTGGCTGCACTTGGTAGACCGGGATGGCCTTGAACTCACAGATTTGCCCACCTCTGCCTCCTGGGATGAAGGTGTTAGATTTGAGTGCTAGAATTAAAGGGATGTACCATCACAACCAGGTTTACTTTCAACAATTTAAAATGAGCACATTTTGGACACAACCTTAGCGTCAAATACAAGCTAGTACTTAAGTAAATATGAACACATCCACTCAGTATAACAACAGTCAATCAGTAAATAATTATGAAGCCTATGAGGTAACACAAGGTGAGCAAATTCTTAACTTTTTTGGTTAGAGTAGTTTCCCTCCAAAAGACTATGTGTATGTGGACATGGAACTAAAGAGATAAAGTAGAGGACCTCTTATGGGGATTTTGGTTTTCTCTCCTCTTTCTTCTTACTGACAATTTTGTTATTGCTACATATAAGAAACAGGATAAAGAAGGTACAGAGAAAGTTTCTTACCTAGACCAAACAAAGTCATATGCATCGACTCATCACAATGAGGATTCATGTCAGAAAGAGAAGAGGCTTAAGACGGTGAACAGAGTGGTTTTAAGACACAACACAGAAAAGATCGTACTACACTGTTTCACCGCAAAGGAACATGAATGACGCACCCGTAACAAAAGGGCAGGTGACAAGGGTCTCATTAGGACATACCTCACTTGTTTTGAGAGCTTCTTTGGACTCTTCCTCAGTCTGCTGTTTCTTTTTGGAATTCTCATCGACATTCCTGAGGGGAGTAAATCAAATATGAATTTCTAATCTGAATCTAGGAATCTCACAAGAAAGTTAAAATAAAGTCTTTTCTTTGCCACGACTTCTCCCTTCATTTATGGAGGACAGTTACACTTTAGTTTAAACCTCACTCTTAGTCATCAAAGAGCACAATCCAACTGTGGCATGAACTGCTCCTGGTGCTAAAGGAAAACACGTTACAAGAACAATTCCTAATGTGATGCATTGTGAACACCACATCTGCTATGCAGACATTTGAAAACCCCACCATCTTTTCGGTAAGCAGGGAGGCCTTTGTGATTCAGAGCAAGATGAACAGGGTACAATAAATCTGAGAACTGACATCTCTCTCTCTGAGTTCTGTAAATCTACTTATCTTGAAGTTTATGATTAATTTACATAATTGCAATGATGGGCTGGAGAGAGAGAGCTCAATGACTAAAAGCATCTGCTGATCTTTCAGAGGCTCTGGGTTTGGGTCCCAGCACTCACATGGCAGCTCACAACCACTGTTAACTCCAGTTCCCGAGCATACAACACCAACTCCTGGTCTCCACAGGCTCTTGCATACATGTGGTACAGATAAATGCTTATGTACACACATACACATAAGATAATAAAAAAGGAAACTTAAAAAAAGAATTGTAATTTAATAGAACAGTAAAACCGTAGGCCATGGTTCACATCACATCATAGCTACTTTCAAGACTCTCTTTGCCTTTGTAAAATTTAAACAATTAGCAATGACAATACAGTGCTTAAAAAATTAAAAGAACCTGACTTTATGTGAAAGGGAAAAATGACGGGATGATGTTAAAAGACTGGTGAACAGATGCACCCACTGTTAGTAACTGGTTACCATGGACCCAGACAAGATACTTCTCCAAGTACTTCCAGGGCCCTTAAACTCAATTCTCTGATACTCAGTAGAAACTTCATGCTTATGTCTATATACTTCTGGAGTAGAATCTAAAGTTTCTATCAGATTCTCACAAAATTAATTAAAATATTACTTTAAAATACTATATTCTTAACACAATAAAGGATAAAAACCAACTCCAAGGCCATTATAAACACACAGTAACATCTATATTCAAGGTGAGACTTTCACTTTCTCTCTTTCTTTTTTAATCCATCAGATTGTTGTTTTCTTCATTCTGTTTTTCTGTACGATCTCCCCTCCCTCCACTACAATTACTTCCTATCACAAAGTAGTACAAAGTATTCCCATGGTGCATCCACTTCTGTTTTTCAATTGAGAATGTCAAGGTCAACAAGATGGCCCAGCAGGTAAAGCTGCTTCCTGTTAAGACAAGTGACCTGAGTACTATCCCTGGGACCCACAGAGAATAATGTGCCCCCAAGAAACCACAGGTTGCCAAAAAACCCCCTAGTACCAGGTATGAGATGCCTCCCCTCAAGTTGTTGGCTGGGAGGAGGTCTCAGAGACTCCCAGCACAATATAAGCTACTGCCACCAATCTTCGAGGTCACCATAACTTGATGGTAAGATCCTATTACTGACAATAACACACACCTTGGTCACAGAACATGGAGAAATCAAGCTGGTGCTACTCTGTCTTCCCTACTGTTTAGATTTCATAGTGCCAGAAGGGGTAAGCAGGCTCCTGAGGATGAAGTGAGTTAGCAGCAGCCCTAGAGCTGTGAACCCAGTGAGCTACAATAATGACCAGCACGGCAAGACATGCTCATAGGTGCAATACCGGGATGAATGTCATAGGTGCAACTAATCATTCTGCTGGATTGAAGGCCTGATCTATAAAAGGAAACACATGCCTAGTATTACAAATCTGACTAAAAAAAAAAGCATAACTGGGGAGCTCAAAGGACCCAGGAGTGAATACACTACCATTACTCTGCAAAATAGATAAAATACCAAGGTGCCCTATAAATTTTTATCTCTAAAAAAGCCAGGTGTGATGGCACACACCTTTAATTCCAGTACTGGAGAGGCTGAGGCAGAAAGAGCTCTGTGAGTTCAAGGCCATCCTGATCTACACAGGCAGTTTCAGGGCTATTTCTACACCTACAGATCAGTGCAACTCTCAGACTGCAACAGAGATGCTTCTTTGCAGAAAAATGGTAGTTAATACAAAAACTCACAGCCCATCAAAGTGCAGAGACTAAGTAAAAAGGACTTTTTTTTTAAATTGTTTTTAATGGGGAGACAGGGTCTCTTTCTAGAGCCCTGGTTGTCCTGAAATTCTCTATGAAGACCTGGCTGGCCTCAAACTCGCAGGGATCCCACTGCCTGTGCCTCCTAAGTGCTGGGATTCACGGTGTGCACCACCACGCCTGGTCCCTCTTTAAGACAGCCCATGACGACTTTTAATGCCCTCTTCTGGAAGCACACCACTAGTGACAATCAGAACTCAGCAGACAAAAGTACCTTGAATCTTTTCTTCTCCTTTTACTTAAGGCCACTTTTTTCTCTAGAACTTTCCGTTCTTTAAGGACTTCTTTAATTCTTGGGGCTTTCAGTTCCAAAGTCTTGGTTGATGAGTCTTCTAGGTCCACACTACTTTTCCCTAGAAACACACACACACACACACACACACACACACACACACACACAATAAGTAGATAAATAAATAAGCTTGACTTTAGAAGACAGTTTTGTGACAGTGCTATATTTACTTTTCACTAAGGTTTTATAATTACTTTAAAGCACAAAATAGCTTTGAGTGGATCTCAACTTCTGCTAGGAAAAACAGATCTCAATTTTGTTGTATTTACTCTGCCAAATAAATGTCAGCATACTCCCCAGGATCAAAGACAGGAACAGAAAAGGAAAGGGAAAAAGCAAAGATGACTTAAGGTATAGTCTAGCTGTGCGATCTTCGCCAGAAATGCTCAACTACTTTTATCTGAAAACCATTTATCCACTACTACAGGGTAAATCACTTCCACACTGAGGAACAGATCCCGCTGTTCTATCTGCGTATGTCACAAGCAATATGAGACTAACTAGACGGTGGTGTGTATAGTGTACTCTCAAATAGCAGCAGTATCTGTTATACCTTGGCTCTTCACTTTGGAAGATTTTGTCTTCTCTGCTTTTTGTTTTCGTTTTTCTTCAAGTTTCTCTCTATTGATTCGTCTTCTCAAAAGTCTCTCTTCTTTTTCTTTAGCCTAAAACCATAAAATTGCCTGACAAATTACCAGGTAAAAACAGACATTCTGAGAGAGCACATGTGAGAAAGACACTGAGAACACATCTCGGAGGTAGCCATCTGGCCCAGCAAACGAGGCCTTGGGTGTAACTGCCAAGTATTCAAAGTCCCCCAGCTAACACAGTTTTAGTTTGCTCTTCTGATGTTCTTACACATCAACGGGAGACACACAAACATAAGGCTAACGAGATGACTCAGGGGTTAAAAGCACTTGTTGTTCTTACAGAGGACCCAGGATCAGTTCCCAGCACCTACATGATAGCTAACAACCACCACTAACTCCAGTTCCAGGGAATCCAACACCTTCTTCTAAATTCTGTAGTTCCTAGGTACACATATATACACACAGGCAAAGCATACAATAAATCTTTAAAAAAAAGTAGACATACACTAGGTGTATGTACGTGCGGCTATGATTCCTCTATTTTGGAAGCTACCAGATGATAGAAGACACAGATAAGGAAACTTTTAATTACTGTTTTAGAAAGCCATTGGATTGAAAAGGAAAGATATAACTCTGAGAAAAGGTGATTTAACAAACTAGTTGTTACAACAAAAAAGGGGGAAGCTATAAAAATATGAGTATCAAGCTTAAGTGGGTAAGTCTCTCATAGCTTCTCAATTATTCCTAAAGGAACAGTTGAAATGCAGATTTGAGTGACAGGTAAGTTCCACCCCAATCTGTCTTGGTGGTTATATTCCTGGGTCTAAGTTGCGGCTTTGGGACTTTCTGAGGGCAGAATCTCAGTTAGGGAGAGTTCACAATCATTTTGTTATTCTTACCACCCCTTTCTGGCTCACAGCAAAATTTCAGAAATCCTAAGCGGGCACACAGCTCCTATCCAGTATCCTCTCTAAGAAGTAAGTCTAGAAGGAAAACTAGCTAGCAATCACATTTTGTAGTGTTTTCTGAAACATCCCCCTGTATCTTGAAATATTTTCACATTTTAATGTTTCTTAAATTATAAGCCATTTAAAAACCAATAAATTTTGCTTTAAAAGCTATCATTAATTAAATGATACATGATAGAAGCATTTTCAAACCAGGAAATAAATGAACTGCATTTCCCTCAACACTATACTAGTTGCACACTGTATCTTTACATGAAATGAGCATTTTCATAATATGCTGATTTTTTCACTTGTTAGTAACAGTGATACAACCACCTTTCTGTCTAGTCTAAGTAGTGCCATGGCAAGCTCCCTGAGGGCAGGGCCGCGTCTGCCCTGTGCAAACTTGTACCTTGGGCAGACTACTGCTCACATTTTGTCAACCTGGTGCAACAGGCTAAATCACAACAGTTCTGAACCTGGGCATTGCAATCCCTTTGAGGGTCTCCTATTAGATACCTTGCATATTAGATGTTTATATTACAATTCATAACAGTAACAAAATTATAGTTATAAAGTAGCAATGAAATAATTTTATGGTTTGGAGTCACCACATATGAGGAACTGCATTAAAGGTCATAGCACTAGGAAGGTTGAGGCCACTGCTAAATCAGCAAGGGAGGGAACTTAACTTACGATGGACTGGCGCCGTTGTTCTACTGTGAGTTCATCATCAGAATCACTGTAGTACTTTGAGTAAAGGTAAGGTTTGTGAACATAAGCATGCCGTACGCTTCTGGCTTTCCCATCACCAGATTCAGTGGTTTGAGTTTTTGCTTTAGTCTGCTTGTGTTTCTCTTCATCTGGAAAGAATTCAATATATAGAGTGAGTGCTTATGTTTACCAGCAACAGCACCAACATGTCACATAAGCTGCAAACACCACCAACATATTTTAAGTCTATTTAAAGGTCCAAAGGGGTGTCTACCTAAGAAAATTCAGAAGTTGACATTTTAAAAAACTATAATTCACCTCACATATAAAGTCAGACCAAGAAAAATGAGACACTGTAAGAACTTGTTTTATTAAAAAAAATAAAACCAAAACCAAAAACAAAGTGTAGACAAAAGTTTCACAGAACTGATTTGAAAGAAGAGCAAGTCAGAAGGCACTCAGAACTGAGGCTCCACTCTGTCCCTGGAGCAGCACGCTTTTGCAGGCTCAACACGGAAGCCAAGTAAACACTTCATGGGACTGACTACTGCTAGGCCTTTACATGATTATGATCTGCGGGAAAACATTCCCTCAGACGTTAGTGGACGGTGTGCAGGTCTAAGCGGAACTTACTCTTTATGCCATTTTGGTTTATTAACTCGGGAATTCTCTTAGTCAAAGCTGCTAGAGCCACCCTCGCCTTTTGCTCCTCCCAGTTATTTCAGACAATGTATTTTTGACAAGTAGTTAATTCTTGTTTGTCAGTGCTGAGGAAATTCACCTGAAGCTGCACTTTAAAGTACACTTGAGATCTTATGTCTCACTGTCTCCTTGGCTGTCCTGGAACTCACTATGTACACCAGACTGGCCTTGGCTATGGAGAACAAAGTTTTACAATAACTTGTACAGGGCTGATTAGACAGACAACCCTACAGCTCAGGCAAAAGCCAATCTTGCAATCCAAGGCAGCAGGTTCTTGTTATGGCACACTCTGTTAAGAAGTAGCCATACTAGAACAGAGCACAAATAATGCTTAACAGAAACACTGAGAAAAGTGCATTACCATCTGATGTAATCTCTCCTTCTTCCATGCTATCAGACATGACAACTTCCTCCTCTGTGTCTTCCTCAAAAGATGAAAGGTCACTGGTGTGGACAGAGCTAACTGTGATGTCAGTGAGACCATCCACATCAGAATCCATCAAAGAGCAATCTTAAAGAAGAAAATGAAACAAAGTAAACAACTAGTCATAAGAACATATTTAAAACCTAAACCCTAGACATTAAAAATTCCCTGCTTTAAACAGATATCAAAGAAATTAGCTATCAGAAAGGCAGCTATCTTAATAAAATACAAAGGTAAAACAGTAACTTACAAAAATAACTACTGATTTGTAATGTAAACATATGCACAAATGTAAATTTTTAGTAACTGATTATTACTACCTAGTATTTTGAAGATCAGCACAGATAACTTGTTTGGAACAGTGTGAATAAATGATAACACAAGTTACAGAGTTTATAGTTTTTCTGTTAATTTTCATTGTGAATAGATACATATGTATAGTAAAGAAGTTATAAATACTTATTGCCTCTGATTATTTAGCCCAGGCTGGCCTGGTCTTGTAATCAGCACACTCAGTGCTGGGCTTTCTGTTGTATGCCACCATGCCCAGCTGATTATTTTATAGTTTTGCAAGTTGTCAAGTTTGATATGGAAGCATCAAAACAGATCATTAAAATCCAAAGCCAAATGTGACACTGTCACTCTTCCTCTAAGGACATTCTGCTCTTGAAAGCAGTATGGATGTGTGTACGAACCTTCTTTCGTCCCCTCGGCAGTCCTGGCTCTGCTGCTGATTTTTTCAGAAGGAGGCTTCATGCCCTCCACTTCTCTGTCCTTTGACTGTTTCTCATCTTTCACTTTCTGTGTATCTTCGCTCCTTTTGGAGTGATCAATTTTTTTTTCAGTCCTTTCCTTCTTTTCTTTCTTTCTTTCTCCTTTCTCATTACCGTCTGGTTTCTTTTCTGCTTTGTCCGCTAATTTACTTTTTTGGTCACTGCTTTCCTGCTGAGCATCCTTACTTGGTAAAAGTAAGCTAGCCTCTTTCATGTGATTTTTAGTTTCTTCCACTGAACAAGGGAGATCACTAGGTTCTTCTGACTTGGGAGCGGTTTCTATCCCCTCGGCTCCAGAATCAGGCGTAGCCTTTTCTCTATCAGCCCCATCCTCAGAGCCTCTCTCCTTGTCAGTGCTGATGTCAGTGCTAGGCTGAGATGAGAGTTTTCTGGGCACTCTCTCATTGGTCTTGGCATTTGACACTTCTGTTGAAGCTCGAGCAGCATTTGCTTCTTGGTTAAGAGAAGTTATGGTTTCCAAGATTGACATGGCATCACTGGCCACATTAGCACTGGGCCCAGGAGCAGGAACACCTTCAAGAAGATAAGACTTGAAATAAATTTATGCAAAAAAGTACACCCTTCTATTTTATCCACACAACACGCCACTGTTACAAGCTGTGAGAAATGCGTGTTCCTGTAGGTTTTCAGGTACAGCACTGGTATGCATCCTCAGAAATTTCTATCTCCTGAGCACAGTATTTAAAGGAAAGACACCCACACATCTGAGAAAATTCCAGTTGTGAGAACAATGTCTTCATTATTCCAGTTACTTACTCTCTTACAGTGAGCATGCACACATACCCCCCCCCCCCAAACAGGGTTTCTCTGTAGCTTTGGAGTCTGTCCTGGAACTAACTCTTGTAGACCAGGTTGGCCTCGAACTCACAGAGATCCACCTGCCTCTGCCTCCCGAGTGCTGGAATTAAAAGTGTGTGCCACCACTGCCCAACTCATAAACTCATTATTATTAAAATGGTTTTTAAATTTGATTTCAAAAAAGAGATGTCATGCCAGTTGAGGAATTTGAGCAATACTGAAATGGAGCAAGGTGTCAGAACACCAAATATCCCCACCTAGGCAATCAGATCAAGAGCACAGGGACTGACAAGATTAATCCAAAGCACCTTGGGTAATGACTGAAGAGTCTGGCTTCTCATCGTCAGGAGCTGTGTTGCCAGCTGCTTCCTCTTTGTGATTCAGTGTGGCCAGAAACTCATGCACAGCCTTTTCCACCTGAGGCCTGAATGTGTGGTTGATCTTTGGATCTACAACCTGTGAAATAATTCGGTCGATACCAGACTCCAGCATTCCTGATCTAAAACACGGGTAATTCACAGAGAGGTAAAGAAATAATTTTATATTATTTGCATAAATTATCTTAAATAATTAGTGTCTATTATAAATATGTTCAACTTTCAATAGTCTATTCGGGAAGTTTTCCACAACAGTGGTTTTAAAGACATCTGTAAACTCTCCAGCAATGCACCACTGATGGAAAAACTGAAACACATAAAAGGCCTTGGAAGTAGCTTCAGCACTACAGAACACCAGGGAGGTGGTGCTTCCATCAACCTCCATCCCTGAGACACAAGAGCACCTCGCAACTGATGAGTTCCAGGGCTAAAGTAAATCTCTTGACTTTGAAACTTTCTTTTTTTAAAAATAGAAAATATAAACATTTTGTAAGTCTTAGAGTTTCCAGTTAAAATGAAGGATATACACAAAGTATAATTTCATCAAATTAAGGAAGAAGAAACAAGGAAAGCAAAAATAAAACTCAAGATGTCTGGCTTTCTTTTTATTACTTTCCTGCTATAAAACAGAATGATTTAGTTGTTCAAGAGGCAGGTTATGAATGTCTTCTACATAAAAGGCACCAGGCTGGCCACCAAGCAGCTACAAACCAGACCTGGGCCCTACGCTGGTTAAAGATACAGACACAACTAAAATACAAGGGGCTAGGCATGAACTTTCACCATGTACTGTAAGGGATTATTGCCTATGTCTAAGGTAAATTGGGAATATTCCACTAGAAGAAGACATTTGAACTGAGTCTTGACATGTATAGAAGAGGAAGGGAAGAAAGGGGCTCCAAGTTAAAGAAATATCACAGAAGACAGACAGTGCAGTGACATAGCAGTACTCTTACAAAATGACATCTGAGTAAAACAGACTTAAGAACACATTTCCTCCTAGAATGCACCAGGAGAAATTAGTGCCCAGGACACTGCTGGGAAACTGAGGTACTAGTCACCTCCTGCTTCTTGGCCTCCATCTTTCTGGATAGAACGGGTGAGGTGTTGATCCTTAAACTGTCAAATGCTGTTTCTAAGAGCACCAGTCAGAAGTGAGGGTGGACTGGAGACTCTGGACAACCACGTGCCACTATAATTCTATTTATGTGGGACTTAAAGAAAAATGAGCTGATATGCAGCAAAGTAGGTTACCTGCCTTTTAAAGTTCCAAGATTAAAATACAGAATGCAAATCCTGAAAACAGTGTTGTATCTTAAAGGAGTCTTTTTTGTCCCCTTAAAAGGTGACTTACAAATGTAGCAGAAAGAATTGAGGCCAGCCTGGTTTACAGAGTGAGTCCCAGGACAGGCTCTAAAGCTACAGAGAAACCCTGTCACAAAAAAATTTAAAATAAATAAATAAGAGTTTTGTTGTAAGGCCTAAGTACAAAGGTATAAAATTCAAGTATAAAATTCACTTAACCCAAAATACTGTGGTATAGGAGGTCCTTCTGTATTTGTGTTGCTTTCATTGGTTAATAAAGAAGCTGCTTTGGGCCTGATGATAGATCAGAACTTAGGTAGGCAGGGAGACAGAACTGAATTCTGGGAGGAAGAAAGCAGAGTCAGAGAGCCGCCATGGAGCTGCAATTCAGACATGCTAAATCTTTTCCCCGTAAGCCTGGTGGTGAACACAGATTAATAAAAATGAGTTAAATCAAGATGTAAGAATTAGCCAAAGAGGCTAGAGATAATGGGCCAAACAGTATTTTAAATAACACAGTTTCTGTGTGATTATTTTGGGTGTAAGCTAGTCGGACAGCAGGGACAAACAAAGGGACCCCTCCTTGTACAACAATACTGTTTCAGGTTGTCTTCTCTGCCTATGTTTTGGCTTCCTGTCCTGTAAACAAAATACTCCTAAATTTAGTCTTCCTTCCCATGGAGATCAACTTTGATATTATATTAAAATGGGGTCCAGAGCTATTGGTCCACTGCTCTTTGTCGGCTCATTGCCTTGTGGTAGTCCCTAGCTGCCTAGTCAGAAGGAAAGTCTCAGCCCTAGATCCTTAAGTAAAGAGAAATGTTGTCAACAGATACATTTCTGGCTAAAGCTACTTCCCTGCATGCCTGGTTTCATAGTGCATAATAATGGCATAATAATGCCAGCTATTTAGGAGACGAGCCATGATAATCCCAAAAACTGCGGAACAGGAAAAAAATCAGGGTAAGCGTTTGAGACAAGCCTGGGCAAATTTGAAGACCTTTTCTCAAAATAAAAACAAAACAAAAGAGGGCTGAAGCCAGGCATGGAATCCCAGCACTCCAGTTCCAGGCCAGTCTAGGCTACATATACATGAAACATGACTACATGAGGCACAATTAATAAAAATCAGAGAGAGAAATTGGGGCTCAACCTGAAGGTCAGAAAAGCAAAACAGCCAGCCATTGGTTCTTACCTCTACCTCAGTATGAAATGGGGATCCTGCCTCCAAGAATCTGAGAATGAGACTGAGAACAGTCTCCTCCCATCTTAGAATCCTCTCTAGGGCTGGGATTAAAGGCATGTACTGCCTGGTTTCTATGGCAACTAGTGTGGCTACTGGGATTAAAGGTGTGTGTTACTACTGCCTGGTCTGTAAGGCTGACCAGTGGGGCTGTTTTGCTTGTTTATCTTCAGGCAAGCTTTATTTATTAAAATACAAATGAAATGCCACTACAACTACATACTGAGACCCTTTTAAAAAAAACTGTAATTCAGTGATACAGTGCTTATTTTGTATGTATGACTACCTGTATTCAACCCCTAGTACTGAAAAAAAAAAGTACATACATAAATCAAATCAAATCCTTCTCTTTTAAAATTCTGTCAAGATCATTATAGAAAACTATACATTTCAGATTCTGCACCATAAATGAATATATAAACAGAACTTAAAAATTTCCTTCCGCCTGAATCAGAAGATAAGCTAGTATGTTAATCCATCTTAAGTTGCTGATAGGAGGCCATTTGTTCTACAGAAATGACAACTGCAATGGTTAAACCTTAGTCAATCAGCTGAACATTTTCTCCAGTGGGTTTATGAAAACCTGCTTCAGATTACAGTTGTTATAGGGTACATACAGTATTAATTTGCATACAATGAAGAATCCTTTTCTAAGTCAGGTGTAGGGATGCATGCCTTTAATCCTGGTACTCAGGAGGCAGAGGCAGGCAGGTCTCCGTATGTTTGAGTCAAGCCAGGCCTACAGAGTGAGTCTGAGGACAGATAGCCAGAGTTACATAATGAGACCCCGTCTCAAAACAAAAACACAAGCAAAACATAAAAATACAAACAAACAAACAAACAAACAAAAATCCAAATCCTTCTCTAAGAAAAAGAAAAACTCAGGGCTGGAGAGATGGCTCAGTGGTTAAGAGCACCGACAGCTCTTCCAGAGGTCCTGAGTTCAGTTCCCAGCAACCACATGGTGGCTCACAACCATCTGTAATGAGATCTGGCGCCCTCTTCTGGCCTGCAGGCAGGATACTGTATAAAGAAATAAAAAATAAAAAAATATACTACTATCACTAACATAAAACTTTGCAAATGGGGCAAGCAAGATGTTTCAGGAGTTAAAAGCACTCCCTGTGTAAGTCCAAGGACCTGGATTCCATAGTGGAAGGGACAGAATACCCAGAGGATAACAAGAGGAAATTTTACAGAAGTCTTAGGAAGAGTAGCATTTAAGTTTTCCTGAATTCAGCCATTCTCCAGTCTAGAGAAAGGCAGCTCATTACTTAGGGAAGACAGCACCAGTGTTCACCACTGCCACAGTCATTGGCTTCTTTACCTTTTACCAACATGAAACTGTGGTAAAGATACTATTGGTAATAGGATTATTAAGTGATTTTCACATTTCCCTCACCTAAAAAAAATGACAGCTTCCTTATCTTACAGATTTGAACATTAAAGTATAAATGAAACTTCAGAAAACTAGTCTTCTGCTTGACACTCAACATGGGATAGTAACACAGCACAGCACGATCTGTGGACTCCTGTGGACTGCATCTGCAGAAACGGTGCCAGAGCCTTCTAAACAGGATGGCAACCAAGCTGTGCAATCATCTGTGAGAAAGCAGCAGCTAGGAAGGGTTGAAAGAGAGCCCTGTATTATCGGCAGCATTGCATATAAATGTGAGTCGGGCTCCACAGCTGCCCCTCCTCCCCATTCCTGTGCTACTTTGCTTAATGTCCTACTGAAGGCCTTTGTGGAAATAAAGGGCCTTCTTGGCCTGTCACTCAAAAGACTCCTTCTAGCATCTTCTTTTCAGGAAACAGCTCTGACTTTTTATCAACAGGTATTATTAAGCAGCCTTCTGATGGCATCTTTTGATCTCACCTGGACTCTTTTACAGGTGCTCAAACAGCTTTTAAAACACAGACAACAAAGCCTTTTCTCATACACAGGGCGACACAGTCTAAGCTCCTACCTCCAGGTTTCTAGTATTCCCTAGGGCTCGGAACTATCACACCACATAGGCTTGAGCTAGATGGCTCACCTGTTTAAAGCCATATTTTATAAATGTTCTTGGATATAAATATTTGTCAGAGCAGGAAGAACAGGTACTCTTTAAACAACTGGGAAAGAACATCTTTTTGTCTTAGCAAATATTTATATTCAAAAACAAGTAAAAGGTTGTAAATCAAGTTTGTTCTTTTTAAAAAGTAAATATTCCAGACTTTTAAAAATATTGCAGCTTTTTAGCGTTTGTTTCTTGTGCGGATGCAAAAATGGTCAGACAGATCAAACATATTTTCTTTTGGCTACATCCTATATATTTAGAAGACAAAACACCTACAAACAAGGGATTTTTTTTTTAACTTCAGGGTTCTATCATGTTCTATTTGCTAAATAAGAAAACTGTCATGAATGTAACTGTCTAGGACATTATAGCATTTGCATCTATTAATATTTACATAGAGATTTTTCTTGGACAAATTTTCTTTTAAGTCATGCTATTTCTTTTCTTGAATGCTTAAGTACCAATACAATAAAAGAAAAGAGTTAGAATATATAGGAGAAAAATGAACTGATGGGCCATTCTCCAAAATTATGCTGGACCAAGTCACATCAACCTCCCCAAACTGCCAACATCAGAACAATGTACTTCTTCTGGCTTTCAGACAAGGCAAGGAGCAGCATTTTAAACGAGCTGTGCACTCTAACTCAGACTTACTTCAGAACTTGCTGTCGGATATTGTTTCTCAGCTGGTTCTTATTGAGGTGTGGACTCCAGGTATGAGTAGCCAAGTGGTTTGCAACAAAGTTGTCAACTCTCTGCCTCAGATTCTGATAGGCAGGCTAGAAAGAAAAACAACAGCAAAAAAACCACTTAAATTCCAGAAACCATTAATTAATATAATATTGATAACCATCTCAGTAATTTTAGTGTACTTAATAGGCCTAAGGTTTCTTAATAGTGTGGACGGAAAGCTTCTCAGTCATAACTTTGAAATAGTGCCTACTTTGTCTAAGACAAGCTGTTCGAAAATAAAGTAAGATAAAGACTTGTTTTTGTAGACAAAAGACTAGAAATAAGACACAAATGTTAATGTTGGAGTATTGGAAACAAAGAAAGGCAGCAAGTCCAGGAGAGAAGCCTTGATTGAGAATGTGGCCTTTGACCTGGAAAATTAGTTTCAAAGTTACATGATGATGTAACTGGAGAGGAGAGCGGCCTTCTTTGTGGACAGAAGAAAATAACAAGGGCAGTAGAAAAAAAATACAATGTCAGAAGTATTAGAGAACCCTATATTAGTAGTGTAATTTTATTGATGAAGATAGCACAAGGGGCAACGGAAATGAAGTTGAAAACACAGATTGGGACCTGGTTTGAAAGTAGAAATTCATTATAAATATGAGCATGGTGATTCCGTACCTGAGCATAATAGACACACAACTCACCTGGCAAAGTACGCAATAACTAAAATAAAGTCTGTGACGGTAAAAGTTATGGACTCAAGAGAAATTACTCAGGGACAGACCGCTGAACTATAACCCAAATCTGATGTAAAAGTAGGTCTCAAGCAGGAGTGATTATAAACTCTTTTCCCCAAAGGGGGCGTTTGTCTAAAGCATTTTAGATCATAGCTGAGGAGAGGGCAAGGATGCTATTGACTATTCCACACAGCTCAGGACGGATCTTACAAGAACTAGTCTGCTCAAAAGGCACAGTGTCTAAGGCTCAGAACCCCTATCCCTACCTTCCAAAAAGAAGAAGGAAGAGCTGGGCGGTGGTGGCGCACGCCTTTAACCCAGCACTCAGGAGGCAGAGGCAGGTGGAGCTCTGTGAGTTCGAGACCAGCCTGGTCTACAACTAGTTCCAGGACAGCCTCCAAAACTACATAAAGAAACCCCGTCTCGGGGAAAAAAAAATCCCTATTTAAGAAATAATTGTGAGGGCAGTGGTGGTGCACACCTTTAATCCCAGAACTTAGAAGGTAGGGGCAGGAGGATCTCTGAGCTCGAGGCCAACCTGATCTACAGTGTGAGTTCTAGGACAGCCATGTTTACAAAGAGAAATTGCCTCAAAAAATCAAAACTAACCAAATAAACAAACAAGCAAACAAAAAAAAAAAAAGAAAGAGAGAAAGAAGTAGTCCTCACTTAGTAACTTAGTCCCCTCACCTACTCCTTCAGGGCTATCTTTCCTTTATCAGCCTTTTTATTCTTCAATATAGGTAGGTGACCTAGAATGATTTTTAAGAAAAATAGCACAGTATCACCCTGTGCCACTTCTCCCTCTCTCCTTTAAAAGCATATATCCCAGCAGCCAATTTTCATACACCCATTCCCTCTACCTGCCATCTGACACAGCTCTCACGTTCAGCGCTCATTGGAACACGGCCATTCTGACACCCCGCACAGGCTCATCCTACAGCCACTCTTTCCCAGTTCCTCCATCTTCCATACATACCACCATCCACCAGTTCTTGCAGGCACTGTATTGTGCAGAAACAGAAAATTTCGATCTCCTTTGCCATGCAGCCCCGCTCTTGTCCACACGGCTTGGCAGGTAAGTGACTAATAATTAGGGAACTACCATCCAACAGACCGAAGGGCCCAGCCTTAAGAGATGCTCTTTCATCACTTCAATTCCAGACTTTTGCTGTTGTCTACTTTCTCTTTCAGTCGCTCAATCATTTACTTATGTGCTGCTAAACTCAGTTTAAATCAACATGAAAATCTCTCCCTAACATTTATAATGTGTATTTCTTCTTTTAACAAGTGTTTATTAGACCTGAATTATTTAGCTTTTTAGTCCCCTCAAAAAAAAATTCTAATTTCAGCTTCACCAAAGGAAAATTTTTCTGGTTTCTAAGATTTTCCCATTAGCAGGGCATGATGGTACAGGTCTGAAATCTCAAGGCTGAGGCAGGAGGATAGCAATTTCAAGGTCTACTTGGGCTACATACTAAATTCAGGCCAGCCTGTGCTCCATGGCAGATCCTGCCTTAAATTTAAAGTCAATGGGCTCTTCTGATGAGCAAAGTCTGCAGATGCCAGCTGAAGCTGCTGCTCGGGAGGATGTCCAGAACTATTTCCTACTAACTTTTCCACGCTCATGCTCCAAGGCTTCTCATTGGCTGATATTCCTGCCTATCTAAGCCTAACTCACGTCCATCTCCCAAGAGAGTATGTTAAATTCTAAAGCTAGTGTTATCAAAACATTTGTTCAAAGTAGATTATGAATTATCACCTCATCTAAAATATAAGTCAGATCATAATCTTCTGCTCAAACTCACTAATCACTTCTCAGTACTAGAAATCCCCCCCCCCCCACACACACACAATGAACCACAGACTTGATTAGAATGGTGGAGGAGGTGCTGGGCTGTCCTCTCTCACAAGTTCTGCCTCAGGTTCCGCACTCCTTCAAGGACAGCTCACACATTATCTTAACTGAAAGATTACCCAGAACAGAACAGTAAGCCTCCTCCTGCTTTTCTTGCTTTATTCTTTTGTACAGAGCTGATACAAACTCCTTACTGTTTCTTTCTCTGAAACAGCAGGGTTCTGGTTTACTGCCATATTCCCAGCTTCTAAGGTATGCCTGCTACATAAGGTTTGATCAGCGAATGAACTAATTGACTAGGAGCCATTCCTAATTGAGAAAGTATTAAAAACTGCCTTTGTCACTAATAGAAAGAGAAGCTCTATTTTCTTGCCCCATCAACTCCTCTAGGCCAGAACGATGGACAACTTGACTGTCCCTCCTCACTGTCCAGCTGGTAATCAATAAGAAGGGAGCAGAATGGCTTCCAAGCCACAGACCTTGACTCAACATCTGATGACTGGTTGTCTAGATGGAGAAGCTTTAATGGTATAGGTGGATTTTGGAGTTGCCCAAGGTTCAGCTCCTTCAACAATGACAGTCAATCTGGTCTGCCACAGAAGACTCTTGTTAATTCAGGACCACTGGGAAGTACTGGGAAGACTATATTAGATAGCTCCAGGAGTGGCAGTAGACAGTGGCACATCTCATCCTGGTGCAGACACACTAGGGTGGACGATCTGTTCTTGGGCAGCACCTGAAAGCTAACAAATGTCTTGACTCCTACACATGTATGACTGACAACCCACTGGCTGTTAACAGCCTATACACTACACGTAGGGAAGACTGTAGGGTGAAAGCAGGACAGTCTTTTAGGTTCAACTGTAAAGAATACCATATTTTACATGAGCGGCAGATGAGATTCAAGGGTCTTATTAAAATATAATAATAGTCCTTTCTATGACTAGGGACTATTATCTCTAATTTGGCTTACTCATTGTATTGTAAAAACGTGACATTCCTAAGTACCATACTTTTTCTTTTTTACAAATTAGAAAAAAAGTAGAAATGTGACATAATCACAAATATTTTAAATTAAACCAGCACAATTGTTATCTAGGGGAAACAAAGAAAAGAGAGGGATAGAAAGAAGGCAAAAGTCAGGCTGGGAGAGGGAAAAAGTCATTATTTCCAGTTACTATGCCCCCCTGTGTCCACTTTCTGGGCAGAGGGTGTCATTTCAGTTTTGCCCTTAGCTAGCCTCATGCTTCTCTTACTCAGAGAAGAATGTTCTGTGGTGTCTCCGCTCTCTATCCTCAGCACAAGGTTGAACCACATGAAATCGTCTAGAGTCAACTACTGTGAACATCGAAAACAGCACTTTAATGCGAGCATTTAAAGAGAAGGGCCTAGCTTTTCTTAGACTGTCATATTAACTTCTCTTCCCCAAGGAATATTTTAATAATCTGCTTTTGAGAGTTTGGGGAGGAATACAACAGACATACAATAGTAACAATGAACGGGAATAGTATAAATAAAAGGTTGAATAATAAATACTGCACCTCCTTCATGAGCACATTAAACTTAGTTTCTATACACAATATACACAATGACAACACAGGCTCCTGAGAACTTGCTGCTCACAAGCAACTAGCTTTATATGCAGAAATATTTACCTGATCATATCATTAGACATAAAAAGTATTTTTCAAAGGGCAATAGCAATGACTTTAAAATACAGCTGTGATAATCCTAAGTAAGGTAAGATTATATTTCCTATACACACACCCCAATTAACTAAATTAATTTAAATTAATTAAAGTCCCTGTGAATAAAACCTCCAGCATCTTAGGAAATGGGTCCAGGACCAGAATCCTCAGGTACTTAGGAGGAATTTTCCTAAAGGAGATGACACAACTGTGTACAGTCGATCTCAAAGGCCCAGGATTTGCAGGTGCTGGAAACACCCACCTTTTAGGGAAACTACGTTTTTCAGACCTGTCAGTCTGGGGGGGGGGAGCAAACAACAACAACAAAAACCTTCCATCATCACAACTCCAATCAAATGAACCCAACCACTCTGAAGGAAAACCAAATAAATACACTAAACCCTAAACAAAACCAAGGGAAGGCAACAAAAAGCCCACACTAGGAACCACCATGTCTCCCTTCACCTGCTTCCAGACACACTCCCTAGCTCTTCCCCAGCTACACTGACTGCTCCTTCCTGATCCTCAGGTCACTCTGCCAATATGACAGTTTACCTGCCCCGGCTAAAGCACCTTTCTGTGACAGTGCTGGGGTCCTCCGTTCCCCTCCCTTCTTTTTGGACGAGGAAGCTTTTTTTGCTTCTCCTGGCCTCCCCATCCTCGCTCTCCTAACGCACCCCGGCCCGCGTCTTTCCTTCACTTCAGCATTTGCTGTCAGTTCTTCTCCATGCTTTCCCCACGGAACGGCTCCAATCTATCTCCATCACTCTCTCTCTTCTCATCTTAGTAAACTGACTTGACCTAACTACTAAATCTGGCAGTCATTGCTAGAGATCAAACGACAGTCCCATATCCCAACCCACTTTTCTGTCTGCCCAGGTTTCCCTCCCTACCATAGCGTCTTTACCCCCCCTCCCCGCTCCCAGCAACATTCAGCAAAACACATTGCAAATTACAGCAAAACACATTGCAAATTACTCCACTACCACTTTACGATTTTTGCAAACGCCAAATTTGAAACTTTAGGGGGGCAAAAAGCAACTTGGGTGCAAAGTTAATAGAGCGGTAAATCACGAGAAATAAACACTAAACCGAGTCCCGTTTGCCTAATGCTTCCAAACCAGTGTCTCTAAGAATGACCTGGTCTCGCTTACCAAGCAGTGCCTGGCACATAGTAGGTATTCAAGGAACTCTAGCCTACGAAAGGAACACACGGGAATGAATGAACATTCCAAGCCTTGCAGACTGCACGGCGCACCGCTTCAGGACAGAGGGCGGCTGCAGAGGGAGCCCCGTGAGGGAGACAGTTCCGAGGGTCCGGTCTGGGGACGCCGCTCCCCGTGCCACCCGCCGTCCCAGCCCCGCACCTTGGTGTCCACGTCTGCCAGGCAGTCCCTGCGGAACTGGTCGAAGAGCCCCTGGCTCTTGAGGTGGTTCACGATCATGGCCACCAGCTGCGGGTCCCCGGCGCCGGCACCGCCCGGCCCGCTCGCTCCGGGACCAGCCCCAGGGCCCGGCGGCGGCGGTGGAGGCTGCGGCTGCGGCGGCGGTGGCGGCGGCGGCGCGGGCGGTGGAGGCTGCGGCTGCGGGTTGGTAGCCATGGCGGCCCGGGCCGTGGAGCGCGCGAGCCCAGGCGGGCAGGCGCTCCGGGGGAGGCGGCTACACAGGTCCCGCCGCCTGAGGGAAGCCAACGGGATGTTGTTACGGAACCAGCGGATCCACAGCAACCCCGGAAGTGAAAAGGAACTGGGGGAGAGGAGGAAAAGGCGGTGGCAGCGGCGGCTAAGGTCTGGCTACGGGGGCCGCCGTGGTCCAATTCCAGCCGAATCGAGACGCGAGCGCCCTCGCGAGGCTAACCCGGGCTGGAGTTGGCTGTGGTGGCGTCCGCGGCAGTTCAGAGTGGACCGGAGGGAGGCGTTGCCCTGGTTTTACCTGTGTGGCTGCCAATCCCACCGCTCTTGCTCCTTTTTCTCCGGGTGGTGGCGTTTATAGTGCGAGCCGTTCCTGAGACTGCGGGCGAACTCTCCGGAGTCTAGGATTCTGTCCATTTTCTTTCCAGAAGGGTGACTTCAGGGTCTTCGCTTTTCTGTTCCATCCACCCATCCCATTTGCCCTTTGGCATTCCTAGCTCTTCTGGTTTGCCTGTCTTGCTTTAAGCTACCGGCCTCGGTGTGGGAATAGTGGGTGAAGCTGATGTGGCGTTGTGTCTCAGGCATGGCATCTACTCACGTTGAGGCGTTTAGTCCTTGGAAGACACTTAACACTAGGTCTCTGTATAGTCTGCCGTCTTTATGTCAGCTTGACACAAGCTGCAGTGATCTGTGAGGAGGGTTCCTGAGTTGAGACAAATGCCTCCATAAGATCTGGCTGTTGGAAAGTTAGTGGGGGCATTTTCTTAATTATGATTGATGTAGGAGGGTCCCATTCAATTATGGGTGCGGACACCACAGGCTGGTGGTTTTGGGGTTTTTGTTTTGTTTTTTGTTGTTGTTTGCTTGTTTTTAAGGAAGTACGCTGGTAGGGAGCAAGCCAGTAACCCAAACTAACTATGACACTCTACTAATCTCAATTTGTCCATCAGGAAACATGTAAATCCTACAAAGCTACCCAGCCGGGAAGTCTGTCCTGGGGCCAAGTTGTCTTTACAGTAGTCCCTAAAGCTGGCAGTAGTGGCCCC